>JABYQE010000004.1:0-494147 GCA_022376435.1 Amylocystis lapponica
GATTCCGTGCCAGGTTTGCTCACCTGGAGATGTCTGCTGCCTTGACACGCGCAGCTGATTATCTAGCCATAGCCCGGTGGGTCATGCACCATAATCGCGAGTTGCGGCGGGCAAACCAACGGCATCCAAGTCGGGGTGAATCTGTTCTGGCGCCTATGGTCTTCACGACATTCAACAAAGGGCGGTGACTCCCGACGAGTACAACAACTGACAGCACTACAGGATGAGTACATACAGCGAGGAGCACCAAGGCCAATTTGGATTTCCATTCCGACCCCTTTACTTTAGATCTTGTCCAGTCAAACGCTGGCGATGCGGCCCGCTGGACCGCTGAAGTTTGTCTCCTGAAGTGTGCGCTTGCTGATCGGAGTGTATTTCGTTGGCAGATCCCACTGCACCGAAGATTCGACGAGACAACAGTCGAGCTTTCTTGCAAACTTTGTCAAGGTCCTGATATCCGCAGGGGGGGCTGAACTTTTTTTTCACAGGCCGAGATTTGTGGCCATTGTTCTGTTCGATATTATTTTCCTCAAGTCGAGAATTGGCCATTGTTTTGTCCATCAATATTTCCTTGCTCAAGTGGTATCCGAACCAGCCGGCGGCATCGATGCGGTCCTTATTGCAGATCGTAAAACCGCGGTAGCGACACAAAACCGCATGGCCACGACGATCGATTTACATCTCACAGCACCAAGCGAAGAAAGACGCGTGCACAGGATCAGTTTGGGGGCGGTCGGTACCGCCTCGCCACGATTCTGGACAAACTACTTTCTGGGCCGAAACCCCCGACGTTTGTTCGGGTGCAATTTCACATGCTACGGTCAGTAAACGATATTGACAGATGGTAGCCATTTGAGGTGCTGACGCTCTTCGTTGTAGTGCGCCCTCTGCGATGCTTCTACTGGCAAACTCCCAACCACCAATTTGAGTGCTCGCGCAAGATACTGGTATAGGACGCGCATCTTCGACGTTTTGTGTAGCCGCAGCGCTAGGCAGTGCAAATGCAAATGCAGTGCTAAGTGACTCAGCATGTGGTTTGCGCGCTAGTGATCAGTAAATGATCGAGAGACTGCCGCTTGCGATGGCACTGATTTCGTCTGACCGTCATTGGCAGGAAATGCTGCAGAAGTACACATGCATGGGACGCGTAACCTCGAACACTCGCCTTGCCTGACCGACTCGTGCATCACTCTTGATCAGACTCACTTCGTTATCGCTTGGTGACACTACACGTTGCTTCCTGGCCTCAAGGTTCAATCTGGTTCTCGCGTTTCCTCTGACAGCCTGTGTGTCCTTGCGATATCCTGACGACTGGCAACGTGAGGACGCCTACGACTTTGGCACCAGACGGTCCTCAGGTCCGGTTATTGTTTCAAGGGGAAACTGCGGACTGGTTTCGGAGTGCGATCTCAAGTAAGTAGTGATCGAGCGGACGCCGCGGCATTCAATGAATTCTGGGCTGTACGAGGTACCGAATTGCCGCTTGTTGGTGGCACTCATGGTGTCTCAAGATCCAAGACCGGATCAGATGCCAAGACGCCCATGGACAGATCGCGGTCCGACAGTAGATAGTCAGTTTCAGAAGGGCCACACGGTAAGCACTCGTATAAATACCTAGCCTTTCTGTCCACCATGGCTCATTCCCTCTTCCCTCCATCCTCCTCGACAGGCCCCGGTGGTTTCGTCGGTTTTACTTTGGACCTTAGTAGGATACAGGGTTGATCCCATTTACACTTTCGTTTTCAAGTACACCCTTCATTGCCCCGATCAAAATGTTCTCCGCCGCCTTCATCGCATTCATCTCTGTCCTGCCGTCTGTTCTCGCGGCGCCTGCACCCCTGTTTGGCATCAACTTTGGGGAGGGCAGTTCCTCGAACAGTTCGCCCAGCGCAATCTCCCAGACCGACATCACAAATGAACTGCTCCGCCCTGCCTTATTCGCGCGTACCGCATACTGCCCGACCGACAGCGTCGCAAACTGGTCATGCGGCGGCTCATGCAACGCCCTTCCGGGTGTGAAGGTGTATGCCTCCGGAGGTGACCAGGGCGAGACGCCTTTCTGTCCGTATCTTTCGTTCCGCGTGCTATTTCGCCGTATTGACGTAGACCGTACTACAGTCTTTGTGGCGAGCGATCCCCAGTCGAAGAGCGTCGTCGTTGCGCACGAGGGCACAGACCCCTCCAAGCTCCTGTCCGATCTCAACGACGTCGAGTTCAAGCAAGTCGCGGCGAACACAACGGTCTTCCCCCAAGCGAGCAGTACGTTGATCGTTGTGTGAACCGCATCCTGTGTTACGTGCTCACAGTGCGCTACTCAGGCAGCATCCTTCTTCATGACGGCTTCCAGAAGACCCAGGGGCGCACCTCAGACATCATCCTCTCCACTGTCAAGAGCGCGCTCTCGTCCACAGGCTACAACCAAGTCCTCGTGACCGGCCACTCGCTCGGCGCAGCCGTCGCCTCCCTCGACGCCGTCATGCTCCGCATGGCGCTGCCCTCCAGCGTCACCGTCGAATCCGTCGTCTTCGGGCTGCCCCGCGTGGGCAACCAGGACTGGGCGAACCTCGTCGACAGCCTGGTATGCCTCTTCGCAGTACACTCATCCCCGCACCCACGACACTGACGCGTTCTCTGTCCGCACAGTTCCCGACGTTCACGCACGTGACGAACCAGGACGATCCCGTCCCGCGCGTCCCCCCGCAGGACCTCAACTTCCAGCACCCCTCCGGCGAGGCACATATCACCGCCGTCGACAGTGGCTCAGGCGACGCGACGATGCTCCAGTGCCCCGGCCAGGAGAACGAGGTGTGTCCGCTAGTTTGTGTCCGCGCAGCGTCTGCTGACTCTGGTCCGTCCGCATCGCGTTTCAGAACTGCGCAGATGGGAACTCTGTGCTTGACTCCTCTGTTTCAAACCACCTCGGGCCGTACTTCTCGGGTGTCTCGTTTGGCGGGTCCGCGTGCCAGGCATAAATCAGTCTTGCTGGGTGAGAAAATCACTCGCAGGTGTTCACGACAACGACAAGAAGACTCATTCTTTGACGGTGCTTAGGGTGCATTCGGTGTAGAACGTAACTTATAGTTATATCATTTCTCTTGGTTTTCGGGCATATGAAGGGTTTTCCAATCCTTGTGCATCATCCGTGTGAGATGTCATTTGAGGACGTAAGGCTCAGTGTTGAAATCCGAGACAACGTCGTTCAGGTGTTGTCTGAGCCACCATACAGTACATTCTACAGTTATATCTGCGTTCCATTACACCCCAACCGCCGCTACGGGAGATTTATTGCAACCTGCAATCGAGTTCGGTCAGCACTCCAATCACATCTCAGTGAAACCTAAGACCTGAGCACTGGCCTGGAAACGTACTCCTGATATCGCGCACTCAACTTCCGCGGAAATAATGGTGGAAATCCTCCGGAGATGAGCATACGCACGAGGCCTGCAACTACCACAGGCCGTAGCCTCTGCGAGTGTCCTCCCGAGCAGTTCGTCGTCCGTTACGACAGCTCCCCAGGGAGTAGAACTCACTGCCAAGGCTGAACTCCGCACGTAATTTCCCAACCACTCTCGAGGTCTGTAACGTGGCCATGGATCACTGATGGTGGACGCGAAAGAGAACGGCCCATCTATCCTGCAGTTCGGCTGATTGCACGAGTATGATGTCCACTCATAGTCCACAGAGAGGCATCCGTCCATGGGTGAATTGAGAACGCACTGGCTTGCCACACGTCCGCACTCCTCGCGGTATTGCAGGAGGCGGAAGTACGAGCCTGCGGACACATCCTCGAGCTCATCGACGTATTGGCCCTCGATGGATATATGCAGCGTGAGCCGCGCGGCCTCTCTGGCTTCTGAGACCCAGCGATGAGCGCACGAAATGGCGAATACTCGGAGCGGACTCAGCTCCGCGAGCTTCATCAGCCTCTTTCTGAGCACGTCGATCGCGGTTGCAATCTCGTACTTCCGCGCCGCAAGAAGAAGGGACCGCACTGCGGACAAGGTCTCGAGGACAGGGTAGTCGACAGGATAGCAGTACTGGAGGAGCCTCGCCAGTGTTTGACCGTCTTCTGAAACTTGGAATACCCGAGGCACGTCCGGGCATCCCGTGTCATCCTCGTCCTCGCCCCTCCCGTGCTGCTCCAGATCTACAAACATACGCCGAAAGATGGGAGATACAGTACCCAAGATGAGACTGTGGACGCGGAATTCGGTGTCGTCGGAACTACGCAGCGTGACGTCGGGGCTGGCCAACAGATACGGATACGATGCGACCAAAACCCGCCGCAGAGCATCCGCCTGTAAGTCATTCCTCTCGTCACCCATGCGAGGCCGTGGTTTTGGTGGATCACAGAAATTGGGAGGGAGTCCTTGAGTCGCGCCGCCGTTTCTGTGGTACTGAAGGAGCCGAAAGTACGTTCCGGCCGGGATCTCCTCCAGCTCAGAGACGAACTGACCGCTCAAGGGCTCTATGCCAAAGAGCATGCGACGTGCAGCAATCCTCGCCTCGAGCTCGAAGTTGTGGCGACATGCGATGGCGAAGACTCGCAGAGCATGCCCTGCGTGTCTGTCTGCGGAAAGATGTTTCCGCATGATCGGCACCACCTCCTCCATCATGTACTTCAGAGCGGCCTCAAGCACCGGCTGCTCCTCGTCCAGCGTCTGGAACACAGGATCTGCAATGGGATAACAGAGGCGGAGCAAGCGGTCCAAGGTCTTGCTATCCTCCGTGACGGCGATGACGGGCACGCCGTCTTTCCAGTCCGCGTCGTCCGGCTCATCGTCACTGTCAACTGTCCGAATCTGCGGTAACCGAAACAAGTCCTGGAAGATGGGCGAAGCTTCAGCTAAGATGCTCCTCCGAACACGAAAGTCAACGAGATCGGACGAGCGCAGTATCGTGTCTGCTGCGGATTTGTTGAAGGGGTGAGACGCTTCTCTAATCGCGGGCAGGGTGATGAGCTGACTCCTCTGTATTAAAGCGTTATTGGTTCACCCACTTGACGTTCATGTTGCGATAGGTCCTTTGCTTCAGATCCGATGGGCCTGATCATGCAGCAATGAGTAGGCTAGCTATCGGCTGCTACGCGGCCGCACGGTGTTCCTAATTTGGCAATCAACGCGGTTCGGCCTGGAACGTTGTGAAAAGTTGTGCGGAAGTCAGGCCACCTAGAGGTTCAAGAATCACCGTATAACCTATGCTGGAAAACACAAAAGAAGTGCAGTAGCAGTACATTATAGACACAGCCTTTCGTCTACACAACATCCCCGCCAACTTGGTTCCAGACGCTCTGCGAAGTGCGAAGTTGAAACTGGACACGATAACATACTGACACGATAGCAACTTGACACATTAGAAAAAAAAGACGTGAAAATTTTGAAAGATAGTGATCAGTTGCTCATGCGACTTCAACGGTACCTAAGGAGAGCACTGATAATGTGAGCCTTCTGGCTGCCCTCCCGATGGTACTGCAGTATACACCCGCAATGGATCCATATCTGCAAATTTTATGCAGAACGTAGTCGCGTCCATGATTTGGTATTTCATAGCTTCCTGACTACACCAGCGTCGCCGAGACGGAGCTGGTCGACACCATCAGATGCACGCAGGATGACGTCGCCATCGGGCATCCAGAAATCGTGAGATATCACTGTTATCCCTTGTGCCCCCGTGTCTGCTGCAGTGAAGGGGGGATCGAGCAAATTCGCGCTCGGCTTGCGGTTTCCCGCCTTGTGATACTGTACGAGGCGGAAATATGCGCCAGCGGGGATCTCCTCGAGTTCAGGAATGTCCCATTAATTGTAGAGCTGTTTCCCCAACGCGTGCGGCCTTCGATTCGTCGGCGAATCGGCACGCGATCGCGAAGACTTGCAGCGGATTGGCACGCAATAACGAGAAGTCGATCAAGTGCTTGCGGCACATGATCATCGCCACATCTTCCATCATGTACTTCATGGCCGCCTCGAGCAAGCTCGAGCACTGCATGCACGTCCAATATGGAATCAAAGACGGAGTCGGCGTCGGGGTAGCAGATCCGCAGGAGCTGCTCCAGAGTCTTGCTGGGCTCTGTGACTACGATGATGGGCACCTCTCCATCGCTGCTGCCTGGAGATAGGGGAGGACTGAAGATGTCCGCAAACACAAGGGACGCTCCGACCAGGATGCTGCTCCGGACTCGAAAGTCGACGAGGTCCGAGGTCCGTGCGATAGCATCTGCAGCCGATCTATTGAATGGGTGGGGTGCAGCCCGGCTGCTTGCGAAGGAAGGGGTTGGGAAAGTCACCTCAATCGCAAGACCCGACAATTCGATGAGCCTGTCTTGTGGCCCGGTAACGATATCGACGATTGACCGTGAGATGGTGGAGTGACTCGGAAAGGCTGAGCGACACGGTCACAGTCACACTGACCGCACTGCTGCCGCCGTACTCGGGTTCCGAGGATCCCGTCGGTCTCGTGCCAGACTGGCGTTTATTATCCTTAGCATTCCCTTGACCTCGTCGGCGTATTCATTCATTCTGCGTAGCATCTCGTCGGTAGTAGTCACATACAGCTGACCAGATAGAACGCACCATGATTCCGAAACCTGCATTTCCGGATCGAAGTGAATTCCCACCGCCATAGTGCAGCATCGATCCGGGCGGTGTAAAACATATGGTATGCGAGCTCACTTGGCCGAGAGTCATCGCGGGTATGGATAGTCGTCATCAGGGGCAGATCGATGTCCAGATCGGCACCGGTAGCACAACCGGACTAGCTACCAATCCACATACCACAGAATCGGAATCCCGAAACAGTATCCTCCGTCGGAGTACTACGCCGACCCAGCCTAGTACATATGCATGATTATCGCACGTCGCACATACGTCCAGAGGCTACTGCGACGTCGTCATACAACACGCTGGCGATCGCGCATAGTCCTCGAGGCGCGAACATGTGATCGGTACCGCGACTCGTGAACATTCGGATGCCGAGGATATTGAAGGACGCTATACCATCTGAGGAGGGTGAGCTGGGCATCGAAGCGCTTATGTACAGAGAAAGTGACCATCATCCCGGAAACCGCAAAGGGCGGAAGCCCCGAGAAGCACTAGAAGAGGCGGTATCGCTGTTTGACAATCATGTGCGTATACCAGCTGAGGCGCCCCGCAATGAATCCGATTGAATGCGTGCACTGCTGTTGCAGGGTGCGCACGTCACAGCATTGGGTCAATCAACGTACCAGGCGCCCCAGTCATGCGAAACAGCAACGGTGTCAAATGGTGGTCAGGAAGTATCACGGTTCACAGAAGAAGACGGGTTGAATAGAGATTCTGCTTCTAGAAGACGAACGAACTAGTCAGATGGTGTCCGGGAAAGACAAGTCTGGGAAGGCAGAGATGGCAACAACGGAAGGTATTTGAATGGACGAGGACCCCAATGATCCCAAAATCTGCGGCCTGCGATGTTCGTTTGGATATCCAGACGCCTTGAAGTATAATTATAAGTATATGGACGGCCTCCTGGTTCAATGAGTCTCGACATGACCAACGATTGTAGGTAGTAATGTGAGACCCTCACAGAGTAAATGACTGCGTGACAGAGCCTTGACAGGAACTTGAGATATTGAGCTACGCACACTTCTCGCACATCTACAAGGCTATATGCAGACAACGGAGCCATCCGAAGGCTCAATATACAAAACCATGGAAGTGCTGTCTGAATGACCACTTTGAGACGTAGTACGTGGGGTCTTCGTGCACCGCCGTACGGAACAACCACACTGCGAGATGGCAGAAGATCCGAAGCCGGGGCATATTCCGAGAGCTTGCCGCTATGATCTATTATGAATCACAATGACTATGGATATGGCGGCGCGGGAGGTATGTTCCTGGCCCCGCCGTGTCGGAGTCGGGCTGTCCGTGCGGCCGAAGGCGCTACGGAAATTGAGCATGTGCAGTATGGTACGGGTCATGAACGCTGCGCACCTTGCGGACACAGATGCGAGCTGCGTGATCATGCATTGTTCGGACGGCTCATGCACAGCTGCCGTGCGGAGAAATACATATGGTAAGAAAGAAAGGGCAGGGTTGACGGGGAAGATCCGTAGCAAAACTGGGTCAATCCATGTTCCTGTCGCGCCAGGCCCAGGCGCGCGCTCAAACTTGCACAGTGGCTGTCAGGGGAGAACGGCATGGATGCACTTCGGGAAATCAGAAGTTCCGCGCCGGCCCGCGTGGTAAACGTCTCCAACCACAGGAGACGAGGCCCGGCGAAGAGAGAGAAAATGGAGAAAAACATACCGACAGCCCGACGTGGGTGTGATTGTGGAGATAGGTACGATGAGAATTGATAGAGAGGAGAGGAGGATGAGAGATAGGCCAGGAAAAAATGCAAAGCCGGCGCTGCCATCTGCGGACCACGTGGGAGAACCGGAGAACCCTCAACGTGCTTCGGGTGGGTGCGGGCCCAGCCATCACCGCAATCCATTTCTGCCCCACATATCCTAACTCCCACCACCCGCCCAATGTCGTTGGACTCAACGACATAGCCCACGGCGACCACAACCACCGCCTTCAACCCCCCGCTGCCGTCCAGCGGCGTTTCTTTTGTTTTCCAGCCATTTTCACCTTTTTTCGACCTCTCTGTATCGTTACTTGGCCTGCCTTCGTCAAATCCGGGTCTCCAGAGTTGACTTGCCTCAGCACGGCTCCGTCTGCTTCTGGAACTTTGCTGTATTAACAACGGGTTGTTGGGCGTTCTCCTCTTTGTCCTCTACTGTCTTGTTCTATCGTCAGAATGCCGGTGCCCGCGACCCTGACGAGCTACTTGCCCGTTCTGTTGGTCTCCGTCCAACACAACGCTGTTCCGGACGACACTTCGTTTTCCACACTTCCCGACGGACAGGTTGACTATTTATCCCACGAATGGAGAGAGGAGGATGTCTGGCGGTCATGGCGCAGTATGACTCGCCAGAAGAACGCGATAGCGAATGGGATGAGGCTCGAGAATGCCAGCTGGCGTACGTGGTGGAAGCAGAGAAACAAACTCAAGACCGTCAGCCCCGAGACTCTTAATTGGTGAGTCTATCGCTCGCTGGCTGTGTTCATTTGTCCTATCTACCCCATTCCACACGGAGTGGACATGGCATGATGCAAGCCACTGCGCCGCATGTTGAGTGGGACTTGCCTTGTTCTGCCATTCATTTATTCCAGTCTGCTTCCACTTCTTCTCAATTTGAATGTATTGGATATATCTGACGCACACTCTACAGGTTGAAGGACTCCGATGTAACATGGCTGTACGGCCCTCTACACGTGGGTTCGGATTGGATACCTACTACACACGTGGAAGAGTCGATGCACAATGTCCAGCGGCAGGGCAGCGCAGAAGCAATGTCAAGCCTCCGCAAAGCGACTCCTATGAAGAAACCCATTCTGAAGCGGCGTAGCATCAGCCAATTGCTCTCGCTCCCCGGGGGCCATTGGTTTGACCAGGGCGACATCAGTGACGAGGAAGCCGCGGAGCTTGCGCACGGAGGTGACGACTTCTCCGCAGTACCCCAGAGGCCACCACTCCTCCACACGAAGAGCGACACGCACATCAGCTCGCGCGGGCGTCCGTTCCGCAAGGACTCCCTCCCCGAATCATCGCCGAAGGCGTTCCGTCCTCACCACAGACCGAAGCTACTGTGGCGTTGGGCTCAACGGCAACTTCCAGTGACGTATCAAACTCCACAGGTAGTGACCAGGATTCCAGCGGCTCGAGTACTGGTGCGGAGGTTCTGGCCCATCCAGTGCATTGGCGGAAATGGGGGGAGTCGGTGGAAAGAAGAGACATATTAGCTTCAACACCTTCGTGGAGCAGTGTATTGCGATCGAGAAGCCCAAGAAGCGCCCAAGTCACCCCGGAAGTCGGGAGCCGCGCGTCGCCAGCTTTGATGACGGGTCAGTCGCTCATCTTCTGTTTATGGATTGGGCCTACACTGAATCTCTTCAATCGCCCAGGTATGAGGAAGACTCCGAGCTCGGCTATGATGAGTATGAGGAGCCACCGTCATTCTACGTCGGCACCCCAGGCTCTGCTAACTCCGACTCGGAAGACGACGAGGACGACGTGCTCGAGATGCGCACATCATCGTCTCGCGCACGGACATCACCCGGAGTGCAGCGTTTCAACCACAGTCCGGAGGCGTCATTACTATCGCCGCGCTTCCGTCCTCCCCTGGTTCGCAGGTCATCCACGGGCGGAGAGCGCGGCGTCACCATCGCTCCGATTGCCCCGACGATCCTGAAGAGCACAGGAGTGGGCAATCAGGTCACTGCCAACGCGAGAGGCATACGCCCTGTGCCAAAGGAGGTGGAACTTGTGTATGTCCCGCCTTCCAACAGCAACTATAGCCTTCCCGGGACTCCTACTATAACGAGCGAGGAAGTTTACCACCACCGCGAATCGTACTTCAGCGTCGGCACAAGCGATCTTCCATCTCAATATCCGTCAGCGTCATCTCCGCGCATACCAAGTGCTGCAGTTCTCCCGCCACCCCCGCAGATTCCAATAGCTGTGCCTGCACCTCGCAGTGCGAGTCGTCGGCCACCTTCACCTGCATTTTTCCCACGTCAAGCAGTGTCAGAGTCCCCGATGACTGAGGACATCGGTGATGCCGAGTCGGAGGACACGTACCACCACTTTGAGGGTCAGGATTTGGATGATCATTACTCGGAATGGACGCCCCTCAATGACAGCCGAGAACGCAGTATGGCCGACCAGCGGGACGGTGGAGCGACCGGTTCTCCACGGTTTGCAGAAGGTGGCGCGGCAAGCGTGACGAATGGACGGAGTAGTGGTGATGATGACCATTTTGGCCGTTCTCCCAGCCTCAGCCCGGAGATGCCAGTGGTGGTGGTGAATGAGGCGAATGGTGCAACCGAGGAGCGCACTGAGCGGTCGAGGGAGAGCAGTCCAAGTTTCGCGGATCTGTCCGGTGGCGCGGTCCCGTATTCTCGGACACCGGAATCCATGGACTGCCCGCCAGATTTGCCAACGTTCATCCACTCCAGTCCCTCCACTCCCGCAGTACCTGTGCCTCGTATCGGCACCTCACATCCGCTCATCTCGTTCTCGCCCCAGATCGCGAACGCGACGTTGCTTTCCCCGACCGATCTAGGGTCGTTCCGCGGCCGTCCACCAGCATGTCCCTCCGTGAGCGGCTCGACAACGACGGGTTCGAGCTACTCGCGCTCTACTGACTCGCGCTCCGAGTCGCGGGGTCGCTCGTTGACGCGTAACTCGTCCTGCTCTGACCACGAGCGCTCTGGTTCGCGCTCCAGTCGCGGCACGAACTCGCCCTTAGGGAGCATATCACCGACGGGATCGTCGCTCGGTGTAGGATCAGCGCACTCTGGCCAAGCCCGCGGAGGTAGTAAGAGCGCTGCAAGATCTGGCAGGAAAGGTGACGATGAAGTTGAAAGGGGCCGTGAGCGCTCTGGACGGCGATTAGGCGGCAGCGTCAGTCCACCGAGCTTGCTCAACTCCCCTTCCAGTCCTGCGAGTGACGTTGGCGAGTTCCAGTCTTATTCGCCTGTCCTCGCGGTGGACGAGTCATTAGCGTCTTCGCCACCGTCGTCTATCTCCGGCTCGTCCACAGCCAGTGTGTCTACAATTGGCCCCAGCAAGCCGCAGCAGACCCCGCAGCCGGAGGTCATCTCCCCTCGTCCCCGCATCGTGGTTCCGTCATCCTCGTCTCCATCCAGCATCCCGTCTTTGTCGCATCCCTCCCCCATAGCGGAAGAAGACGAACAGAGATCACGCAATCCAACGCCAGCCAGTTCGCCGATATCTGCACTGCATCCTGCTGTACTCTCCCCACGGAGTGAGAAGGCTGTTGAGAAGCCCAAGTTCCCGGAATCGCCTTCATCTCCCATATCACTACCAATGGCCTCTGCAGACAGCCCCACGGCAGCCTCTCGTCATAAGGTTCGTGGCTCGCTTGATCTAGTCCAAGACCAAGGGACTATCGTTGGTCAGATGGTGTCGTCCGCACGCGGCTTCCTCGGTGCCATCTGGAGCTCGGGCACGGCATGAGCCTGTCTTATATGCCGCTATATGAATACCGTAGTACACCACCACTGTACCTCTCCTAATGGACGTAGGTGCATCGCCGGCGTCCTCGCCCGTGTGTTCATCTTGCATTCATCAACTTATTATCATATGCATTATTCCAACCCAACCTGCTACTTATCATCTCTCCCCGTTCATCATGTTGTGGCTGAGGCCTTCGCACACTGCATTCACCTACTTGTACTCACGTCTTGCGTCTAATTGGCATGGTTTCCCTGGGTCTCGTACACACCTTCTACTCTGCGCGGTTTCACTGTGGGCCCGCAGTGACTCGTCGTTTCTTGGACTGTTGATATCTTGGGCAGCTGGCGGTTCCTCCCAGTTTCTATCGTAGCATCGTGAATAGTGTGTCCACATGTCCTCTGCGTGTGTGCATATGTATCCTTGTAGATATCTTGTCTGCTAGATGTACATTTTCGACGGTTTCCATCAGGCTGAACAGTAAGGGAGACGTCACTGCGCATAATTCTGACTGCTTCAACATGACCCACGGTGATGCGTCGACCGTTATATCTATGTCGGTCTATCCTTCAGTGATTTTGCGTGGCCTTTAGCAAAGTATGTTTTATTTTCGTGATCGTTTGTTTGCCTGACGGTCTACTCACAAGGAGTCCAATAGGCCAATATATGTTGTTACACCGCGGCCATAGAAAACTGGTACCATACGTAGTACAGTACTACTAGTGTTGCGCTCGCCAAATTGCTTGTCCTCTCGAGTCAGACCATGGTGAGCTGAGAATTGAGGGGACCATCATAAAATGCTGACGTTACCTTGAAATTTAAACCAGGGATAGTAGGCATATTTGACCGCTTTTCAAGCTCAATGTCAACTTCATCAGCACCTTTTGCAACTCATGGCCTGCCTGCAAATATATCTGAAGGTGCTCTCGAATATTATGAAGGTTCTTCATTAGGTTGCATAGTACTGTCCGCATTCAACAAAATTTGGCACTAGTAAACTACAGCGCTGCTCCATTTCCTCCTGCATCCCGCCGTTGCCAATGTGCATTGGCTTCAATGTCCTGCCTCAGCTGCTCCTTCCATGAAGCCCGGTCATAGACCGGTCGTCGCATCAGGTCGAGCGGGGAAATACGGTAAAAAGCATCGATCGCCATTTCACCCTCCCCCTCAAGATTGACGTGCACGATGACACACCCTGCGCCGAATATAGCCATGCTCTTGCATTGTGTGTCGTTTTCCTTGAGCGAGGCCCTCATACGCTCCATACCATCCCTTTTATGGCCTTCCGGTATGTTCAATATGTCTTTCCACCTTGAGAGCACCGCTTCCTTGAGCCTGAAGCGTTTCCGGGCAGACTTTTCCTGCGGAAGGTAATCCAGCTGGACGCAAAGCGCGGATTCCTCGTGAGCCTGGGGATGCTGGCACAGGTTCATTGCGGCAATCATGGCGTTGAACAACGGCGTGCGGTTCCGCGCTAACCACCCTTGCGCGTCGCTCCAGAGCTTGGTGTCCGGTGACAGCAGTCCTCGCATGGCCTGCATGCGGCGGCATGAATCTCGGTGCGAGGGCCACCCGTTCTTCTGGCATTGCCTCGACTTCCGGACGGCTGAATGTGAGTATGACGACACAGGTGCTGTTGGTGCACTCACGCAATATTCCGCCGTGACGCATCCTTCACACTTTCTGAGCGGGGTTTCGCTCGACTTGCGGACCGTGCATCCAGGACCGTCGCACAGGACAACTTGAGGTGCCCTTTGATCTCCGAGTGGGGGTAGTGTGCCGAAATTGAGGATCGCCATGTTCTTAGGCAACATCTGGACTAGACAATAGGGCAAACGATATTGGCAAGAAGAGAAGGCGAAGGAAGCTGGCTATGGTCTGTGCTTCGTTCGCATTTATATAGAGTGAGATTGTGCGCTTTTGAGTCGAAGCCATGGCCGGTGGGCCACCTCTTGTCATCACGTCCGTGGCGCATCACCACGCTTGGACAATGGCTCGGCACACGACGCAGCTTCGCTGGCCGAAGAACGGAGTTAATTTGTTGCACAGCATGGCCAACAGTGAGCAAGGCCAAAGATCTACACGCCTTGACCTGATGGCAGCTCCATTCGAGTGGACCAGGCGATTGGACACAATTAAGCTGCATTGTCCAAGGCAACACATTACGAATTCAAGAGCATCATGCGGAATAAATACACAATGCGTGGCCAATGTTTCCTGTGCCACAACCGACCAGTCTACGTCCCATTAGTCATCTCCAAAAGTGCTTCTATACTCTTCCCCAGATCACCTTCGTTTGCCTCCAGGACCCACCCAACAATCTCAGGATCTGTGGTCGGGAATATCTGGCGCAGCGTCTCGCGCGCAGCCACCGCGGCCTTCTCGTGCGCACGGTCGATCTCGTCCTGTAGTCCCGCCAGATCCAGGTTCGGCGTAGGTGTTCGTGATACATGTGGCGACGACGCATCGAGCAGATCCCGTGGGATGGCCCGCGGGGGTTGCCCCTGCATCGTCTGCGACGGCCCAATGTTGAGCGGCTGGTGCGTATACGGTATGGATGGTCCCTGTGGGCGCGTGGGTGTATCGTCTGGCGTGGCCGGGCCGAACTGGAATGACCCCGATGAGCGTGCGGATGACAGGGGCGAATGGACACGGCGGACGCGCGGTTTGTAAGGTGTCTGCAAAGGTGCGGTGTAGGCGCTCTCCTCGCCGGTGCCCTGTGGTGTCTGCGGTACAGGACGGGTGTGGTCCTGCTCCAGCGGTGCGAAGAAGGACTCTTCGGCGCCATCGAGGACCTCATTGAAGATGCGACTGATGGTGCTGAGCGGTTTCGAGATTGTGTCGCCCGTTTTCTGCAGGAAACGCCGGGCATCGTCGCTAAGTGTCTGTGCGGGGGTAGGGAGCGCGAGCAGTTGAGCGGACTCTTCGCCTGTGTGAGAGGAGGCGAAGGATCCCGAAGAAGGAGACATGGGCAAACTCGGTGTGCCATACTCTGGTGTTTGAGTGCCGCTCGTTGGAAGAGACTGAATCATATCTTCTACATTCCTGACATGAAGTGTGAGACTTGCCCGTGGATCGTAACAATACTGACCTACCTCTCAAATTCCTCCTGTGTAATATTTGATAGCGACGTATGGTCCATTGTCTCAATAAAAGACACAGCGCCCATCTGATACGAATAAAGATACGTACGCATAATGAAGATATGCAATGCTCACAAGACTGGAAAGATAATAGCCAGCTTCACTCTGAAGCTTCGTAGGATTCCGGAATCGGTTGATGAACCTAGACAATATTGAATTCAAGCACTGACATGGTATATTTCCTTGCACTTACTCAACGTTCGAAAGCAAATGCCGCGGATTTGCCTTTAATACCACAAATATGAGGATAGGAACGAACATGTCTGCGCCCTCTTCCTTGCGTAGATGCCGCAGCAAGCCTTTGAGACGCAAGCGGAAGGACGAGATATCGTATTAGCACGTTTATGTGAGCAAGATGACAAGGGCGGACCAAATATAACCTTGCAACAATTGAGAATGCATATGAGCTTATCGCGAGGAGCCTTGTAGTGATTGATCTTTAAGAGCTCTGTGGATGAATGCGTGAGGATGACTGAAGTATGTAGTGGAGGATGCGAACCTTGTTGTGCGAACATAACGAAGCCATCACTACCTGGGCCTTCGGGAACATCGAGATGTTTGGGTTCAATCCACCCAAAGAGCGCGATGCGTTGTGAGAGCACACGATCACGGTCCAGATCGTCGACTGTAATTGGACGTGGGGGAATCATGCGTGCGACCTGCGGTGTGAACGTACTGTCAATGACGTTAGTGAGTGGATTGTACGGCGCAACAGGGGTGAAGTAGAGTTGGAGAATTATTCGTTCTAGGTTGGAAGACGCACAATTCGTAGAGTCGATTCATGACCAACTTCTCCATACCCTCCATGGCGTTATCGAACTCGACATCCGTAGCATTACGCCAAACGTCCGTCTCGCGCATTCGCGCAGAGATGAACTACAATAGCGCGTGATCATAAATCATCATAAGCTCAAGCACAAGAACACAACTACTTACGTTCAAGAAATCATTGATCAGCTTGACTTGATCAGACACCGTAAATGTTCTCTTCGCAAAATTGCCTAGGAACCTGCATCACACGTTTCGCGGAAGACCCAAACAACAATGTGAATATCCACACATACAAAGAAAATTACACTGACATACGACCGGAGGTACTTTGCCACAGGCTCCGCGCCCTTCAGTTTCATCTGGTCAAGAAACCTCTGAAAGTCAAATGACGAGTTCTCCTTGTCCTTCCTAGCAACCAGATCCTCCTCTCGCCCTGCGGGTGTGCTCTGCCCGCTCCCATTGGATCTTGCAATCTCGCGCGTTCCATCGTCAACGCTGTGGCGAGTGGCTGGGGCTGATTGCTGCTGCGCGAAGGACGAAAGCGTAGCAGGCGAAGGCACTGACGCTGCAATATCTAGAGAGCGAGGACGTTGGCGATGACCAAGAGGTATTGAGAATGTCCGAGCTAGTGCTGCGAGGGAGGGAAATGCAGGGATAGGCGAAGATGTTCTGCTCGGGGCGGAAGGGTGTGAGGTAGCAGTTTCCTTGGGCGGGGGACTTGGAGCGCCCTCTCTAGTAGCTGCGATATCTGCACGAGGTGGTGGTGGATGCGCGAGTGAGTTTGCCCATGCTTCCCGAGCAGCTTTCTCATCGGGGCTTGCAAGGGGATCAAACTCGAGTAAAACCTCCTCATTCGTGTGTACTGGCGTTGTATCCTCTTGCTCGGCTGCGAGTCCTTGTGTCGCCAAGTTGTCCAGCAATGACGGATCGGGCGTTCGCAGTACATGTTTCCGCGGGTCGTGATTAGAGTCTGTGGGTTCCAATTTGTCTGGAGGTTCCTGCCATGGATTAGATTCGGAGTCGTCAGCAATCACGACTACTGTCGAGTCGGCTATTTGGAGGTTGTCAAGCTGGCCATCAAGGTCGTGTACACCGTCATGTGTGAGCTGACGAGGAGGATCCATCGATGCTGCCTGCCGGAGTGTAGTTTCCGCCTGCCCCGGGCGGTGGTGCAGTGTACGGTAGACTGGTGGCGGGAGGCAAGCTCAATCGGGGCAGTGTGGCTGCAACTCTTGCGACGTCAACTGAGAAGAGCCAAAATCATGTTGCGCAGCGCAGCACGCTCCGCACCAAGTTTTAGATATCCAGGTGCGTATGTACGCTGAATTACTCTTCAGTAAACCCGCCTGGCGCCCTGCCACACTAGCTATAGGGTTCGCGGAACGTGGTCTGAATCAGACTCCATACACGCGTTGTACACGCGTATACCACTTGTTCCAAACCACTAGACAACAGCCCACCTCATCCCAGCAGTACTGGTATGTTCTAGATGACAGATGCTATTGGTGTGCAGATATCCTCATTTTGCTCGTATCAGATGCCAGACGTTACCTTCGACAAACTCGACATGTTGGTCAAGCAACCTCCGGCTTCCCCGAGCCCTGTTGTCGCTCGTACGCACAAGACAAACCCGACTTTCATCAAGCCGACAGCAGATCTACTCCTCATATCGTCTGACGACGTCGTTTTTCGAGTGCACAAGATCATATTAGCAGAGGCGTCTCCCTTCTTCGAGACCATATTTACCATTCCACAGTCCCCGCAATCGGAGACATCCACGGGAGAGCGGGGAATCAACCACGAAGAGTACCTAGGGCTGCCCGCTATACGCATGGTGGAGAGTAGCGATGTTCTCGAATCCCTCTTGCGACTATCCTACCCCATCGATGATCCCATTCTCGCCGATGCAGGCGACGTCGGCATGGTGCTGGCAGCAGCGATCAAATACGATATGCTGCAAGCCATTAATATCACGAAACAGCGATTGCTCGGTTTCATCCAGGAGACCCCCCTTCGAGTGTACGCCATCGCTTGTTTCCATCATCTAGAGAAAGTCGCCTATACGGCTGCAAGTGCTGTCTCCTCAAATGGATACCTACAGGACACAGTTCCCCCCACGATATATATCGCAGAGATGGAGAGGATCACCGCAGGCGCGTATCAGAGACTCGTGGCGTTCTGCAAGGCACCTGGCCGATCCAGTACACATTATGTGAACCCAATATGGTGACTCCTTCTACAAATTCCTACGAGCCCTGCTGTTCGACCGCGCAGACCCATATCGATACCGTGATGTGCCACGCCCGGACCTCATCCTACGCTCTTCCGACAATGTCAACTTCCTAGTCCATGGCTCCGTCCTGCAAATAGCCTCACCCATCCTTCGAGAGCGAATTCCTCCGGCACGTTCTCCGAATCCGATGCCTGAACGTGTATCAGATGGTGTGGATTCCCAGACGAGCAACTTGCCAGTGATTCAGCTGGCTGAGAGTCGCCGACGCTCTCAGTGCTCTTGCAGTGTTATACCCGTGTCCGATCCAGTGCCGCTCGACCTGCAGGAACTCCCTGCCATCTTTACTGCGGCGCAGAACTATGGTATCAACAAGGCTCTGCAGTTCGCAATTGCCCAGTTAGAGAACGCACTTGAGACGGAGCCTCTACGTGTCTACTTCATTGCTTCTCAGTTCCGCGACGCGGACTCTCGCCTACCGCGCATTGCCTCGAAGGCGGCATACCAAACGTTGGGACAAGACGTCTTGTCCGTCTATCATCGAGAGATGGAGGATGTGTCCGCCTATGTGTACTACCAGCTCCTGGCGTACCATCAGGACTGCAGAAAGGCAGCCACAGCTCTGGCTGTCAATTATTCATGGGCTTCGTCTACATTCAAGGGCACGTCGTGTAAGAACCAAGCCAAGACACTTTTCCGAGTTGATGGTGCCGAGATCGCTACGACTACACCGTGCTGGTTCGAGTTCTTCCTGTCGTACATGAAGACGATTATGGCTACAAAACCTCTTGGCACGGTCATCGCTGCAGCTGCTACGCTGCAGGGCATACCTGCCTTGATTCTTTCCAATCAACCTTCAATGTGTCCTGAATGTCGAACCCAGTATCTAAATATCACAACTTCCATGATGAAGTTGGCTCTGATTTTGGCCGAGGAGGTGGATCGGGGAGTAGGTCAGGTGAGCATATCTCCGCATTGTTACTACTGAAGCAATGTATTGAAGTCCTAAGTGAAGGTTGAACTAAAACATGTGGATCACACCGTGGAAGTTTCGCTTCAGCTAATGCCTGAGCCTCCTCGGGGCCCATCCGGAAGGAGGAGGAAATAATGGCCATGCCTATTGTGGAGGTAAGCCGATGATTCCAATGTGTCGCTTCTCGAGTAATGGCACAGACCTCAGCCTCCTCGGTGCCCCGAAACGCCGAAGTTTGCTGTCGCAGAGCCCACTAAACAATTCTAGAAACTCTCCGCTGGTAAATGCAAAGCGGTTGAGAAAGCCTGAGGAGAATGGCACTGGCTATGGCATTATCAATGACGTCACGCCTTTTAATATCTTTGTAATTTGCGGCCACTATCGAGACTACTTGTAGCGAAACTCCGCAGAGTACCAAAGGCCTTGTTGTATAACCTAGTAATCTGCTGGTATACCAGTGTGCCTCAGGCCTCAGGATGTGCACTTGATGTAACTAGCTTGATCAGTGGCGGCCACCGCAAACTAGAACACTCTCGTTGGCTCTTCGACTTAATCATATGCATCTTCGGCGTCTTTTCTTCCAGCGCGCACACTCTTTCCCTCACACCGAGAGAGTGGACCCTTTTTGTGTACCGCTCTGTCGGGCCCTACGGACAGACATCCAGTACTTGTACATACTCTGATCGGCGCGTACAAGATTCACCGAAATTCGTTTATTGATAATCAATCACGACAATTTACTCCAAAAGACCGAGATATACCATCGGTATGTTTTCACCGACTCTGGGCCCTGCCACTGTGGCATGCAAGGCTCACTTTACATTGCTCACAGATGTCAGGCGTTGAGACACAAGATCGACTCAGGCTGCACCAGTCGGTTGTCCAAAGTCCTGCGATTGGTATTCGTCGACTCAAGAACGATCCCACTTTCATGAAACCGACAGCGGACGTCGTCCTCATCTCTTCCGATGATGTCGTGTTTCGCGTGCACAAAATCATCTTGGCGGAGGCATCTACCTTCTTTGAGACCATGTTCACTCTCCCGCAGCCTTCCGATTCACCGACAGCGTCATGCGAGCACGAAGGCCTACCCGCTATGCCCGTGGCAGAGCGTAGCGATGTCCTCGAATCTCTGCTACGACTCTGTTATCCCATCGACGATCCCCGGTTCTCCCACCCCGGCGATGCCGGTAAAGTATTGGCAGCGGCGATGAAGTACGAGATGCAGGAGGCCATCAAGATCGCCACCCGATGTCTACTCGGATTCGTCCCAATGAGTCCACTCCAAGTGTATGTCGTCGCTTGTCTCCATCGCTTCGAAAATGTAGCATCTGCGGCAGCGAAGGAAGTTGCCTTGAAGGCTTATACTCGTGATACGATCCCGCCTACGGCTTATGTCGAGGGCATGGAAGAGATCTCTGCCGGTGCCTACTATCGCCTTTTGGCCTATTGCAGGTGCAATGGGATCGTTTTTGCAGAATTTACATTCTGTGAAGCCGGCGCGCTGGTGCTTCCTGCAGACACGAAGGATGTGTCTTCCGTACAGGGCTCGGGATCTGAATTCTTGCCTGGAAATTTGCCAGACACAGACATCATTCTCCGCTCCCGCGATCTCGTGGATTTTCCTGTCCATGGGATTATCCTACGCATTGCGTCACCCATTCTCGAAGGAAAAATCCTCGATGCACTTGCTCAATCACCACCACCGCACCCACAATCCCTCACACATGAATCCGCGGCACACACTTCGACTCGCAATAGCTTGCCGGTTGTCCAGCTGCCGGAGAGTAGCCAGACGCTTTCGATGATGTTACAGCTCTTGTATCCAGTATCCAATCCAGCGATCCCCAACCTCAATGAAATTTCCGCTCTGCTCGCCATGGCTTGGAAATATAAGATCCGGAAGATAGTCCACTTCGTAACGACCACTTTGGATGCAGCACTCCAGACCCAGCCTCTCCGCGTATACCTCGTTACCTCACGATTCCGCCACTCAGACCTATCACGCCTCCTTCACCAGGCGGCGAAACTCACACTCGGGCATGACATCATGCAGACATACTATCCAGAGTTGGAGCTTGCTTCTGCCTGCCATTTTTACCGTCTTTTGTACTATCACCGGGAGTGCTGCGATGCGGCTATGGCTTCCATAGGCAACAAGAGGCGGATCGTATCGAAGCTCACTAATGTGTTCATCGTACCTTGCGGACGGAAATCAGCCTTTAATTTTAAACAACCATGCTGGTTCCCCGATTACCTCGAGCAAGTGAAGGCGGCCATCAAAGTGAACCCTGCCGCTGCAGCTATTGCGGCGACTGCTGTGCTCAAGACCACATTCACGAAACTCACCAGCAATAAAACATTTTGGTGCGACCCCTGTAAAAATCTGGATTATTTGGATTCTGTGATTCAGGCGAACGAGATTTTGGGGAAAGAAATAGATGGGGCTGTGACACGGGTAAGCTGAGATGTGTCTTGCCATTGCTAGGCAAGATGCTGATTTCCCATACGAAGGTTGCACTGAAGAATTACGACGCAGACCAGGAGAAGGATAATGGAGCGGAAGAGGGGGTTAGCAATGCATGAAATCAAACTCACCGGCGGGGAAGTTGCATGGCTATAAAAGGCAGACGGTAGACTCGGAGGTCATCGGCTTCAGTATTCAACGAGAACAAAAAACTCAGATATCACCGCGATACACTTGTATCTTCCCGGCTTGGAGTTGGACAACACACAGAATACAATTAGCTTTATATGATCGACTGTGAATAACAACCGAGACTCGCGAGACGCTCACACAGCTTGGAGACATCCCGTAAATGTTCAACCATCAAATTCGGCTCTCAACGACACTATTACAGAGCAGATGAGAGGAAGGACCGTTCCAGGAAAGACGCACGGACGAGAAGAGAGGACGAATCTGCATCCCCGCTCCGGACTGAGCGCTGAGCGCCGAGCTAATTGGAAATGCGAAAAAGGGGTAGCATTGTTATCGACAACTGAGTACTGACCATGATTTGTGATCATGGAACTAGATTGTCTCACCGGAGTTACTACCACGCTGAGACATCCAGATCGGACATTGAGCTCATGAGACCTCTTATTGTTCGATCCTTCTAATGTAACACAGAAATGACTTGTGCGTCGTGCTCTGCCAATCAAGAATTAACAACGAGACGCACCGACAGCACACCTATCAAACTACGAGTTAATCAGGCGTGACAAGCCTATTGAAAACTTCGGATCTCGTGAGGCCAATGAAGTAAATCATGAGCCTGAGGTGGCTGCGACCGTTGCGGTTTAGTACACAGATGAAGGTCGTTGTTCCCAGGGTATGCCGGGCAGAAATTGTGGGCATGGTGCGACACGGACTGGGGTGACATGATGTAGTTTTTCAATGAGCTGAGCGTCCCGCAAAGACTGGTGAATGATGGCGGGGCAGTGGCCAATGGGAGAAGCCACACATCCGCCGTACGGGCGCCTGACGGGTGGCGTAAAATGGTCGTACCACCGCACGGCTAACCGCGAGAATTTAGTGCCTCGTCTCATCCTCAATTTGCTATATAACACTAATTGACATCACCCTCGTTCTGCCAACAAACCCTCTCTTTTGTCCCCACCCATCATCTCTGTCGCACCTCACAAAATGACTGTCTCGCTCAACGGTTCTGCTCGCGTTCATAACGACTTCGAGGCCCCACCGCGTCCTAAGGATGTCGGTGTTCTAGCCATGGAGATGTATTTCCCTCGCAGAGTGAGCGGTACAGCGCTCTCAGTGCGTCGCGTAGCATTGACCCCATGATGCGCAGTGTATCTCTGAGGAGGAGCTCGAGGTTTTTGACAACGTACCGAAGGGAAAATACACCATCGGTCTGGGTCAAAAGTTCATGGCATGCTGTGATGACCGCGAGGACATCAACTCCTTTGCGTTAACGGGTCCGTGTGCTTTTCGGTCCTTCGAATATTTCTGTTAATGTTAGTCCAGCTGTCGCGAACCTCCTGGAGAAGTATGACATCGATCCCAAATCAATTGGTCGTATTGATGTTGGCACCGAGACTATCATCGACAAGTCGAAGGCGACCAAGACCGTTCTTATGGACTTGTTCGCCGAGGCAGGCAACCATGATGTCGAGGGCGTTGACTCCAAGAACGCCTGCTATGGTTCTACTGCTGCCCTTTTCAACGCAATCAACTGGGTCGAATCTACGTCATGGGATGGTCGCAACGCCATCGTTGTTGGCGGCGACATTGCCATCTATGCTGAGGGCTCTGGCCGTCCTACTGGTGGAGCGGGTGCCTGCGCGATGCTTATCGGGCCTAATGCTCCTCTGGCGTTCGAGCGTAAGTTTTCATTTCAGTTTTACGTGTCTTCGCAAGGTGTTTTCGTTTCCTTGCGTTTGGTGATGAAGGCATGGATGCCGAAGCATCAGGACTTTGATCTTGATCCGCGTGTTCAGTCGTGTGCACCGTGACCGCGATCTCGGAACCCCTGCGCCGAAACCTCTATCAGCCTAATTACGTGGAATCAGCTAGTATGCTTACGCGCTTTACGTCTTCTTACAGCTATTCACGGTTCACACATGGTGAATGCGTACGACTTCTACAAGCCGAAGCTTCATTCGGAATACCCAGAAGTGGATGGCCCCTCTCCATTACTACCTACGTCTCTGCCATCGATGCCTCCTACACCGCATACCGCAGAAAACACGCGAAGGCGAAGAAGGTGGCTGGTCTTAACGGCGACGCGTCGTCACTTGCTTCCTTCTCCCTGGAGGACGTCGACTACCCCGTTTTCCACAGTCCATACGGCAAGATGGTGCAGAAGGCCATGCTCGTTTGGTAAGCTCATCCACAAATTTCGGTTATACAGCCCTGACCCTAATCCCTTACATAGGTTTACAACGATTTCATTGCCAACCCCACCTCCCCCAAATACGCGAACGTCCCTAATGCCGAGGCGATCCTTCACAGCCGTACAAGAGTCGATCACAGACAAACGCTCGAGAAGACATTCATCGGGATTGCAAAGAAGGAGTTCGAGACGACGGTCGAGCAGTCGATGAAGTGCGCGCGGCGCTGCGGCAACATGTATACCGCATCACTGTACGGTGGGCTCGCGTCGCTGCTCGCCAGCGTCGAGCCTGCGGAACTCCACGGGAAGCGCATCAGCATGTTCGCATTCGGCAGCGGGCTCGCGAGCAGCTTCTTCACGATCCGCGTCAAGGGCGACACGAGCGAGATCCAGAAGAAGATGGACCTCGTCAATCGCCTCGCGAGCATGGAGGTCGTGCCGTGCCAGACATACGTCGATGCGCTGACGGTGAGTCGTTTTTGGCGCATAGTCGTACGGCGGGCACTGAAGGATTTCTGCGCAGCTGCGGGAGAAGAACCATAACGCGGACTCGTATGTCCCCGAGGGCTCCCTCGACAACATATGGCCGGGAGGCTTCTACCTCGAGAGCATCGACAGCAAGTACAGGCGCAAGTACGGCCGCAAGCCCAAGGCATAAGCGTGCGCGATATTTGCTCTCCGGCTTGCTCCTCCTTCGTGCTGCGCTACACATACGATTTGTCCTCCGATAATCATACCATATCTATACGTCGTCGGTTTAGGGCATTTGTGCTAGTCGTTCGGTTTTCCGTGTCGTATGCTGTGTCTGGCGTCGGCATCTCGCTCGTCCTGCTGCTCTTGCGTTCGTGCTTCGTGAATGGTGTGATTCAGGTTGTTCTTCGTAGATCCATTGCATGTACAATATATTCACTCAATCTAATTTTCTAGACATGGAGGTATACAGTGGGACTTCGTTCATTCCGGTTGAAGATAGATGGCGGAACGCAGGTGCAAGATAGTAAGCGATGTTCCTTCATGGTACGTTGGTTCCGATGCTATATTTCGAGCTCGACCTGTCGAGGTATGAGTATATCAGTGTCTAGCAGTCGATGCATCTGGTTCATAGATGCATACTTACCTTGGAGATTATCTTGTCAATGTTCGTCGATCCAAGGCTTATGTTGATGTCCACCAGACGAGTCACAATCTGGTGGCATTCGCTACACCAAGACGCAGATGTGACGGATTCCGAAAGCAGCGAAGCGAGGTCAATCCCGGCCCAGGACGCACATGCGCTCTTTGCAGACGCTGGTCTAACCACATCGATGTCATGGAGGGACGAGCGACTTTTTCCATAGGGAGATTTTTCATAAGCGGTTTCTGCTGGAGCGGCTTGTTCTAGACCGACCTCCGTTTGGATCCCTTTTTCCCGGATCGCTTCGGTGAAGTATCATTCTCATGGCGCATTCGAGTCACCACATCCGACACAGCTCTGCAGCAGCAACGGTGATACTTCAAGAGTCGGTGGTATGGAAGTGCAGGAGATGTCTCCATCTCCGGGACATAGACATCTTCGATCTTCTGATCGAGCATATGCTTCGCAGCCACTCGCATACACTGGTCGAATTTACACTCGGCAGCTATGATGTAGGCGCGTAGAGGGTGTGAAGTGGCCGCTCGAGTGAGGTGCACACAGAGATTCTGGATCGTCCCCTCCATCTGGAATTTCATGGCGGCCTGCAAGACGGCGCGGGCGATCGTTGGATTCTCGATCACCTCGGATGCCTTGTCTGCGCGGTAGCATAACATGAAGAGCACCGCGAGGGTCTGACCGTCCACGGAAAGATTTAGGATAGGAAGGTCCCCCCTGAATCGCGGGATGCTTGATCTACCTCCCTAAGATTCTGAGGTGGCATCTCTACCTCCGCGACCATGCGATCGAGGACGGGGGATGCTAGTGCCAACGTGCTTCTGTGGACGCGAAGCTCGACGCCGTCCAACGAGTAACATAGAATATCCGCGAAAGGATAGGCGAGGGAATATGGGACCGCGGAGATGGGGGACATGACATCTTCGTGCATGTTGGGACTCCGGAAGGTGAATGAACTCGAAACCGCTCCTCGAAGACGATGGTATTTCAGCAATCGGAAGTACGCGCCTGCAGTGACATCCTGCATCTCCTCCGGAAGTTGCCCCTCGAGAGACATGGACAAGGTATTTTTGGCGGCGAAAATCGCCTCGTCGTCGAGTCCGAAGCGACAGGCAATCGCCCATACTCGCAGAGGTTCCTTCAGGGCAAATTGGTGCAACGCCTGCGTCATGAGCACAGTTGCCTCCTCCATCTGGTACTTCATCGATGCCTCGAGCACAGCTCGTACCTCCTGCAGCTCTGACAAGATAGGGTCTGTGATGGGATAACACAGCCGCAGCAGGCTGTCCAGCGTATGGCTGTCTTCGGACATACGAACAATTGCATGTCCGTCTCGATGATGTGGATCGCTACTATCTGGGTTGAGAGGCGGAGCCGGCTGTGGGAGAGCGAACATATCCTTGAAGAATGGTGACGCTTCCCCCAAGATGATGCTGTGGACGTGGAAGTGGACGGTATCTGACGAACAGAGGATGATATCTGCCGCTGTGTTGTCAAATGGATGAGATGCGTCCGAATACGACGGTGGATCCTCCATGGTACCGCAAACAACGGGTGTAAGACAGGGGAGCTGTTTACAAGTTGGAAATCTAGGGGGCAAGGACAAGAGCATGCACTTTCAGCAAGCAAGACGCGTGGGTATCACGCGGATACCGCGTTCCGCAATCGTCTGAATATTGAGTACATCCGAAAGCACTTTCAGCATGCCGACGGCCATGAGGCAGCCAACATAGGTCAATGATCAGTTAATTTCCGGTCCCCGGTTGATACCAAATCGCGGTTCGACCATCATTCTTGGGGTAACTCCGATTGCGGTGAGGGCCCTAAATATGAGCATATCGTCTCGAGGAGTTGATACAACACGGCATACCGTCTATAAAAAGGGACGCTTCGTACTTTCCCAGTCATCGAAATCATCCGACGCGTGTTGATCTACCAGTGATGATATGGGTTAGATGATCCAAGACCGAGCATTAAGACGTTCCAGGGACTTGTAGGAACGTCACCGTCTAACCACTCGGAACTGGAAAGGTTGCTCGGTTTCAGATGCAACTGAGGTTACCGGTATGGGCTCAGTAGGCAGCAACACGGTTGCGAGTAAGCTTCGTTATCAACTTGCAACAGACAAGTTGAAAAGAATCCAATTGTTTCTCCGTCTGGACGCAAATCGCATACTGTATTATCTGCACGGTTCTCAATCTGAGAATCACTTCGATAAGATTTAAGACAGGACAATCGTGAAGGTCCTCATGTACTCACAATCTGACTGCACGTTTTCCATAGCAGGATTGGAATGCGTGCCAACTACTTCACAAGTAGAATCAAAATCCGTACGAAGAACGACCTGTTGCATTAGTGAGCTTGTTTTCCTGGGAATAAGGTGTAACAGATTCACGGCACCTTGCAGATTATCTTGTCAGCATTTCCCTCAAAGTCTATGTAGTGCTTCAACCTCTCCGCAATACCCCGGCACTGTGAACAACAAGGTGGCTCTAGTCCCGCCAGATACTGCTCCAGCGTGTCAATGTGTGTGACGGGCAATGACTTCATGCACTCCGATCGGATGGTGATGTGTTTCCCGATACCCAGAAGGTCCCGGCAGCTTGGGATTTCTTGGTAGTAGGGTGACGCATGGAGGACAATTTTCCAGAGAGTCAGTCGCATATCGTGTCATGGCTTCTACGCATTCCTGGTGATATGCCAGGAGACGGTTGTAGGACGTCGCAGATGCTCCCTCCATCTCTGTGATGTACGTATCGTCGATGTGCAGATTCAGCGTGGCCTTCGCGGCTGCGCGCGCACACTCGTCAGATTGGAAGTGGGTGGCTATGAAGTACGCCCGCAATGGATCTATAGATACAATCTCGGACCAACGCGTTCGCAGGATCGATACCACCCTGTCCATCTGATACAGGATGGCAGCTTGCAAGAGCGCCTGAATCACCGAGAGGTCCTCTGGGACGATGCATGCTTCCTGATTAGGATAGCACAGCCGTAGAAGCACGGCCAATGTGCAGCTGAGAAGAGGGATGTCTATTATAGGAAGATCTCCAGTTGCTGAGTCCGCGTCATGGTTTGGTACGGTATCGGGAGAGGTGAAGGCGATGGCTTGTTTACCAAGAATAGGGGAGGCCATGAAAATGATGATCTTGTGTACTCGAAAGCAGACACCGTCCTGGGAACGACATATGATATCTGCGAATGGATGGCTGAAAAAATCGGGGATGGCGAAATTCTTACTCTCCAAGCGGTCTGTGTCCATGGGATTCGATGGTGTATATGCGATAGGACACAAGAATGTGAAACCATCCTTGACTTTCCCCTGAAGACGGTGGAACTGGAGAAGCCGGAAATATGTCCCGGCAGAGATGACACGCATTTCCTGCGGAAATTCGACTAGCTGTGATAATCTCAAGGTGTAGTCGGCAGCATACCGTGCCTCCGGTTCTTGCTGAAGAATACACGCAACAGCCCAAACTCGCACAGGATCTGTAAGCGCAAAGGTCCGCAGTAACCCTGTCAATAGCACTATTGCTTCCTCCATCTGGTACTTGCGCGCTGCCAGGAGGACATCCCATATGTCCATCAGGTCGGCCAATGCGGCATCAGCAACTGGATAACAGAGCCGCAGAAGACAGTCGAGTGTGTAGCTGTTCTCCGTGAAGACGATCACTGGACAACCGTCTCGGTATTCCTGACCTCCACTCGTCTCGTCTCCATCCGAAGGTGGCTGTCGCAGACTAAACATAGCTTTGAAGAACGGCGATGCTTCCGACAAGATTACACCATGAACACGAAAGTCGATGGAATCAATGGATCGGAGAATGACATCGCCGGATATATTGTTGAAGGGGGAAGGGGCAGTTGAAGGAGTCGATGACGATATTTCTGGGGCAGGAATGGCCATAAGACGTTGGGACGCAATGGTAGGCGTCATATTCTCCGTGGAATCGCAATGTATGATGCTCTGGCGAGAATCGCAAAAGGTGAAGTCATCACTGACAGCCCCGCCTTTACGATGGAAGTCGAGAAGCTTGTAATACACGCCCGCAGGAAGGTCATACAAGTCCTGCGGGAATTCATCTAGGATAGAGAGCTGTAGCGCAGACTGGGCTGCACTACGGGCTTCATTTTCTAGCCCAAATCGATACGCTGCCGCCCAAGTCTGGAGGGGATATGTAGATGCGAAGGATCGGAATATGGGCAATATAGTCGCCACAGCATCCTTCGTTTCGTATTTCATAGCAGTCTCGAGGACGTCCCGCACATGTTCGAATCTGTCTAAGACAGGATCCGCCACGGGGTAAAGTAGCCGGAGAAAGCTGTCCAGCGTATGACTCTCCTGCGGCAGAACGACCATCGGGCGAGTAGTGTCTTTGTATTCAGCGAGGACATCTTGTGGCTGCTCACGACTGAGAAGCTGGGGGAGGGAGAATGTCTGCGTGAAGGTTGAAGATGCCGCTGCCAATATAGCGCTATGGACATGAAAATCGACTGCATCGCAAGAGCGGAGGATCGTGTCTGCATTTGTATTATCGAACGGATGTGCCGCCGTTGTAGAGGACGGGGACTTTGATGGTTCCATGATGTGGGTTGATCGTATGGAGGATGCAGTGTGGGAGAGGATTCATGTGAGGTGTCTGTCGGAATCAAGAGGCGCCTGCATGGTACGCCATGAGGTGCACACGATGTCAAGAAGCCTCGTAGACCAACCAAGAGGCTATACGATGTGTGTGTGAACGCCGGGGTCACCGGTCATACCTGGAACAGTAGTCGATGGTCAAAAACGATTGAGTAAATTTCTTGGTGAGACTCGGAGAACTTTACATCCCAAATGTCCAACGAGGGGCTAGATTGTGATCGCTGATACTAGCATGTCGAATATTATGATTGATGCCAGAAGGAAATCCAACGAAGTGAGACAAAACAATGTCATACTATCCCTTACCCGTCACCCGGCTAGTCGTCAGGTCAGGAAAAATTGCCTGATCAAGTAACAATTATGTGTAAAGAGGGCAACTTTCCCCACGGATCTCACACTTTTTCGCACCTTTCCCTGTTGATTACATCCTTTTAAGGAAGGTGCCGAATGGTGGGTCCTGCCGGGTGACGGGTAAGGGATAGTATACTGCAGCAGAGTCTAGTGGAACGGCGGCTAACAGGCTTGTTACATAAATGCCTAGGACGTCAATGCTATTGCCTTTAGAATTCAACAAGTGTAAACAACCTCCAAGACGGTCAGGCGGCCCGGACCTCCATGCACTTGTATCCCCAATCTTGGTAAGTTGTCTAGTGCTGCCGTTCGATGAACTGGACAATTATCTCTTATTATCTCTCACTTCCACAAATGTAGAGTCCCTACTGGCGCTGTTGTTTGCGCTTCCACCTATGGCCCAGATCACCGGTACACCCTAACAAGCCTGAGGGACTTATTCTCACCTCCTCAGATGTAAAATTTCGAGAAGAATCTACCTTCTTCCAGAATATGGTCGCTCTGTCTCCGTCTGTCTCACACTCTTCAAGCATCGGACGCAGACCCCAATTCCAACGGTCGATCCATGTCACGGAAACGAGCCAAGTTCTGGAAAATCTACTGCGACTCTCCTATATTCCCGTCTGAGAGGTCTTGACGCATCCCACCATCATACGCGGCATACTCGAAGCAGCAGTTAAGTACGACATAGACGAGGCCAAGTACTAGGCCTCCGAGCCGCCGTCTAGTATCTCCGGCAGTTTTTGCTTGATATACTCTACCACACCATCCTGGCCCTTGTTCATACTCAGCCCTGGCGGCAGACTGAGTGTCTTCAGCTCTGGAGCAACCTCTTTGGCGATCCCCACAATCTCCTGACAATGGGATGGACAATGGACTCGGATCGCTAACGGATTACCTGACTTACCTGTGCTTGCTCTGGTGTCCACATTGAGGCAGTAAACTATAGTATATGGTATGTCAGGTTCGGCACCAGAGGGTGCTGCTGCTTAACGCACCAGTAGGTCTGGCTTCTCACGCTCAACACCAGCTTGCACGTCCTCAATCTCTGCGCATGCCCTAGTCATCGACACACTTGTACACCTACAGGACAGCTTACTGTCGATGTTTGCGACATGCATAATAGTATACCGGTCCTTCAGAGCCTCGAGGACGCGGCCCACGACGCGACTAGCGCGCTCCGGTGCGGTATTCACGGTGACGAGCCTGAGCATTGACATGAAGATTGTGAGCGTCTAGGATGGTTGTCGACAAGTCGCGGCCTCGAGCTCTTCGACGCGAACGGACTGCCGCAACACACTGCAATGGGAATCATGGTAGCTGGGACCCTGTTAGTTCAACGGCCATGACCAGTCTGTCATCTTTCCCACCGACCTAGCAATGGTGCGAACATGACACCTAATTATAGGCTGAAGTAACCTGTACAGCACGAGACTTTGTTGCGCTGAACCGGGTTGAGAAGCGGTGTGGATGCATCACATTGTATGCGCAAGTACTGTACAAATGCAGTTACGATTCAGTTCCTTTCCCAGAAAATGCCCCAAGTCTGAACGATCAACGCTCAGAAACCCCAAACAGAAGCCGTCAAAGTACACACCACGTCGCCTGCCTCACCATGTGAACAACCCAAGAAAGAGCGAAGCCACCCCAAGCCAAAACCCACTAACAGGCGTCACAACCGCACCCGCATTGGCCTTCGCGCTCCCCGCGAACGTGCCCGCGGACGTCGCGGTCGCGGTCGCAGTGGCGACGAACTTCTGCCACGCGACGACCGTCTCCGAAGGAAATGTGTATGTCGATTGCGTCGCCATCGAGCCAACGAAGATGCCCGCCTGTCCAGGGAGGATGTTCTGCGCGAGCGTCGCATTCTCCCCGCCAAGCACAGAGATCGTCCCGCTCCTGTTCGTCACGAGTCCAGTCTGGTTGCTGCCGAGGATGAACTCGCGGACGAGGACGAGGCCCTGCCACGCCGTCAGCTGTGCGTGTGCGTGCGCGGAGAGGCAGGACATACCGAGGTGGGGTTGGTCTCCGCGACGAGATGCCCGGCGCCCTTGACGAGCACGTACGTCCAATTGCGCTCTTGGTGCACGATCCCAGCGAACGCGCCGACGTCATTGTACCAGGGTGTGGCCGGCTGCCGTGTAAAGCCTTGGATGCCGCCGAAGGTTGTGTTCTGGATGCGCGTCGGGCTCAGGCTCGTTCAGATGATGCCACTGATGAGGCCGACATACCTGGATCACAACTACGCGGCAAATGTATCAGTCGCGACAGAGACTCAATAGATGGATGCGAACCTTCTGAGCCACGGTGAGCGATGAGGGAATCGTCGTTCCCGGAGAAAATCACAATCGAGAGATTGCGGGCTGTAGCGTTAAACGCTAGTTCCGTCAGAAAAGCCATGGGCCTGAGAGAAAAATTAGGTTTTGAATGCTTATAATGCGCAGGACGATATCCGCTACTGACTCAACGCCTAAGGGCAGACGTCAGGATAGACCAAATCAGCATTACCTGAGCTACTCACTGGGATCCTCATAGTCCTGACCACCTGCAAGTGCCACCGAGTTGCTGTAAGACGAGATGATAGAAAGAGATTGACGACATACCCAGGAACGGATAGAACTGCTCGCCTATCCATGGGTTGCTCGTGGGTGCGTGGAGCGCAGCGACAGTACGTTGGTCTGCAGCCTGGTCAACGGATAGTCCAGAGTCGGCGCGATACTCGACTAACCGTTCAGGAACACGCTGCCGTCGAGCGGAATCTCCGGGTACAGCGCATCTGGCACGTCGTATATCTGCGCCGTCCAAAGGGTCAGGACGACATCGAGCACGTACACACGCAGACGAACGTACATCGAACCCATCAAAGTTCCCGCTCACGTCTGCACGATAGAAGATCAGTGCGACGCTAACAGAACCCACAGCTGCACTCACTCCAAGGGTACGTGTAGTTAAGCGCGTAGTCGATCATCGCGTCGTACGTGAAGCATCCATACCACGGGTCGATTGTGCCGTTCGCGCGCCCTGCCAGGTCGCGCCTGCGAAGCGCACCGTTGTCGGCTGAATGGAGTTCGCGACCCCGCCGGAGCAGCGAGCGCTTCGAGTGCGTGGTAGAGTCGCGTTTGCTCAGGTAGACACTGTCGTTACGGCCTGGTGCGGTGGGCCAGATGAGCTGCAGATCGGGAAAGTTCCCGTCTTGCGGGTAGGTTAAGTTCAGGTCATAGCCGCATAAATGTTCCCTGAGGCGGGAAGCGGCCATTAGCTATCGTGCGGCGTGGTCTGTGGGTGAAATACGCACTGCTCCTTGAACCATGCAAATACATTAGGGTCATAGCCAATCAGCTGCGGGTATGTCTCGATGGTGTACGTCTGTGAAGAAGTTCCGTCAAATAACCTCTTGTGAAAATGCTTGAATTGTGCCAACCGTCGGGACATATTCAAAGGTCGGCGTGGATCCGATGGTACCGTCCCCAATGGCAATCCTCGTCAAATTGACGGGGGGTTGGATAAGCCGAAGTACGCCTTGGTAATATATGGCTATAGCACTGGGTGAGACGCGTGAGAAATGCAATATCAAACGAATTACGAACGATGTAAGTCCCGGCATAGCTCTCCCCAGTTAAATAAAGAGGTCGTGACTTCAAACTTGGGAACACCTTCACGAGATTTTCCAAAAAACCCATCTGAATATGCCACATCAACGTCAGAATTGTACAAATAATTTGCTCATCATGGATGCCGGAACTTACAAAGTCGCTGCCCATTTGGTCTTCATCATATACTGTGCATTGGGCGTTAACAATGAAACGCGAGGAGCGGATTGTGGACCTACCAAATCCTGTTTCATCTGTTGTGGACCAACCGGTGCCTCTGTACCAATGAAGAACCAGTTACGAGAGCTCCAAATAAAAAACACCGTCACTTACACTGGTTGGTCAATCCAGATGTAATCCGCAACGGTATCCCAGCTGTAGTTATTAGGATACGCAGAATAATCTGGAGCAATATGGATCGGTCCATTCTATAAAAATCGTGCACAATAAGCGTATGGTGGACAGTCGGATGGCGGGAAACATGCTTCATAAAGCAGTCCGAGCAGACTCGACGCTCCGGGGCTGGTCAGTTGTCAGTACGCGCCGTGACTTGAACTGCACAAACGCACCCTCCGTTCAACCAGATAGCCCATGGCTCAGTGCTGTCCGCAGTCAGCGAGCCATCTTGCTTCTCGAAAGCCCAGAAGAAGAGGGTGTTATTTGGGTGTCCTTCCCGCTGTACGTTAATATTTCCTGCATAGCTGCGTGCCAGGTCCCATGTGATGTTAGGAAGCGACTCTGTCACTTGAAAGTCTACAAGAAGTCGTCTTCAAGTTTAGTCAATACACGCGTTAGGAGCAATATGCTACTCACAACTCTGCCACTCGGTGCTGTAGTCGCCAGTGGGCATGCCCGGATACACGTGCGGCCAACTGCTCGGCGGGAACGCGTACGGCTCCGATTGCGCGCAGACTAGAAGCAACACAACCGGGGAGATGACCACTAAGAGCGCGAATTGCGCCGCTATTCCCCTCAGCATGGCGAGATGGGTAGTGGGTGGTTGAGGAAGGTGCTCTGGCGCGATCTGACATTACAGCAGCGGCGCTTTTATATCCAGTTGGATGTAATAGAGATGCTTCGAGCGAGCGCTCCACGCTCTACGAGTAAGTTATCTGCCGTGTCTAGTGGCATGCGTCCAGCTGGGTACCGTACTGCTCATCCTGGCTGTTGCCAATGGTAACCACGATCGATCGAGTGACAGTAAGAGACAATACTTAGCGAGGAAGGATGTCCGAGACAATAGTGCACGAGGCTCGTGGAAGAAAGTCGGTGGGAATATTGTCAGGCGCACATTAGTCTCATCGGGGAGCACTAGTCAAGCTTTATGGCATAAAGTCCGGCTACAGACCCCAGTCAAAGGTCGATGTGGTTGATAATGGCCACCCATTGGCCACTTGAACTTCCCAGCTCCGGCACAATGAAGGCCGGGCACAGATCCAGAGATCTGTCCATTAACCTGTGGCGCACTAATACCGGCGGCATCTCTCGCCACAACACACGCCGCTCCGGCAGGCCGAGCTCGAGTTTTCCGATCACTGAACATTGACCTAAACACACGACAGAAGAAACGAGTATACACATTGGAGCGTATGATATAGCCAATATCACGCGGTGTATTCCAGCTTGCCTGGAACAAACAGATGCATCGTCAGCATCCGCCCTCGGAGGAGACTCAGGCACCAACTTACTCTCGTGCTTCTTCGCTTCACCGACCTTCCGTGCAGCCTTTGTGAAGTCCTCCTGGTTGACGTATTCCCTGCGCGAAAAAGGCACCCAGATAAGCGCACGCCCCTGGCTGGACAATTAAAACCCTGACCTATCGTCCCGGATCGCGAACATGCCGGCCTCCGTGACCACATTCCGTAGGTCCGCACCATTGAAGCTGTCAGAGAGCTGACGAGGGCGAGAACGACATGAGTATTCGTGGTCTGCATGCATGCACCTTACAGGACAATAGCACGCCACACGCACCTTGACGATAGCCTCATAGTCGATTCCCCACCCTTGTTCACGGGCGCCGCGTGAATTTTCAGAATCTCCAGCCGGGCCTGCTCATTAGGCAGTGGAACCTCGATCTTGCGGTCGAGTCGTCCGGGACGGAGAAGCGCGGGGTCTAGTGTGTCCGGCCGGTTTGTCGCCATGATGAGCTTCGTGCGGCCCAGGGAGTCGAACCCATCCATCTGGTTCAATAGCTATGCCACACGACAACGCGCTCAGCAACATCCATACGGCACTAGGCGAAATAGATGAAGTACCTCCATGAGCGTACGCTGAATCTCGCGGTCCGCACTCGTGCCCTCGGAGAAACGCGTCCGCCGATGGCGTCGATTTCATCCATGAAGATAACACATGGCTCGTGATCGCGCGCGTACCCAAACATCTCGCGCACGACGCGCGCGGACTCGCCGATGTACTTGTCGACGATCGCCGAAGAGACGACCTTGAGAAAGTTGGTTTGCACGTTGCCGCACCGCCCGCGCGAGCAGTGTTTTGCCGTGCCAGGAGGGCCGTAGAGCAGCACGCCCTTCGGTGGTTGATGCCGACGCGTGTGAACAGCTCGGGGTTGAGCAACGGCAGCTCGATGACCTGGATAGTCAGGTGAGCGGATGCCTTCTGTGGAGATTGCGAGTACGTACTCACGCAGCTCGCGGACCTGCTCGCCGAGACCACCGATACCCGCGAACGTCGCCCCTCCAGGGTCCTCCAGGCTCATCTTGTACACCATTGGGTCGACTTCTCGTGGAAGTATCCGCATGATGGTAAGCGTGGTCATGTCTAGACTGACGCGCGTCCCGGACTTGAGCTTCGCGACAGGAAGCGTTGGCCGATAGGACACAACGTAGCGAGGTCCGGATGAGGCCTTCACAATAACTTCGGGCCCCAGGAAGTTCAGTATGCTAGTCTACAGCGGAAGGCAGGTCACTCACACCGTTCGTCATCGAGCTGTTTCATCACCTCGCCAATAATCTGTCCGACAGACTGCACCGCCTTGATATCGTCTTCCGTCTTCTCGTAATCCTTCTCCAAATCCTTCAAAGCGAATCTCACTACATACCACTGCATGTTAGACAGAGTCCGGATGTGAATTAGACTAATTCCACTGAACAGTTCTTCAAGCTCTGGCTGCTTGTCTCATGCTGCCGCATTTTCTGAGAATATGGATGGTTCAGCGGCGAGTCAAGCAAGACTGTGACAACGTACATCGCGGTACCCTTCAGCGCGTCTTTCCTGCGCTGGTCCATGGTCCCGGACGTTGATGCTTGTGAGCCATTGCAACTGTGGTGGTATAAGGTTGCAGGTGCAAGGGCGCGCGACGCGTACGCGTCGCTGGAGTAATTCGAATTATTTTATTTATTATTATTTGCTTTTGTGGCTCCACTTCCATGGCCTGGTGGTCTAGTAGTATGATTCCTTCTTAGGGCTTCAACAGCGAATTGGAGGAGGTCCCGGGTTCAATTCCCGGCCAGGCCCAATATTTTTGCAATCGTCGTGTGCGAATCTATGTTACTTTACACCATCCGTGGGTCCAGCACATGACGGTGTAAAAACATCATAGACGTTTTGTTGTCACCAATAGTATTGGGGAGCAATCTGGTTGCAACCCTCGCAGATAGCCGTTCGCGACGGAGCGCGCAACTCATGATCAACCACAGCTTCGCTGCAGTACTTGCACGAAACTATAGGCGTGCTGCTCTGCTGCGAACCACAACATGACATCCCTGATCAACTCCGTTCGCACCAGTATGTCGCATGACACCCACGAGTCGCGTAGAACAGGACTGAGCGCAATGCCTCCGCAGAATTCCTCGACGCGATCCGGTCTGTCAACCCGCCCGGGCGATGGAAGATATTGGTAGTGGACGAGCATTCCCAGCAGCTGCTGGGCTCCGTTCTCAAGCAGTTCGACATATTGGAGGAGAATGTCACCCGTACGCACCGCTGGCACATACGAGCCCGTTGACTATGCTGATGTTGGTGTGCACCTGAAGTGATTGAGTCGATTACGAACTACCGGGATCCGCAACCCCAATTCGAGGCAATGTACCTACTGATGTCCACGTCGCAGAACGTGGATCGCATTATCAAGGACTTCTCGAATGGGCACCAGCAGTATGCGGCGGCGAACCTGTTCTTCGTGGACGGTATGTTAGACCTACCCCTCCACTCTTGTAGCATGTGTGCCAGTAGGACTGATTACGGGTTGACGAAGGTTTGAATGAGCAGCTGTTCGAACGTCTAACTGCCTCCCCGCCGAACCTCATCTCAAGACTTTGCAGGAACTGTTCATTAATTTTTGGGGTGGGTCTGCGCGTCTTAGTATATGCTGCTGACGGAATCATCACACCGCTTATCGTCCTCTTGTAGCTATCGAGGCACAGGCCTTCACTGTCAAGATGCCAGGTTCTTTCTTTAGCATGTACAGTCCCCCACGATCCGAGAACGCATTCAGGCCCGCTCGCGACGCCCTTGAGGAGGAACTCAAGTTTACGAGCAAAATGGCAAGTGCCCATATAGTTCACATGTGTACATCGTCCTGATGTTCAAGATATTGGCAGATCATGAATGTCTGCATCACGCTGAACGAGTACCCCTTCATTCGCTACTATGTACCCACGCACCACCCGCCCCTCGGTGCGCTCCGGCCCAACGCTGCGACGCGCGCGCCACCACCGCCAGAGGCAGCAGCCGGTGGCGCACGAATTTGGCGCGTGGAAACGAGGCACGGGCATACGAAAGCGCCGATAATGACTACGTCTCGAGACTGCTGCATTCATGGTGCAGCGTGATCTGGACGAATACAAGAAGGCAAACCCCGAATGGCCTGTAAGTGCCCTCACTCTACGTGTGGCTGCCGGTGTATAACACACGTGCATCTCCCTCATCACACGCGCTTTTCAGAAAGCATCGGACCCACCGCGTGCGCGTTCGACACTGATTATCACTGATCGCGCCATGGATACATTGCACCCTTCATTCACGAATTCACGTATCAAGCTATGAGCAACGACTCCTGCCAATTGAAGACGGCACGAGATACACGTACGTGTCCAGCCTCCGAATACTTTGTTCACGCCTCGACCTAGCCGTACAGATACAAGTTTCAAACTGCCATCGGGGCTTACGAAGACAAGACTGCGATACTATCTGATAATGACAACGTGTGGACCGCGCTCCGTCACATGCATATGAGAGAAACAATCGACAAACTCATGGCGGATTTCAACCAGTTCTTACAAGACAACGCGGGATTCAAGGGGTAGGCGATTGCGTTAATTTGAGGTTGTGTCTGGTCTTGATGCGGGTATCAGTGAAGGAGCAGCGAGCTTGAGCGACATGAAGGACATGCTCGCGAATCTGCCCCAGTACCAGGAGCAACGAGAGAAGGTGTGCGCTTTTGGTATGTAGTCCGTGCTGTAGACCTGACCAAGGTCGACCGGTCTAGTTCTCCTTGCACCTGAACATGGCACAAGAGTGCATGGGGATTTTTGAACGGGATAAACTACCTGTTGTGGCGACTGTTGAACAGGTACGTCCTCTCGCGCAGCTGCAAGGTGGCGGCTCTACGCACGGTATCGAATGTCCTGCATAGAACTGTGCGACGGGTCTCACTGCCGAAGGAAAGACACCGAAGACGCTCGTGGAAGAGATGGTACCCATCCTCGATGGTCGGGACGTTATGTATGCGATCAGACCTTCTCGGATGCGGTGATTACATTGACCGTGTATGCAGAAACGCCAATAAAGTGCGAATCATTGCGCTGTACATCCAATACCGTGACGGTGTACCGGATGAGGATCGGCGGAGGCTATACCAACATGCCAGACTGTCTATAGCAGAGCAAGATGCCGTTAACGCCCTTCTCCATCTTGGTATCCGGATAAGCAGAGTACGTCGAGCACAACCAGCTGGTATAGTGTAATGATGCTGATAACACTACATTCAAGGCACCAGGTGATCGCGACACGAAGAAGAGACTAAAACAGAAGACGAATAATGAAGATGAATACGAACTCTCACGATACAAGCCACTTTTACAGACCGTTATTGAGGTGGGTTGCTTTGTGACGACGGACGTCCATGTCTCTCATCGCGCTGCAGGATCATGTCGGAAACAGACTCGACCCAATCATGTTCCCGTACGTCAAGGATGCCCCGTCTATTGCGCCCGCGCCAAGTCTGCGCTCAAGCCCTGCACCACAATCAGCCACCTCCCTACGCAGTGCGAAGCCCAGTTGGCATCGGGCACCTCGATCGGGCGCCGGTGCGCAAGACGTTCGCCAACGCCTCATTGTCTTCGTTGCGGGTGGCATGACCTACTCCGAGATGCGCGAGGCATACCTCATGTCGAAGTCGCTAAACAAGGACATCATCATCGGTTGGCCTGTGTCTTGCTAAGGAAGACCGGTGTACTGATTCGTTTTCAGGCTCCACGCATACACTCACCCCGCGCCAATTCATTGACGATCTCAAGGTCCTCGATCTGGGCGGCGTAGGCTCGAGGGCTATTCCTAATGGCCTGCGCGAAAGCAAGGGCCCCAGGCCGCTGCAGGCGTATTACGACGAACGATATTTCACCAAGGACGCTCCTCCTCCGGCGCCGGCACAAGCACAACCGCGTCAGGAGCACGGGCGGGTGAACAAGCCGTCCGTCCCGTCGTTCGCGAGTTCGACGGTGTCTGTGAACAGCACTTCAGTCAAGGAGAAGGAAGAGAGGAAGAAGAAGCGGGGACTCTTCAAGTTTTAAACTGCGTGTCGTGTTGGCTGGGCTTCGGACAGTGCTTATCTTATTTTTCCTTCTCGATATTGTATCAATCGTTACACCATGGATGGTCATGACAATCCCCTTTTGCAAGGCAGACGGAACCTGGTCCGATACCTCAGGCCTCAAGGGTCACTCGGAACTCTCGATCAGGGCGAGGAAAATGAAGATTCGAATGTATCGTCTTCTATCATGCTGGAATATACTTAAGCTACGCGTATCATAGTAACAATGAATTCTGATACAGATGCAGGTAGGATATATATGCTGTGGTGTAGAATTCGAATGGATGGGGCGGACAACAACAGACAGAGACGGACGGGACGACTGGCCAATCAGTACCGAGGCGAACGGAGCTAGATGAGGGGGAAAGCACTAATAACACAAGAAGCCACCAACGAACACCAGATCCAAATGGGCTACTGAGCAGGTATGCACATCTGCAGTCGCATCACTCGGTCGTCCGAGACCATCAGGATCTCGTCGCGGCCTCCCGACTGTTGCGCACGAGACTGGTACGGATTTAGGTAGGGGACCTGTGGTGAAGACCCAAATCCATTGCCGCTAAGAGATGTTCTATCACTGTAGGGACTTGGTGGTGTAGAAGGGCCATAGGGGTTGTATCCACCCGGCGCTTGTTGATTTGGTTGTACTGATAGTGATTGGTCGAGGGGGTGTGTCGGCGAAGACGCAGCGCAGGTTGTTGCCTTGGATAATCTGAGACATCGAGCCTGTTTCAACGTGTCTGATCTCCACAAACGTCGGCTCGAACGCCAGCACATATGGATAGTGGAAAGCTGCCAAACATGTTAATGCTTGTGGTGGCCAATCAATACGCATGCCGTACCGAATCCTGTCGGATACCCTTCCCAGTAGACCATGAAGTCTTTGCGCGATCTCCAACCAGTTCGGTTGACGTAGAAGGCGAATTCTGTACTCTTTGATCACTGCTATGATCGTGGACATTATAACCAGAAGCACGCACCATCGTAACACAGAAGAAACTCGTTGTCTATCCGGTAGATAGCCAATGGTCGTATATTCTCCCGTTTGCGGACGAACTCGAGGGATTGGTCTGCAGGGTCCAACAAACCCTGTGTGTCCAACGTCTCTAGATCAACAATCTCGAAGCCACTCGTGCATCCCACACATAGCTTGGTTTTGAGGAAATGGATAGAGCTCGAGTGAACGGGAATGTAGAACTCCTGGAGTCGCCATAAGTTATGCAACGCAACGTAACAGTAGCGAAAGTAGCGCACCTTGAATACTCGTAGTGTGTCGTTGCCACCTTGTAAGAGCTTCCGAAACGTGGGTTTACTCCGCCCGCGTACGTTCTGATCAATGGGCTCGAGGGTCTTGATAGTGCTCGATAATGGACTGGCCTTCACGACGCAAACAAGGGTCTTTCCAAGACATACCCCTGCTTTAAAGAAGTTGATGTGAGACGCTATCCTTTTAGCACGCTTCAAGCCCGCCATTGGATCTCGTGGATCCAGGGCGTCCAGAGGGAATGTGATCACTTGTCGCTCTAAGGCCATGACGTCAGCACCCGACGGCAGTCCATTTTCAAAGGGACGTACCTGAGAGCACAATGAGCAACTCGTATTCCTCCAGCACATCAACCTGCACGACGTCCTTCAACGCCAGCACCTTGACAGGTTCCCGGTTGTGTTCCCATAGGTTTGACAGATACACGCCATCGTCGGTGCCATAAACCGCCCGCCTTCCTTGGCCTGCGTTTGATGCCACGTCAAATTACGTGCAACTCGACGCGGTCGTGACTCACTGAATGGTGCTGCACAGTTCACCTGATTGACCCCGACGAAGAAGCCCTCGCTCAGCGTTACAGTCTCAAAGACATTACTTCGTTGTCGCATCAAGTCTTGTTGTTTCTGGATGTTCTCGACCCATTTCCTCTGACTCACGTACGTGCTCGCCCAAAGTGTCATTTGATAGTACTTGCGTCCGAGGTGGACGAAAGTTATAGAAAACCCTCCCTTGCCGTCCTTGACGGTTACGACGGGGGCATGGGGTGCGTTCTTGACTAGCGTCTGCCTGGGGCGCTCTTTCTGACCCTTTCCTGTAGGGGGATCGTCGGGCGCGGAGACAAGCAACAACTCGAGAGGGATAGGCTACAGAGATTTTAGCATAACATCCCAATGAAAACGAAAATGCAATCGCACCCGTCGATAGACTTTGTACTGTTCGACCTTGCTCTTCGGTTTGACCATCAGAAGGGCATGGTCGAATAGGAACATTTGAAGTTCCCCGCTATCGCCCTGTCCGCCTCCGCGCTTCTTCAGTGCGCCCTTATAAACGAGCTCTCGGCCTTCTTCTTTCAGTCGAAGATCCTGTATGAATGGAAATAAGCGCGCATTCAAGGGTAATTACACAGCTACTTACAACCTGTTCTCCCGGCCGGAATATGAGCTGCTGGTCTAGCTGCAAGAGGTTAAACCGATTTTCCGCCTTCCCAGTCTCGGCGTTGACAGCTTTCAAGAATCCCCGCACAATCTCGACAACCTTGGGCAAAGTCGTCTTGTCCAATTATCCTCAGGAGTATGCTTCAACACAGCCTCTACCAAGAGGGATATCTGGCCAGGCGAGTAGTCGGCTTCGTCAGTAGCCGTTTAATTCCAGTTGCGCGATTCGGGGCGTCGCTCGGTCTCCTAAATCAGCAAACAAGAGATGTTCAACGACGAACCAACAAGGCCAGTGACTCGCCCTGACCTCGACGAACTGAGCAAATGCCGGGTTCGAACTCTTCTCCTTCTCGAACTCGTATTTGCCATAGAGTTGGTGAGCGCCGTAAGATACAAAGGGACCAAAATGGGGCACTGCCTCCAGCAGCACGTCTCCAATCTGCTCAACGACGGCATACGCCTTCTGGCGCTTGTTGAGCGCATCGCGCAGACGCGTGTTGACCGCAATGATCTCATGTATATTCCAAAACACCTGCTCCAGGAAGTCCGTGCGGCGCTCCTCGGGAATGATGTCCGATTCCCTGAGAGGCTTGATCCATAGCTAAAAGTGCAAGAGTTCAGTCCTAGCATTCGCAGAAGACATACACGTACATCACGCAAGTACTCCATGTCGCGCACGAAATCCCGCTCGGTATACATGACTTCATTGATGGCTTCCTGGCGCTTCTTCTCTAGATCGGAGACACTGTTGACCACCTCTTGGGGCACTGTATGAATCCAAAGTGTGCCTGGTTCCTTCGCACCTCCGTATAAGCTCCCGATGTTGATGTGCATGCTACGAATGGAGGCTTACCACAAGATCACCCAAACTCTCCCGGCTGATCTGCTTTTTGAGCCCAGGTTGAGGCTTCATGTTCAGGCGAGCTTGCTGTTCCAAACGCCGTGGACAAGCTATGGAATAGCACAACCGGTCCCGGGAACATGTCGGCGAGTAGCAGTCGGTGAGCAGCGTGAAGACACCGGAAGGCAAAGGCACATCGTCCGCCGACACAGAACCTTGTCGTGGTCGTGTTGTGGTGGGCGACGTCACCGAATCAGGCGGGGAGGGAGAGTTCGGCCGTGACCCGTTCAACGTCTTGTCAGGGTCAGACTCCGCGGACGGTGTGGGGCTGTCTTTCATCAATGCCATGAGTTCCGCTGCTACTCCGTCGCTAATGAGAGGACGCCCAGGGGTTTTACGATCCCATCTCCATCCTCCTCGACATTGGCAATATCTCCACTTACGAACGGGCTGGGGAGCTTCGTGCGGAACTGGTACAGGTCGCTCGAGCTGTCCCGCAACCGGTGGTCGTACGTCACCGCATGGAAGAATTTCTGTGCGTCCAACGCGCGCCCGAGCAGCAGCGCAAGGTTTCGGTCGGTCGTTTTGATAATGTACGCAATCTTGTCGACCGCCTCCCTGCCGTCAAACGACTCTTTATACGTGAGCCCGTCCTTCACCCGGTCACCAAGCGCGATGCGCTCCTTGAACGCCTCCGCAACTCGAGACAACAGCGCCGGATACACCACAGGCGCGCGCCGCGGTCCGGACCCCGACGCGCGCACCGATGCAGGCGACTCGCGCCCTGCAGACCCGGGCAAGGAGGGTATTGGCGGTCGCGGTATCTTCCCCGACTCCAGCATCGCCCGAAACTGAGGGGTCATAGTTGCCGACATCGACCGTGTCCGGTCCTGCGTCGAACGTTCCTTGCGAAACGCGGGAGGCGGGAGTGTTCTCGACGACTCTGAAGAGCGGCGGCCTTGGGTAATAGACGGTGCTGGGGCGTCCGCTACAGTGGAAGATGCTGGTGAAGTGCTCGTACCCGTGTTGCCCATCTGTGCAAACGTCATGGCAGTGTCGACCTGGAGAGGATAAGGGCGTGTGGGGGACGAAGGGGGAAACGAAGACGACGGTGCGGTCGTGACAACCTCTGGAGTAGGAGCAAGCCCTGACGCAGCAGATATTCGCGACCTTACACTGGCAGGTTTTGACCGATGCGGATATCTCGCCCACGGCAATTCGCTCGCGCTGTCCTCGCCTGTGCCTGGATCGCTCGGAGTGCTGCTTCCCGCGGTGAAGTCAAGACCTAACCGTCCGTCATCGGCGTCAAGGTTCATACCCAGTCTAGGCAAGTCTGCGGACGATGAGACACTAAGAGGTGCTGATGGAGGCAGGGAACGGAAATCGCCAGAAGAAGCCTTGTGCGTACGAGCGCGCGGACCCATAGGGCTACTGAGATAGACTTGTGCTTGGTATGCCTGTGCTGGGGTGAGGCCCGCTCGTGTCAGCGCCTCCAGGCCTGCATCTGGAGGTTCTTCAGGTTGTGGTGCAATGACCCCGGGAGAGCTGCCAATAGACCTGGCGCGACTGATGACAGAAGGAGGGGCGAGTGAACTGGACTGTGCATAGTTTGGCTGCACGAAAGGAGGGTAACCTTGCGGGGGTGGCTGCGGGTGCTGAGGAGCAGGTGGGGGATAATATGACTGCCTGAACGCAGACGGGCCGAGCTGCTGCTGCGGATAGTTGATCGAGGGCGCACGAGATGCAGACGAAGTTCTCCTGTCGAGCTCGGCGCCATATTGCTGGGGGTAATAAGGATATTGCTGGGCATTGGGTGGGACGAACTGTGGAGGCTCGGGATAATAGCCAGGAGGGGCGTGTGGTTGGTGGTGAGGTACAGTAGGACGGCCGAATATCGACTCGTATGCAGCGTGTCGCTTGTCAGGCTGGCGGGGGCCGAGTGGCCTGTCCATGGCGATGAGCAGACCAGGCTGCCCGATGAGGGCGACGACGAGCAGAAAGTAAGCGGTAATTAGCGCCGGCACTCGCGCTTTGGCGGATAGTGTCGGACTTGGTCTGTTCGTTACAGTCATCACATGCTCGTTATCAAATATATATTCAACGCATCCTCCCTCAGGCTATAGCTAGGCCTACGGAATCTCTCCGACTCAACCGTTCACGCAATGCACGGACCACCCGACTGTGACGCAATGGCATGCTCCATCTCCAGGTACGCCACGACGGCGCAATCGTGTCTCCATGTGCCAGGAGTCAAGGTGACCATGTTGCACTGACGATTGCCGCGATTGCCCCTTGGCGCCGACATTTGAGGCCGACAAGGCAAATAGCACGCACCAGACCACTGAACGCTACTATAAATCCGATCAGGTGCCAGGACGTCGACATTATCGCCAGAAAATCTCGCACCTTGTGGCAGGTCTAGTTGCTCGTCCCCCTACAGATATCACTTGGCCAATCCCGGAATGGGGCAAAGGTGGTGTGTCCTACGGTCTGTGAATGCACAAGAACAGGTCGAAACAAGGCGTTGACTGCCTATAATGTCCCAAAGGCATTTGCAAGCTGCCCCTGTAGCGGTAACACTGCGTGCAAGGTCCGCAGTTTGGAGAGGAACATTTGAGTTCCTACGTAAAATGTGCCCAAAATGTTCTGAATCGGAACATTGAAATAACATACAAAATGTATCCTGTCGTCAGCCAATCAGAATGCGCGCCTTCAATGTTCCTAGCATGTTCTCTTTAGGGTTTTGCATTATATGCTGGCTAAATACATTTTACGTAGGAATTCAAATGTTCTTCTAATGTTCCGCTTCCGTATTGTGGACCTTGCACGCAGTGTAAATTTGAAGGTGTACGACACGACTCATAAGAGATCCTGGGGGTCGTCGAGGGTTATCAATATCATATGTCGGAAGAACACCCTGTAATGTTGCAGAATTCTGACCATAAACCAAGCGATATTCTGAGTAGAGTCGTCGAATTCAGAGGATTACAATTGACTCACAATTGAGATTTGAGAAATTTGAGAGCTCAGCGCTCAGCGCTCAGCGTTCATGATCAGCGTTCATGCACAAGTAGTACCAGTGTGAGGCGACACGATCATCAAAGTCCTGTGACCAGCAGCCGCGATGAGCAGCGACTCGCACCGGCCAATCTCTCTGCGGGTCTCCAACAACAGAGCATACGTCTGGGATGTCGAAGGTCAGTACAGTAAAGCCCAGTCTCCCACCTCGCAGCACTTGACCAGCGTTTCCCTGTCGCGACGCGCAGACATCGCCACCCTCCGTGCGGAACACCACATCTGCGGAGTCCTCACGGGCACACTCCCCCATCTCTCGCAGCAAAATGTGTTTCTCGGGATCCCGCTGCTCCTCATGCCGGAAGAGGCAGTCCTGCTGCTCGACAAAAGTGCGTCCCTCGCCCTGCCCCAGCTCTGCGCGCGCGCGCGCGCCATCCCGACCCCCGCTCTCCGCAGAACTCGCCGTCCTCGTCGACGACGCACGCGCCCACCCCAGCCCGTCGCCAGACACGTTGGCGCGCTGGACCACCGCACGGCGCGAGTCTGCGCAGCTCCAGATCGCCGCAGCGCTGGAAGCGGCGGCGAAGGAGAGGGCTGGCCGGCACTCGATGACCGAAGACGCGCTCCGCAAACGGCGCGAGCGCGAGGAGCGGCGCGCCGCTGCCGCACGCGCTCGGGCTCTCGCAGAGACCGCAGAACGAGATCCCATGGTCCCCGCGCCGCCGCTCACAGCGTCGGCAGCGGACCGGCCAGCCACGCCAGGCGTCGGCGCCGCTCCCGCATATACTGTGACAGTTCCCGCTAGCTCGGCCTCTCTTCCGTGGTACGCACCCGATCACCGCACGTGCACGAGTCTCGCGGACGCGCGTGCGGCGGGTGTTTGGACATACCCGGCGGATCTGCACGAGCGGGCGAGATGTGCGGTGTTCCGGGATCTGTGGGAGCAGGGCTTCTTCATGGGCGGCGGAATACGATTCGGAGGCGATTTCCTTGTGTATCCCGGTATGTGTCTCGCGTTCGGTCGCATGGTGCTGGTGCCTACGTGACCGTCCCAGGCGATCCCCTCCGCTATCACTCCCACTTCACCGCCACCGTCCACGACGCACCGATTTCCACCATTAGACCCATGGAGATCGTTGCCCATGGGAGGCTCGGCACCGCGACGAAGAAGGCACACCTCCTCTGCGGATGGGACGATGTGAAACAGGAAGTTTCCTATTTCTCGATCGAGTGGGCAGGTTTCGGTTGAGCGAACAGTGTGTATGTGAAGCACATAGAATGATTGATGATACAAGTGCATGGCGGCTTCTTGTTTGTATAAGCGATTCCATACATTTTCTGCTTCGTATGCGGTTTACATCGTGCCACGACGCCAACTAATATAAGGACAAATTTCACAAGCTCGATGCAGGGATACTCCCTTCCCCAATGTAACTCCGATTCTTACATCCGCGACCGCCGCTGACTGGCTTCTGTTGCGAGCGCGACATGCAAATCGTACATGTCCTGCGACGCGCGCTCCAGCTCCGCGCAGAATTCTGCGTTCGGTACTTCCTTGCGTGAACTGACCGTGAACTGCAGGTAATCTGCGCATATCTGATTCAGCAGTGCGAAACAGCGACGACACGAACACACGCACCGTCGTAGCCCGTCACATATGCGATGCCAAACCCGTCCGGCGCAACCTGCGCACGAAAACGTGAGACACCAAGACACAGCCGCGCGGTCGACCGCTCAGCACGTACCTCGCCCCAGCCATACGGTTCGAAATGATGCGAGTTGATAGCAGACGTGCTGAGCACCCACCGGCCCGCACGCACATACACCGGGTCCGCAAACATCGCAGGCCGCGGCTCGTCCTCGCCCAGCGCCATCCTCAGCCCTGCACCGCCGTCAGCCCACCCGCACGCCGCCACACCACGCACGCACGCACGCACCAAGCAAATGCCGGTCAATCCCTAGCGCCGCCCCCGCCCGCTTCGCATACCGCACATGCGCCTGCACCGCCCGCGCCAACAGCGCCCCGCGCTCCCGCGCCCCCAGCGCCGCGTCGTCCATGCCCGCGACCCACGCGTCCGCCTCCGCGCTCACGATCCGCACCGTCTCCGTCCGGCCCTTGAAGAACCGCCGCGTCGTCGCGGCCTCGTACGTCGCGCCCGCGCGCCGCGCGCCGCGCGCGCGCAGCAGCCGCGCGTACGCGAGCTGCACGAGGTGCTGCGCCCACGAGTCCGGCGACACGCCGAACGCCTTGATCGCGCGCTTCCCGTAGGGCGTGCGCACGGCGCCCAGCGCCTGCGTGCCGATGAGCGCCGCGGCGGCGCGCGATGCGTCGGCGAGCGCGGCGCGGGTCGCGGGCGTGATGTGCCAGTCGAGCGCGGCGGGCGGGGGCGCGGACGTGGGGGCGGGGGCGGGGGCGGCGTCGGCGAAGCCGGGCGCGGCGATGAGGTCGAGGACGCCGTTGCACAACGCCATGGTCGGCGTGCCGTCCATGACGGAGTGCTCGCCGATGAGCCCGGCCTTGCCGTCGTCCGTCACGACCATCTGCACGGGCTTGTCCATCCAGCGGTTGCGCAGGCCGAGCTGCACGCTGCCGTCTGCTTGCGGGGTGACGGCGCCGTGCCAGAGCAGACGGCTGTGCGCGAGGAAGTCGGGGGCGTGCTCGGTGTCGAGACAGAGCACGAAGGCGGCGCTGTGGATGGTGGCGATGATGTCTGCGTTGTGCGGGTCCTTGACGAGCTCGGTGTAGTCCTGCGAGGGTCAATGAGGGAGATGCGGCAAGAGCACGCGCGCCCACGCTTACCTTTGCCCAAACATCGCGGTTGGATGCTGTCAGAACGCCGACTCCGGGGTACTCCTCGGTCGTATTGTCATAGATATGCTGTATTTGCCTGTGCAAACTGCTCAGCGGTCTCTCGCATCGGAACCCACCGAGCGGAACTCACTCCTGTAGGGCAGATAGACTCAGCAGCTGTCCGTTGTGCCACGGGTCGAGCCTCCATACACGCCCTCGACGCATGACGACGACGTGACCCGTGTCGCCGCGCTCGCCCTCTTGTGCATGACTCACGCTCCAGTCGATTTCTGGACCAGGCACACGGCAGCAGTCGAACATCCATCTGCACAGACAGGATTAAGACGGAAGTGGTTCACTTGCCATAAACACATACCTCCAGGTGTCCATGCACAACGGGCCTTCCTTGGTCGCCTCTGGCGGGACGAGACCTAGCTTGAATTGCTGCCGGAAGAGCATTACGCCGCGTACGATCGAGGCAGCGCGGTGGACCGGGGTCTGTGGAAGATGTGCCGGATGCCCTTTGAATCCGTCTGAACGATGCATCGGTCACTGTCATGCAGTGCAGACGAGATAGCGCTGGTACGCACAATAGTAGGACACGTAAATGACAACCTAAAGGAGCAAAGGTAGTGAGCAGCTGCATATACCATCACAAGGGTCTGAAGGGAAAGCCAAAAGTCCGCATTGCAAGCATACAGGCGTGATTCGTAGGACCATGCAATCGTAGATACCACGGAAACACTGAAAAGTACACATCCATGGAGAGACGCGAAGGGCGAATGAACGTACCGGATCCCGGTACGCCAAGTACCCGCCGTCATCCCACCACTCCTCCAGCCAGTGCTCTTTCTCAGCACGGCGAGCCTCGAGCCTCCGCTGGAGCTCCTCTGCAGGGCCGCTCGCGAACTCGTCCACGGCACGCAAGGCTGCGGCATACTCCTGGTCATCCCAGGCGATGGGACGGAGCGTCTCCCGCAGGGTCGCGAGGGTGTCTGCGAGTGGGGGGACGGGGAGCTTGGGGAGGGAGGACTGCGCTGCGAAGGTTGGGCCGGGGAGGGGCGCGGGGGCGAGTGCTTTCCAGTGCTGTGGACGGGTACGCGTCGGGGAGGTGGCGGTGGCAGTGGCAGTGGACATGGCGCGAGTGAGGATGGGGCGATGGCTCCTGGGGAGATGTATAAGACGGGTGGAGGAGGCAAGCATGCTATGAGAAGGAGAGCAGCGACTGAAACAAGTTGTTATTGTGCTCTACTTATTCGTAAGGGTCAGTTCCGCAGGCGGACAACCGGACATGACAGCCCAGGCAGCTGATTCTCGGCGTGATCAGGCCTCAGGTCCCGGGCTATGCCCATACAGGTCATGCTGGCCACAGCGAGAGGGTCGATGCGACGGAAAGGAGGGCGGCATCCGCAACACTCGAGCAGTCCAGCAGGGACTGGAGAATGTCTATGGCATCGATGCCTTCGCAACCGCTGCGCACGGATATGCCGAGTCCTTGTGTTTCAATATCCGAAAGATCTCATGAGGGCCTGGAACTCAGAACCATGCTGGAGATTTGACTGCATGATATTTTCAGAGCTTCACAACTGCAAGCCCAAGGCAACTGAAGCCATGGGACACAATCCGAGCCTCTGTTGTTCCGGTATAATAGACGCTCAATAATCGCCCATGAACGACAGGTACCAGTCGGTGACGCCTGATGAATGTGGCCCGAGTCGCCATGGAGTATTCTGTGCTTGGCTCAGCCTGAGCTTGTGGTCGCGGACTCGGAGGTCCTGCATCTTCAAGTCGGACCCTTGTCAGTGCATGACTAACAGGACCAGAGATGTCGAATAGCATTTGCGGTGCTGCGTTCCTGTCATAGAGCATCGCACACGTCGCACTAGCTTAGAGCAGGAGCGCTCTCAGATGAAGGACATGGCGGAAGACGCCGAGTGGCTGGGTGGTGGATCTGAGATACGGTGATCGAAGCGTGTCAATTATCGCGTGGAGCTACCAATTGAAACCTGCTGCCCCGGCCCAGCATCCTCGAGGCGACGACGAGCCTGCTGCAGTGCCGTCGGTGTATTCCTGTCGAGGAGAGACGGAGAGGAGCAGCCTGGTGAAGAGAGGGCAGGACGGAGAGGGGAGTCGAGTGTTGTGACGTTTAGCGAAAAAGGCGAGATAACGATCTCGATTGCCCCTGTGATCAGCGACCGCGTTTTGCTAGCGCCTTTTCTCATCCCTCTCGCCTCTCTGCCACCGCCTCCCATGAACGTCGCTGCCCTCCTCCAGGACTCCCCCTCCGACGACCACCGTCGCAGGCTCCCCCACCGCGACCGCGACCCTCAACCTCCCCCTCAACAACTACCCCACCCCATTCCCCAGCACCTCCCTCCTCCTCCCCATCACTCCCCCACCCAGGATCGCCTCTACGACCGCGACCGCGAAAGACTCCCCCCACCGCTCTCCCACATCTCCCCGCGCGATCAGCACCTCCCTCCTCCGCCATCTCATCACTCAACCCCAGCCCCCAGGCACCCCCACCCGCCGTCCCCGCACCATGCCTATCCTCCGCAAGACTACCCTCCTGTCCAACGCGCCCCGCTTCCCCCGTCTTCCTCGTTTCTCCACGATCCGTACGAGCCCAGACATCGCAGGCCGCCCCAGGAGCACTTCCTTCTTCCTCATGACCTGTCCCAGCAGCACCATCACCACGGCCCGCCCTCAGCTTTGGGTCCCCCAGGTATGTGTCACTTCCTTTTCGTGGTCGAGAATCGGGCAAGCCTTAGCGATGTCAAACGGCGTCATACCTATCGACGGTTTGCCTCTGCGAGATCATGCGCTCGATGTGGATATCGGACAGGTCGTCCCGGCGGCTAGCGGTCGCTGCTGCCGGCACTGGACGTCTGCTGCTCTTGTGCATGCGGATGGCCTTTGTCGTGCATGCAGTCGGACTTTTGTCCACCATCTTTAGCTCGGATGCAGCAGCGCGGCGCATCCGTCCATGCAGTGCTCACTGCGTCCAGCTTTTGTTGAGATCTACTTTCAACCTCACTGTCGGAGCGCGGTGTTGGTGGTGGCGCTTTACGTGGCTCCGTAGTCTTCCATTCGGAGGAACGAGCCGGCCTTCCATCGCATTGGAACCGCGTCTCCGTCCTTCCGATGCCGTCCTTTGCACCTGACCCATGCAGACATGTTGTGCATATCCGAGCCTGTGTGTTGGTCAAGTCCGATATGCCCAGCCCATGGGGCTTTGATGTCTCGCGCGGCGCCTCGCAGGCCAGCACCGCATGCCATCAGAGTTCCATGGAAAGGCTTCGTCTTCGGACATGGGCGAACTTTATGCCTGGCAGGCGCCGATCACCCGCAGAACCATCGTTCGCATCGGCACAGCCTGTAGATGCGTAGACGTCATACTTTCCACATTGCTGTCGATCATTTCTCTCTCTCACAAGCGGGAAAGACCTCGTTCGCAGTGCCTGTGGTGACATTATTGACATCTCCCGGTATCACCCTCCAGGTCCCCCCCAACCATACTTGCTCGAACCGCGATCCTCCGGCTCCCTCCCGCCCCTCCAGCGCGGCCCGCCACCGCCACCTCCCCTCATGCAACACCACCACCACGCACACACGCTCCCCAGCACCCCCTCCGCGATGTACATGCCGCCCCCAGCGCGCCCCGCCCCCCTGCACATCGCGCCCCCCGGCCCGCACAAGCTCTCCCCGCCCGGGCCTGGAGCACCCCTGTCCCACAGCCACAGCACGATCCCCCTCTACCCCACGCCCGTCGGGCCCGCGCTCACCCAGATCCCCGGCCCGGGGCGCCAGCACTCCCCGCCGCCGCCCGGATACATGGAGCCGTCGCCCATGTACGCCGGCGGGGCGCCGCCCCGCGGGCGCGCGCTCGACTTTGGCGGGGGCTCGCCCGCGATGGGCAGCCTCCCGCGCCCGGCGCCGTTCGATGAGCGGGAGCGTGACCGGGGACCCCGGACACAGGCGCCTGCCGGATTGGGCACGCCCCTGGGGTCTGGGCATGCGTTGACTGCTGGTACGAGCACGAACATGAGTGCGGGTATGATGGGTGCGCGCCAGCCGCAGATACTCTCTGGCCCGGGCGCGGTTGGACTTGGCGCACCGTCGGCTTCTGGACGTGATCGTGATCGTGAGCGGGAGCGGGAGAAGGACAGGGTGGGTGGTGGTGCTGGGGAGTCTGCGGGGGGCCGGCGGGAGCGGGAGCGCCAGCAGATGAACAATAGGGAGCGCGAGCGCGAACGAGACTGGCCGCGCGAGGTGGAGGGTCCGTGGATGATGCAGGGAGCGGCGGCTCCCATGGACGCCGAACGCGAACGCGACCGCGAGCGATACCTCAAGCAGGCGCAGATGCGGGAGCCGCCGAGGGGAGAGCAGATGTGGTCGCGGTTTGTGAGGATGGTGGGCTCGGGCGATGACGAGCGGGAGCGTGGGATGATGAATGAGGCTGAGCGGGATGAACGCGAGAGGTATATGGAGGCGGAGGAGGCGCGCATGCGGGAGGCGCGGGAGGCGGATGGTAGGTGGGACGTGAGGGAGGATCGGTGGATGGTGCCGAGGGAGCGCCACCCAGCGAAGGAGAAGGATCCGAGAGAGAAGGAACGAGAAAGGGAGAGGGACGACAGGAGGATCGGCAGGCCCGGCACCGGCAGGGAGGAGCAGGCTGAAGAGAGGGAGCGCGCGGCGCGCGAGGGGGAAGGTGCGTGGGCGAAGGATCTCGAGCGGGGGCGGGAACGTGAGCAGAGAGAGCGGGCGCAGCGCGAGCGCGAGAGGGACGACGTTGACGCAATGCGCGCTCAACGCCAAGCTCATCCTTCGGCGCCTCAGCATGTCCACCTCCACCACCACCATCACCCGGAACTCATTTCGTCCAATTCAGCTCATTCCTCCACGAGCCTGTCATCGTCGTTCGCGGGCGGTCCCCAACAGAGTCATGCACTGGGCTCGAAAGCCTCTCAGGTACCCCCGACTAACACGGGTGGCGGGCACTCTGGTGTCGGACCGGGCGATCTCCAGCCATTCCCTATGCCTCAGGAGCGTCTGCAGCAACAGCAACAATCTGGTCCACCTTTTAGACAGGGTCCCTCGCAGATGGCAAATGGATCCAGCCCGGGTTCTTCGCTCTCGATGCCTCCTCATCAGTACCCGCACCCTCATGTCCTCCCTCAACATCCTCAGTCCGGAGGACACATGCACCCTCCCTCTCAGCCACACCCCCACGCCTACGGCACGAGTCCCTTCGGCTTCCCTCAGCACCGCCGTACGCCCCCGCCCGTATTCCATCCCTCCGTCTCCTCATCCGGCCCTCTCTTCGTGCACCCCCGCACGCCCTCGCCCCCCATACCGCCCCGGCAGCTGCCCCCGCTCCACCTCGGCACGTTCGTCCACCCGCGCACGCCCTTCCCTTACCTCGACTTCCCCGAGCCAGGCGCCGACCTCCGCGAGATCCGCGTGACGATCCTCCTCCCGAGCGCCGCGCTCCCGCCCGCGTGCCCCGCACACCCGCGCATCTGGGGCGGCGCCCCCATCCCCGCGCTCGGCCCCGCGGCGGCCCCGCACCGGCCGCACCCGCTCGAGCTGCAGCGCCTGCGCCGCGTGTACACGGACGACTCGGACCTCTTCCTCTGCGCGCTGCACGCGGGCCTCGTCTCGTGGCGCGGCACCGCGCGCGCGCGCGGGGCGGGCCAGGATCTGCGCCTCGAGCTGCGGCTCACGCGCGAGGCGCGGTACAAGGGCGGGCGCGGGGCGGCGTATGGGCGTGCGGTCGAGGAGCGTGCGGACGCGGTCGAGGACGACGGGCGCTCGCTGATGAGCGCGGGTTGGGGGAACAGCCACGACGGCGCGGGCATCGAGGTGCTGGGCGCCGAGTTCGTACAGGTGAGCGTGGGTCTCTCTCGGTGCGGGCGGGTGCTGATGCGGATGCGATGCAGGCGGGCACCGCGCGCGCGATGGGCGTGCGGAATCGCGCGCAGCGCTTGCTCGAGTACGCCGAGCGGCGCACGGTGCTGTGCGGGTACCCCCCGCATGCGCGCAAGCGCCGTCGCGTCGACTCGTCCTGGGACTCTGCGGTGCGCCTTGCTGCTGACCGGTGGGACCGCGAGCTGTGCGCGAAGCGAACCATCACGTTCGGCGGCGCGGGGCTCACCGAGATTGGGTACGTTCCATCCTTCGCCCACACATCAGACCGACTGACGCGCCGTGTAGGTTCAAGCATGGTGGCGTAGAAGTCAAGGGCGTGCTGTTTGCTCAGGTTGCGCCTGGGTCTGATGTGGTCTGTGCCCACAAGCGGAAGCGCGCCCACTCACCGGCCGCTGACGTACGTGACGCGGACGGCGATTGTCAACCTGCGGACGCCCCATTCGCAGATATCGAGCAATCGCCAATTTCAGAGAGGGTACCGTCTAAATCGAACATCAAGGCAGTTCCTCCTCCTGTGGAACCACTACCTTCAGATCCTATGGAACAGCCATCAGTCACTGCAATGACCAGCTCCTAGCAACGCTGGTTGTCTCATGGGCGCATAATCCTATTTGAATTTTTGATGCAGGGTAGGGTAGTTCACGAGCCATTACCATTAATTGTACAGATACAACGCCGTTTCAGACTTTCAGTGTCCCTCGCTCTCAATCATATGCTCTGAATATTCCCAATTGTATTCACTCCTGGACATTCCTGACCTAGATGTTTGTGCGGTCTACCGGGTAAATGTTGACACGACATGCGAGATGTACTGGTACTGCACCGTTCTACTTATCCACGAGTACCTCTGAGAGATGGCCGTCTAGTGAACACAGCAGGTCGGATGACTAGAAAGATTTTTGGGGCATGCATGATACATGATGGGCAATAAGTCATAGCGGTCTCATACGGGATAGCAGGTCGACAACGGGGAGATGCAATTACTTCGCCTGCACCGCACGAGTCAGCAATGCGCCAGCATCTCGACATGCGCGGCGTACGCACCAGAATAATACCATCGAACCGCTGCTTGAACCACGCCATCGTGTCCTCCTTCCGCACGCGATGCTGGAAGCCAATGCGGGCCTTCTTCTGCTTCCGCCGTGCGACGCGCGCGCCGGGGCGGCCCATGACGACGTAGAAGTCCATGCCGAAGATCCCGATGGTGGGGTCGTACCGCGCGCCCAGGTCGATGTGCTCCTGGATGCCGAAGCCGAAGTTCCCGGTCTCGGAGAAGTTGCGGCGGCGCAGCTCGTACTCCTTGACCTTGAGGCCGCGCTCGAGGATCTCCTCCGCCTTGGGCCCGCGGATGGTGACGTGCACCGCGATCTTCTCGTTGCGCCGGATGCCGAACGTGCGCACGGTGTAGCGCGCCTTCGAGGTCACTGGCGTCTGCCCCGTGAGCTGCTCGAGCACCTTCGACGCACGCGTGAGGCGATCGCCGGACTCGCCGACGGAGATGTCTGCGGGGGTCAGCGTGCGAGGCGGGAGAGAGGGCGGCGCACGCACTGATGACGAGCTTGTCGATGCGCAGCTCCTTCATGGGGTTCGTGGGGGCAGTCTTCTGGTCGGCCTGCAACGCGGATGTAGCGATGTCCCGCATACTTTCAAAAAAACAGAGCACTTACCATGGCGTTGAGTCTTGTCTGCCTTTCGGTAGCGGTGGGATATCAGTGGTGCGGGTCGAAGGGGCGGTGGCTTGAGAAAGCTGCACAGTTCCTCGGCGTTTGCCGGCACCGGTCCGACTCACCCCGAAGTAGTAACTCTCTTTCTGTGATCGCACCGTCTTCGTCAAGCAGTACATGTATATGTTCACAGCCATACAAATACAGCTGTTGACTTGAAACACTTTGAAGCCTTGCTACCAGCAAGTCACTCCGTTTTCTCCACATTCTCCACCCGCTCTGGAGACCGTCGTGTCACTTGTCGTGCATCATCGATGACATGAGCTTGCGCCTCCAGCTGAGCAGCCCACATCGCAGCGCCGACTGTGTTGGTGAAGCTGAACACGAGGCCCACGACCGGGATGAAGTTGAACAACAGCGTCGCCGTGCCGAACCTACACGGACCACCACGTCAGCCAGCCATCGGCACCACCGCCGTCTGCACGCACGCAGTGTATTCGGCCCTGCGCCGCTGTACGAACGCCTGGCGTTGGCCCTTGGTGAGTCCCTTCAGCTGGAAGTAGCGTGTGTGCCAGCCGGGCCCGCCGCGGTCACCGTTGTAGAGCAGGAAGAGGACGGTGCCCGCGACGGGGACGAGGTTGAGCGGGAGCGAGAGGAGGTAGCGCGTGAGCCCGCCGCGCGAGAGCGCCTGGAGCGGGCGCACGAGGGCGCTCTCGGCGCTTGCTGCGCTGCGCGTTTTGCCGTCCTTGACAAGTTGCGCCTGGCCCCGCGCGCGAAGAGTCGCGTCGAAGAGCTGGGAGAGGGCGGGCTCGAGGAAGAGCGGGCGTGCGAAGAAGGAAAGCAGGAAGAGCGCTTCGGCGCCGACGAGGAGGAGCGCGAGGACGGGTGCGAGTGGTCCGGAGACCACGACTAGGATGGCGAGTTGCGGGATATACGTGAAGAACGCGAGGACGCCGAAAATGACCACAGAGATGGACAGGGACTTGAGAAGAGCGCTGCGGACGGAGAGGAGGATGTTTGGATCTGGAGACTGTCGGTAAGTCTGTCAGTAATGAGGTGCTTAGTACTCACGAATGAGGGAGAAGATGATGCCTCGGAGGGGCCAGATCCAAGTCAAGGATATGAGTGCCTGTCCGGCGAGCAGTGCCACTTCCTTGAGTTCTGCGAGGAGTTTTTCTGCGAGAGACTGCAGAGTGGCCGTCATGATTCAAGTGTTGAAGACCGTCAGATGGTAGTCACGGAAGGCGTCGGGGTACACAGGCCAGCGTGCACTCTCGAACGTTATGGAGCTACTCACACGATGCCACCCATATGCATCCATCCATGGCGTCACGCCTCAGGTGATCGCGATGCATGCATGTTTACTTCAGAGTACATTAATCACTGTGATTCCCGCGGGCCGCCGCATGCATATGCACGATGGCAAGTACTCGTATATCATATGCGGCCAGTACACTCTGGAGAAGACTGGGACTGTCAACGAAAGGCAAAATCACTGGTTGGACGGCTCTCATTACTACGGATACATGGTAGAGACACTCATTCTACGGCCCGCGACTCCATGCCCACGGGGACGCATCTACAATCCGCCGATGACACTCTTCCACTTGTGTGCCTTCTCGAAGCCGTTTCGGCCCAATTGGTCTGTAGAAGTCGGTCAGCTCCGGCGCGCACAACAATGGCAAAAGGGCATACAGTCCATCAGCGTCGCCTGGATCTCCTCGCGGTTCGTCATCACGAACGGGCCGTACTGGAAGACGGTTTGGTCGAGCGGCTCTCCGGCGATCTGTACGCTCCATTTAGCCGGGGTGTGGATAGGCAGAGGGACGACGCACGATCACGACGGAGGTGCCGTCCTCCAGGGCGGTGAGCTTGATGCCGCTCTGTTCACCGTCGCTGGACAGGACGAGTGTGTAGTACGCCGCGTGCACGGCAGGGTCGTCGCCGACTGTCACAGAGCCCTTGAGCGCTGTACAGGGAGAACCCATCAGTCGCTGCGCTTCACATTTCACAGGTAGCAACGCACTGTACAGGAACGTCGTCCAGCCCTCCGCTGCAATAGATAGCAGTCTTGTCAAAAGTCTGCAAGAGAGACAGGACGCGGCCGGACTTACGGATATCCTGCCAGATCGAGCCCTTCTTGTCGAAGGTGGCGTGGAAGTACCAGCAGCCGCCAAGAGGGCGGACGGGCGACTCGACGCCATGGCTCTTCCCGCTGATGACCTTGATCTTGATCGGCCCATCCGGGCCTTCTGGGTATGCAATTGGGATTCTGGTAATGAGAAGACGGTTTCAACCATCCGCCGACAGTGCGTCGGAGCGCCTGAAAGCGACATGTGCACTCACTGGGTCGCGTTAAGCTCCTGATATGACGGCTCCGACATCTTGAACTGCTTCGGCAGGTCGATCCAGAGCTGTAAACCTACTGGCTCCGGAATGTCGGTTCCCTGTACAGGCATCTCGGCGTGGATGACTAGGAAAAGCAGACAGTGCCTCAGCAAGTTAGCCCGTACAATTGAGCACACAACTTACTGCCCCGGCCCTATGTGACGCTGTCAGCGGGTTTTTTCAGAGGGTTGTAAACGCAAAAGTCTGGACATACGGCACACATCCACTGCACACCACCTGTGTCGATCGTGCCCTTGTGGCCCGCAGAGTCTTCGTGTCTGCTGGTTCTGAAAATCCAGCAAGGTCACAATCTGTATCCGCTATTATCGACAAATGGGACATACCCTTGGAGCATATATGTTACGGTCGCCTGCCCGCGGTGGGGATGATCGGGGAAGCCCTAATGCGTATCGTCAATCTCCGGGATACGGATTGGATGGCTATGCAGACTTACGGCACCTTTCGAGATGGTGAAATGGTCGAGCATCAGGAAGGGGGTGAGGTTCCGCAGTTGCATCGTTCCAATCGAGCGCCGCACAACAGCGCCGTCGCCCTGAGGCAGGACAACTCGTTGAGGACTCCCGCAACGCGGATATGCGGAATCGTACCTCGGCGGTCTCCACAGCCAGTACCTTCTTCACGACCTGCCTCGACACTCTTGCCAATGCCATTTCTGATGTTGCAGGTGTACCTTCAGTGCGGAATAATGCAGTAGACCAATTCAAGGATGGGAGGAGATGAGGAGAGATGGACAGATAGTACGCAGTGCAGAGCGAGATGAGGGTGAAAAGGAGACCTTTATACATACAGGGGCGCCGGGACCATGATGGCTTATAAAAGGCAAGCGTAATGCGGGAGAAAGTTGCTCGATGCTGCTAGCATCGTGTGGGCTGGTGGCAACGATGTCAGCGACTTGCCTGCTACGGCCGGAAGGGCGCACGCCGCGCGCTTCGTGACTTTTGCCGCTTAGTCTAGAATTGTCACGTGTTCTCTCCGTGCCGGTGTTCGGGGCGGATGCAGATCGCCTGCCAGCGCTCCGCCAGCGCCACCGCGTCTCTCCGGTCCAAGCGGTGTGCCGTCCGACTTCCTCTATGTCCAAATATTGGCGTGCAACTACTCGTCATGGAACATACAATACCACGACGAGCCATGCATCGTGGGTTTGCAATCCTGAGAGATTCACGCGTATGTTATCCTCATAGGTCTCTCTAAAGCCGGAACCACACTGGCAAAGCAGACCTCAGTCCGAGGATATAGGCAACGCGGATGACAATAATAACAAACCCAAAGCCCCGAAAGCGTGAAATCGCACATGTACAACCATATATACAGACTGCACCACAGGACACCGTTCATCACGCAGCACGGTCGCCAGAGCACGACAACACGCATCCCCGTCGTGTCTTGTTCCTCTCCACCGGCGCATACACCTATGCACAGGGAGCATGCATGAAGCAGAACCACTTTCTCAGGGCAGACGTGCATTGCGCTGCTGCACGAGTAAGCACTCTACTCCCTATTGAAGATTCCCTGAACTCCACACGGCCGTGAAGCACATTCATTGCATCCACGGACGCGTAAGTTCAGGGCGTGGCAACGGCGAGTGCATACGCGCACCATAACGCGTCGCAGCGATCGTGCGAGTTGCACAGCAATGCTTATGCAAAGATAATTGTAGTAGAGTGAAACTCACCGATGCAGGACGCAGGGTTCTGAGCCCGTGCTGGCGCATTCGCTGCTTCGATGGTCTGCTCCAAGTCGCAAACAAGTTATCTCTAATGTGAACCACAGCAGTACGTCCGAGCGGTCTATACAAGAAACGTTCGTCAAGACGTGCTCGACGAGGTAACCTGGTCAGAATCGGATCAGTGTGTAGTCGTGCCATGTAAAGAGGCAATAAGTGATATGGTTTAAGCTCCGAAAGGCATATTTAGGTTCCGACATGTAGTCGTGTATTGTTCTTGTAGTATCTTATCTGGCCACACCGTCCTTCTTGCAATTCACACCCAACCTTGCTTCACGAAAGCCCTCCACCCCCCAGTTTTCTGCACGCATTGCACACTGTCGTTCAACAATGCCCTCACAGAAACGTACTAAATTGCACACCGAAGAATCCCCCAAGGACGGCGGAGAGTCGGTTCCACCAACATCGCCGTCTCCAGGCCTTTCGGAATCTAATGGTGCGCAGATCGACACTCATCACACTCGTAACGCAGCAGCCCATTGCGTGTGCCTTCTAGACTCCAAAACATCTTTGAAACGCGAACGCGAAGTCTCGCTCGAGCCGGCCACGCCAAAGGCCACAACGATTGTACGTACGCTGTCATCTCGCGCCACCCCCGCGTACAAGCGGCTAAATCAGGGGGCATCGAGACACGCGCTGACGTCGTTGCAGGACACTGACTCTGAACGCGCGGACCACAAGGACCGCCGCACGCCGGCGAAGAAGAACCGCCTCAGCGGCGCGCTCGATGCGCCGCAGGAGGCGGAGGAGGACCCAGCACCGAGCTGCTCGCCTCCGCACGAGTCAAAGATCCGGCAGATCAGTCAGGGCGTCGAAGACCTTACATGGCAGAATATGAAGAAAGAGAATGGTGCCCATGATGATGCAGGCCACACCGACGAAATAGACGAGGAGGCGGGGCTTCCTTCTTCTGCGGCACCAGAGGTGCTTGCACTGGGAGAAAACCCGCCTTTGATCGTTGACAATGCTGGCGAGGACGAACACAGAGGCGAGGCTGATCCTGCAGAGCAGCCTGCGGATGCGGCTGAGGAGCACCCCACAGATGAAGCGCTCGACGAACAGTCCGTCGATGCCGATGTGGAGGATATATCCTCGGCATCGAATAGCAGCGGCAGCGACGTGGTCTCAGCAGCGTCATCGCGCCCGACGTCTGTGGTATTTCCTCATTCCCGTCGTGGCTCCGACTCCGACCTGGACCAGGAGAAGGGTTTGAAGCGCAAACTGGGCGACCGCAGTCTAAGCGAGGCCTTCGTTCCAGAAGTCGTCAACAAACGAAACAGCGTGCCTGAGACCGGGGCGACGAAGCGACAGCGGGACGAACCCGACGAGGACGTCAACCCCCGAGAAACAAAGCGCCCGACTCCTCCGCCAGACGAGGAGGCTAAGACGGAGGCCAAGACAGCGGAGGCGTCTGGGTCGTCAGCACCTGATACGAAGAAACGAAGCGTTGACAAGTCCTCAACATCGACTCCCAAGATGGTCTGTTACTATCTTGTCTTAGTCACCACGGCATCGTACTGACGCGTCCCTACAGGGAGGGTTCATGGCGTACGCGTCGACGACCTCACCATTTGCAAATATCACAGGGCCGAGCATATTTGGCTCGAAGTCGTCCTCGCCCTCGCCTTGGGCCTCCACCAGCACAAGCACAAGCGGGCTCTCCACTCCCAGTGTCACGTCCTCCCCATTCACCGGCTCTATCACGCCATCACCGGCAAAGGAAAGCACCACCGAGCCACAGCCGTCGCAGACGCCGCTCAAGCGTACGGGCTTCGAGGCATTCGCGTCCACGTCTTCACCTTTCGCGTCCGTCAAACGCTCCAAGTCGCCGCCGCTCGGAGGCGGCTTTGGCACACTTGCGCGCAGCCGCTCGCCGTCGCGCACACCTGCGCGTGCCACAAATGCGTTCTCGGCATATGCAGCCGGAGGGGCGCAGGGCTTCGCGACGCCGACGTCGCGGAAGGGCGAAAGCGCACTGGGGGTGACTCCTGTGTTTGGCGCGGCGGGGTCGCGTGCCGGGCTGGGGATTCTCAACGGCGATCGGAAGAAGGAGCCAGAGGAGGAAGGCTCGAAGGAGCGTGCAGGTGCCAGCTCGCACGGGGTCAGCTTCGGAGAGCGGCTACGAGCACAGAAGGACGAGGAAGAGGGCAGCGACGAGGATCAGCGGGTGGCGTTGACGGAGCAAGAGGGTATGTTGTGTCTTGAACATATCTTCTAAGTTAGAGCTGACTGATATCATTTGGCAACAGTGCACACGGGCGAGGAAGATGAGGAGATTCGCTACCAGGTCCGAGGGAAGTTGTACGTCCTCACGTCACAAAACCAGTGGAAGGAAAAGGGGACTGGTACACTCAAGTTGAACGTGCGGAGAGAAGATGGAGGTGGAGCGCGACTCGGTATGTTTCTTTTGCCTCGTTCGACCTTAGGGGCTAATCTGTGTGTAGTGATGCGAAAGGAGGCTGTTTATACCGTGCTCTTGAATGCAGCACTGTTCAAGGGCATGCGCTGCGTCCTAGCGCAGGATCCGCGGTATCTGCGGTTCAGTGTGTTCGAGGAGGGTGTTGCGACGCATTATAATCTCCGGGTATGTAACATACGTTTGCGGTCTCATACATAGCCCTGATAAGTATATGTGCCACAGCTATCGACCGCGAAGATCGCAGAGGAATTACTTGACGAGATCACATCACACATCCCGAGTGCATAGAGATGGACTGCTGTGTTCGTGCATTGATTTAGCAGAGGAGATCCCCCATCCAGTCACTGTGTTGCTACTATTATAAGACCATCATATTAGTATTTTCTTCTTTACTTGGAGATGAAATCTTAGATGGCAGCATTTGATACCCGCGCGAGTTTGTGCAGTGCGAGATGTTGTGCCTTGGTTCACGAGCCGGGGCTTGGTACACAGTGCTTGGATGCTTCTCCCGCGCACTGCCTTGCATAATCGAACCTCAACAAGGCAAGGTACCATTGTACATGATCCTCACGAGAGCGGAAACTTTTTGGAAGCTTGTAGCAGGCATGTTTAAACTGGCGAAGAAGCAGTCCAAATTGACACCAATGTTTACAGATATTCATCAAAATATTTGTGGCCCCCAGCATCAATTAGTCTCATAGTCTCTTTGAATCAAGCTCCGGCGTGTCTGCGTAGGCAAGGCCCATGCCCCAGACAGGGTATCGATCGCCCTTCGTGGCGTTTGAGTCTTCGATATATGTGCGGATAAGCCCGAGGTCCTCCGGAGTCAATTTGAGATTGAGTGCTCCCAAATTCTCCTCGAGATACTTGATCTGTAAGGACTCTCCATCATCCGAATTACTGAGCAGCATGTGGCTGAAGACCGACCTTTTTGGTGCCAGGAATTGGAACAATGTCGTCGCCCTGTGCGAGCAGCCACGCCAGCGCAACCTGGCCGGCCGTGGCACCGTGGCGCGCCCCGATCTCCTTAAGCCCGTCGGCGAGCTTCAAGATGTTCGGGAAGTTTTCGTCGCTGTACTTCGGGAACATCCTGCGGTAGTCGCCCTCGGGAAAGTCGGCAGCGGATTTCTGCACAAGTCAGCACTGCAGAAAAAGGCGGACAGAGAACAATGCACGCACGACCAGGCCGGTCAGGATGCCACGCCCGAGGGGCGAGTATGCGACAATGGTGATGCCGAGCTCGCGACAGACGCTCAGGACACCGATTTGAGAGTCCTCAATCTCCAGGTTGAATGGTGAATATTCGACCTCAACGGCTGCTATAGGATGCACTGTGTGTGCACGACGTATGGTTGCGGCAGAAACCTCGGACAGACCGATGTATCTGACTTTGCCTTCCCTGGATGGAAAGGGGAACATCAGTCTCAGTAGCAGCATGAAATAACGACCTGGTTACTTGACCAGCTCCGCCATTGCGCCTACTGTGATCTGTATATGTGTGAGTTACGCAGACTAAAACCATGAATTTACTAATAACCTCAATCGGAACAGTTGTATCGGCGCGCTTCGACGATGCGCATCATCAGCCGTCATAACAACCGAGGAGAAATCCAAAAACGCTGACATGAAGGTACAGCAAGTCTATGCAAGATACACCAAGCTTCTTCAAGGAATTGTTCGTCGCCTCGATGACATACTCGGGATCGCCGTTGATGACGCGGCCGTTCTTGGTGTAGTAGCCGAACTTGGTCGCGATAAAGACATGCTCCCGCTGGCCAGTTCGCTTTAGCCATTTGCCGATCAGCTCTTCGTTGTCGTTGTAAATGTCGGCAGTGTCCCAGAAAGTGCACCCGCGTTGGTAGGCTGCATCCAACACCTGTTAATAAAAATCATTAAGATAGAGATCTTCTACGCATGTCGAGAAAAGACTCACCTTGAATCTTTCTTCGTCCGAGGTCACGGCTTCGCCATAGAAGCCAGAGAGGCCCATGGCACCGTAGCCAATCGCAGACACCTTAGTGTCAAGGAGCTTGCGAAGGGGCATCGAGGAAGACATGACGGGGCAGGTAGGTCAATGGCTAACTGCGACTGCTCTTCATATAATTATTATGAGTAATCATAATTGGCGCTCAGCTTCGGCATTGGGGGAGTGACGCGTCACCGGCCGCAATATGCTTCGAATTCCTGGAAGCGTTCTTTGAACGGCGCCGTGATACCTGAATGTAATCGTTCAAGACATGAGCCATATATTTAGAAGGAGATTCTTGCGGACGACGCCAAATATAGTATTCCGTACCTGCTTCCGAATGCGGTAATAGAAGATGGTCAGTAAGCGCAACGACCGATACGCTCAGGACATTGAAGACACAAGACGTCCGAACACAACAGGCAACCACGGCTTGACCTTGGCCTTGTCACATGTATTTGTTTCATGAGGCCTATTAGGGTCGAACGAGGGATTGTTTGGCTTTGTTAGATTCTAAAGGCGATAGCATTGACGCCCTACCGATGTCCATCGCGAAGCAAGTTTCTGTTTTTGTCTTTTGCGAGCGGACCGCCGAGCGCTGGTGAGAGAACGAAATGTAGCAAATGTTGCGGCGACGCCATATGTTAGTCAAATTCAAACTCAGACGTGTGGCCGGCTTGTCAAGGGGCGTCTGTGTGCTTCTGTTCCGAGATTCAGTAGTCGATCTACAGGTGGTGGGAGTAAGAAACGTTGAAACGTTGACGCCAGAGAGGAAAGCATCAATCGCGGTCATCGCATCCAGGACCGCAGATCGCATAAACTGGTCCAGTCAGCCACCCATCTCAGGCTCGAGCAATTATATGCTGCTGTTTTTGCCAGCGCCAGACTCTCCATCGTGAGAAATCTGCTTTCGTGGCGTATTGCGGCATAGTACCATGGTGGTTACCGTGCAGGCCGCGAGCGCCAGGATCGGACAGGTAACTGGCGGAAAACTTTAGAAAAATGCCCTTGTTCGATAGATTCTGTCGAGAACCCAGGACGACGCCAGAGAAGTTGGAAGGTATCATATAAGTCTGAAACACGAACGCAGAAAGTCAAAGTATGCAAAGGACCAATGAACAACTACGCACCATGCACAGCGCATTGATGACATTCGAGTATCGCATTCTCGGAGTATTCTCGACCAACCGTGGCCAAAACTCATCGTCCATCGTCCAGCCTTCAATGAATAAGTAGTAGCTTCACCGATAACATGACGGGCGACAAGCGCCACACCAACGCTGGGGCCGCTTGCGTGCGGATCTTACTCGAGCGTAATCCAGAGCAAATAGTGCATCAATATCTGTATAAATTACTTCCGTGCACGTAGAGCACCACCGTTTGTTGCAACTCCATTTGCTGCCGGAGGCGGCGGTGCGACGGCCCACCTCCCCAATAGATGGTTCGCTCGCAGAATCAACAAATCACGAAGCATCTGCAGCGAGTCCGTGAACACATTCAGCTTGCTCCCAGACACCTCGTGCCACGCAACGGGCACTTCCGCAACAGGCACACGCGCCTGCTGCGCAAGGAGCAGGAGCTCGACGTCGAATATCCACGTCGCGAGGTGCTGCGCGGGGAAGATGCGTGCGGCAGCCGCGCGCGAGAAGAGTTTGAAGCCACACTGGGTATCCCGCACATGCCCGACGCCGACTACGCGCAGGAGCGTGTGCAGCCCGTACATGAGCACGTTCCGGACCAGCGAGCGCTGCGTACCGCACAGCACAGTCAGGCGCGCGCGAGCGTGGCAGAAAACTAGGCCGCACCTTGACCACTGCCTCGGTCTTGACGAGATGCGCGCGGCTCCCGACAACGACCGCTGGCCCGTCGTTGGGCGCTATACGGTCCATCTCCGCCCATAGCAGCTCCAGGTCCTCGAAGCGGCTCGCGCCATCCGCGTCCACCATGAGCATGCGCCGCCCGCGGGCGTGCAGCATCCCGTGGCGCACAGCACCGCCCTTCCCGGCGTTACGCAAGAGGCGCACGATGCGGATGTCTGCATCGGAATGCTTCTTGGCTAGTGTGAGCGCGAGCTCGGCCGTGCCGTCGGTGCTCCCGTCGTCGACGATGAGCACCTCGCTCGTGCGCCCGTGCGCCGCCTGGGAGCTCAGGTGTGAGAGTGTGCTTGCGAGCATGTCTGGCAGGCGCGTGGTCTCGTTGTAGGCCGGTATGACGACGGAGAGGTCTACCGCGGCCGGCTCGGAAAGAGTCCCGAGCGGGAGAGGCTTGGACGTCTCATGGGCGAGGTAGAATTTCTCTGATGGGTGTTCTGTACGTGGAGAGGGCGAGAGGAGGACGAGGGCGGTGTAGCACTGCGGGCAAATTAGTGATGTACGCGCAAGACAGAACGTTCCGGCGAATTGTGCTGCTCAGAACTGGCGAGTACTCGTCTCGCGCGACCGGACGGTGTCGTCGTCGCACGGCGCACAAAGCCCGTGCTCGTAGAACAAGGATGATCTGGTGCTCATCACGGCTGCACACCACTAACTGGGCTAGAATGAGATGGGAAACTCACTGTAAGGGCGGTGACTGCAAGCAGTGCAAATCCGCTGTAGAGGAGGGTAGATTGGTCCATATACTTGTGGACTCAGGTCGTCATGAGCTCTGCGGATGTAATGGAAAGAAAGTGAAGGAAGAGAGCGACTCAGGTGAGCGGGAAGAGATGCGCGCGGTGCCACGTCCGACTCCGGGCGGTGCGCTTCCGCGTCTCAAATATTACTGTAAGCGCCCATAGTATGGCCTATTCGCTCACTTGCATAGAAAACATGATCCCCAGATTCTTGAGACTTTGTATATGTTTTTCTGGCCTGAGTATGGCTACAGGGTTGCGGGCCATGCAGGCAAATAACAATGGCAATAAGAGTATTTATATGCAGCCAGTGCCGCATACATAACTCTGTCAGGACTCAGGATTCACATCTAAACCTCCCAATGAATTGTCTTCGCCGTGTTGGTGATGCGTTGGGAGCCTCAAGGTGAACGATGCCAGATGACAACTGCAATATTTCAACCGATGCGGTCAGTAAGTAACATATTCAGGTAGAGTGCGAGTTCGTCTTCAATCATGATCAAGTACTCACACCGGTATTCATACCCCCCGGAGAACCTCTAGTAGTTACTCGATCCCTAGGCCTGAGATGTGCGTGAAGTAATGCTACCCTGGCTGCTGCATGAGGCGAATGAACAATTTGTACCTCACGTTTTCGAAGTGTCTTTCCAGTTTCCCAGCAGCATTCGGGGCAGTCCCTGGTGAATGTTTGTTACAATTGACGTGACGATGGCGACAGCGAACAAGGATCGCGAGCTGTTATTTACACTGGCACCACGATGCATCGGCACAAGTTACGGTGACTTGCAGACGGCAGGATCTTCGACAGACGCCAGTAAGGAATGTCTATTGTATGCTCCCCTGCGATCCTTCATTTTCGCCACCTCGTGGGCTCCGCCCAGATCGTAAGAGTCAAGGTCCCTACGGAACACACGCATCAGCGAACCCCATATCAAGATCAGAGAAAGGGCCGCAGCGCACGACGGAAATGCAACATTCGTGCTCAATTGCTGTTGCTGCTCCGTAGCCTTGCGGTGGTGCGCGCCGGTCCAAGGGCAGCAGGGATCAGCAGCGGTCTCCGACCTGCCCAACAGGTGTCATCGCTATCATCGGCATGCCATAGGATAGCAGCGTACCAGCGCTCCTCCTGCTCTGCCATTGCCATCATGTAGGTTACCATCCTGCAGGAGGCGATCATACTGATCGAAAGACACGGCTCAGAAACGGGGGAGGCATTACAGGCGAAGGGACATGCCTGAGGGTGATCGCTGTGTCGAGCCATGTCGTGAGAACAGGGTATCAAGCCGCACAGAAGTCATGAACGCACCGGGAATTGTCCACATCACATTCATGATGACTGTACATTGAGAATGAGCGGATTTACGACGTGGAACAAAGTCCCTGCTCACTGTTCAGGCCCAAGAACGGGAAACCTAGTATGCAGTTGCCTGTGAATGATGGGCCGATGTTGGAAATACAGGGACGTACCGTGGAAGGCATGTTGACGACGCATACAATTACAAAGTACCAGATGCCCTGCCTTTGCAGCCTCTTCCACGTCGTAGAATGGCTCCACTGCCGCGAGAGGCCCACGAGCGTAAGCACGAGGATGACAAAGTCAAACACCATCGCTTTCGGAATAGAAAGTCAGTCAGCGCGGCGAGCGCGAGACGGCAATGCACGCACTGTAAAGATACAATGCTCCAATCGTGAAGGGGTCCGTGTCCGTCACGGAACAGCGCTGTTGATCCGGGTCCCAATGTCCCTTGATGTTTGTCACCGCTACTGAGGCGACGGTCAGGCACCGCTCTGGCGCACAACGACATGAGAGCTCGCACCGTATATGCTGAATCCGAACTGCATGACGCTCATCACGATAAGCGGGAAGAACACGGCGCGACGCTTCCTCCAAAGAACCAGCCTGTGTAACTGTGGTCTTCTGATTGACACTAGACACATTAACGAAAGCGACTCAACGGCCGAATCATGAGGTTTGCGCTTGCGCAGCAGACAGCCGGCAGCCCAGCTATCTGGAGGCTCGTCAGAGGGAGATGTCCGTGGCCTGTAGAGCAGCGCGCACCGACGAAAACTGATAACCAACTTATGTTGCTGAATGTCAGATACGTGGTCTCAATACAGCTAAATGAGCCGACCTTGGCAATTGAGTTTCTGAGTGTAAGAAATGTGGTTCGCGACGACGCTGGGGACGTCGTTAGCACGGTCAAAAGGCAACAGATTGCCGAACTTGCGTACAGAGACAATATAGAACACAAAACACAGTAACGACCGATCAAATATGGGAACTGGGGATAGATGTGAGTACCCGAAGCAATAGTGTAGCAAGGCACGCACGAAAGCCGGCCGGAAGAGCATCCTCCGCCTGAGCAGGGGCAGCTCAACATAGCGGACAGTAAAGGCGATTTCCCATCTGTTGGAGGAAGGATCATGCGATGCACTTTGTCAAATTGAAAACAGGCGTACATGTACAGGCCGGCGAAGAAGACCGCCATCTGCTCGAAGATGAAGCCGCATATTGTGACGACGTCCTGGCTCTCCCAATCCACCATGATGGACTATGCCCACGATGAGTGCACCTGTTCAGCTCTGGAGAAGTTGTTTGGCTCACCTGGCCCAAGCTTCGCTACGCTCTCCACGGGCGTGCCGTAGTAAAGGCAGCAAGACAATCTGCTAAAGGGGGGCTCCCGACGTGACTTGGAGGTGGAAGAGAAAGACCAGCACTTGCGATACGGTCGGCATTGTACTTATTCTGATCAGCGAGCTCGTCTCCTCGATTACTGGGCGGAGGCCCATCACAATTTGAGTTTGATGTGGAACAAGCTCCAAACCACCTAGTACGCGTTAGTGCATGCGCAGCGCACTACATATCGTCGAGAAGAACACAGATGACATCTCGCGGCTTGAGGGGAATTCTTTGTTAAGAGTTGAAACATTTGTCCCCGGGTCTGCGTCTGTGAAAACGAAACATTCGTCGGCCAGCCGGGGCTGGCTAGTATTACGGACTGTTGGGGGTAGGCGGTCCGACCCTGCCGATGCACCCGGCGAAACTAATAAACTGGTGCCTGCCGATTCGGTGACGTCGCAAGCTGTGCTCCGGTGCGCAATGATATTGCTTCTCGCCGCATTTGGGCTCGTTCCGCTGCATATGGGCTTGAACGTTGAACGGCGAACCCTTGCTTCGAGAGAGTGCACGGGGAGCTTTGATGCCGGTACTTGTACGTGAGCTGTGCTTGCTTGGCTGAAGTGTACATAGCACCACAAGATACAAATTCAGTGATTGCTGTTTGCAAGTCAAGAACTCCTCCATCTCCGGAGATCACTAGAATGTAAGTACCACAGGACGATGCCGGGGCCCCTCAAATTCATTTGCAATTCATTGAGTGTTGCCAATGGTCTGCGCCAACAGCCGGGTGCCTGCGAATGGACGCCGGCGTAAAATTTACCTTCATTTCATCGACGTCCGGATATCTGCGTTGCGGGCTTCTCATCCAATTACAATTGCAATGCATCGCGCAGGTCTCCTAATTCCTTGTTGTCGTTCTCCGGCACTGCCGGGGCATGGCATAGATTGCAAGTATAAGTAATGGTTGATCAATGATGACTAGGAGGACATTCTACAAACACAACGTTTTGCATCTCTCATGACATCCATATCTGGTGGTGACCAATCAGCACGTCTGCAGCCCACAAGAACAAAACACCGAATCACAGGATCATGACATGCCACAAACGAAGCACTGGTCGTTGCAATAACGCCGAACCACCGCGCTCTCCATCTGCCGCCACAGGGAATGAACTTCGCCGTGCACATCAAGTTCACAGACCATCCGTGCCTTCGCAGATGTCCGTCTGCATGCATCGCGAGACGAAGTCCAGTCTGCGTCTGTCCTTCTCGTCGGACCGAAGTGGATGTTGTACCCTTGATTGAAGGATGTACTAGGGCTCTCGCCCCGTGGTCATGGCGAAGGACGTGAGCGAGGGTTCGTCCCAGGCAGGCAGTATGCACAGGTAAGAGCGGTTCACGCACCGTTTTACGTCCAGCACCGGGGGTAGCGCGAAAGGCTTCTGTGACAGCGGGACGTACGATACTACGTCTGGAAGGCTCTGGTGGGCAGCACTCGATGTGCCCGCGCGAGACGCTGCCGAACCGAGCACGGCGGTGCAGCTGGGCTGCGTCATACATTATAGTTGGGCGCAAGGGGTGCGAAAGTCCACGGCAGATGGAGAGGAGGACCTGGGCGGTTCGGAGCTGGGAGGGAATTAGGGACGGGATTGATCGGGAGAGGATGGGCGGGCTGGCCCTGGCGGTCTCTGGTCTTCTCGTCCACACTCTTACGAGCGTCCACGCTCCCAGCTGGGCCAGGCCTCTCTGGCTCTTCTGCACTAGGCTTCCCCTCCTCCTCCCAATAAAACCCATCCGATGGTCCACTCCGCAATCCTCTTCGCCCGCCGTTGCCCTTTCCACCATGCTCGCCTTTATGACCTCTATCCCCGCCCCCTTCCCTGTCGCTTCCTCTGTCTCCCACAAGCGGCCCAGAGGGCTCTGGAAGGGCCGGAAACAGCCTCCAGCCCTATCTAGGCCGGACGCCGATACCAAAACCGCCCGCCGCTCCCACGTGCGCAAGCTCTCTAGCCCCGACTCCCTCCTCTGCGACGACGATCCCGACTCTTATTCCCCGTACGTCTCCGACCGCGACGACGACGATCTCGACGACGTCCACAGCATCTCTTCAGGAAGCTCTAAGCGTCCCCGCCGCTCTGGTCCGTTCGATCTCTCTCCGGACCCCGATTTCTGTTCGCCGTTCCCAGATCCCGCTGCTTCTGCCTCGCGTTCTCTCACCCCGCTGTCGGACCTCTACGCACTCAGTTATTCGTCAAACCATAACCATAATGCACCCGTGCCTGTCTCCTTACCCGCACCTGTGATCCCTGTCCCCAAGCTTCCTGCCATGCTGCCCCCATAACATACCAGCCTTCCCCCAAGGGAAAACAGCCCTCCACCGTCGAATATGAAGATTGGGAGAACCTCAAGGAGCTCTTCTCGCGTGCCGCGGAGCGATATGACTGTGAGTCAACCATGTCCGCCTTCCTTATGCGTCGTATTCTTTCGCGGACAACGTCACACAATTCAATTGAGTTGAGTGAGGCGAGTTGGCCGCTCGCCCGCTCATTACAGGCGAGCGGAACTCGCCTCGCGCTATTCGCTATCGGGAAGTGGTCGAGTCGTCGGCTGTCCGACCCGTTCCCCCCAAAAAGTTCTGTGCTGGCAACATAGATACGGGATCACTGCGCTCAGAAAGACGCTGGCAGATTGCTGGCAAAAGTCCTGATGAAGCCTATGGCGTCTGTCGCCTGTTTGGAACCCGTGCAGCAGTTGGTCAGCCTTGGCACGGGCGACGGGCTGACTCTGATCATCTCGTGATTTCTCGCATGCAACCTTGATGAAGACCAATTATCGTGCGCCCGCTTCTCTCTAGAGCACTTACGGCGGCGTGCATGAGAAGGGTCGTGGCATGTAGTGCCCTCGCTGCCTTTTTGCCACTCAGGGCGCGGAATTATCGACTATATGCGGCTTGAAATCGTGTCCGTAACGTCCGTCCTCTCAGTCGAGATGTCTGGTGCATTTTCAGACCGAGCCGTTAGATTTGTACCCGCTTCTTTCGATTGAAAATTTAATATTTGATGTTCAAGAACCAACATAGTTTCTTCGACCGTGCCATTCATGTACTGATTGGATTTGCAGCCGACGACATCGCTCAGGCGTTGCCACTCCTACGTGCAGTCATCCGTGAATGCCACCGTTTTCTAAAGGTCCATTCCGACCCCTCCATCATCTACGCAGAGTCACCACAACACCGCCAGTCGCGATCGCCCGACGCGATGACGCCGACGGATGAACGGTTATCGCGCGACTGGACACGCGATACCGACAGTGTGTTTGGCACGCATTCCTCTCAATCTCCCCTCGTTCCCTCGCGCCTGTGCGCTGCGTTGAACTGCCAACCGCGTTCCATGCAATTTTTGGCACCGCACTTTTCCTGACAGGGACGCTCATCGCAGGTGATGCGAGCCTTGCGCTACCCGGAGAACCCACAGAGGCCTCCGCATACTGGCTCGCCGCCCTCGATGTGTTCGAGACAGGCGAGAATCTACCGAGTCGTACGTCAGGCGGATCCGACCCGGGCGAAGACTGGCGGATGTCAATCGTCTGGGGGCGCACACTCGTGAGCCTCGCCGATGAGAAGGTTTCGCATAGCATCGCGCTGGCTCGCGCACAGACCAAGTCTGCATCGGACGAGTATTGCTACCTCCCGCACGCGTCGCCCTTCCCCGCCGCAGAGCCTACATGGCCCGCAGACTCGCCGTTTTCCGCGATCGCCGCCGTGCGCCCACCCGTCCCGCGACGCGCGCTCCTCCATGCCGCGGGCGCGCATGAGCTCATGGTCCTCGCGATGGACCAGTTCTCCCGCGGCATCTTCCACATGCCGCACCCCCACTATCCCAGCTCGCACAACCCGTCGCACATCCACACCCCGGCCTCCCCCGTCATCAACCCGCACGCGCACCAGCACTCCCCGCCCGTCCGCGGCCCGACGCCCTCGCACGCGCACGCCGGCTGCCCCTCGGACCCACTCGCGTCATTCTCGCGCCCGAAGGAGCTTTTCACCGTCGCGTCGGAGGTGCTCGGCGTTGCGGAGCGCCTACCCGCAGGCCCCAGCGCGCGTACTGGGCCGGCTGGGCAGACAGCGTGTTCACGCAGATGCGCTGGGAGGCGGACATGGACGCGTGGCGCGCGCCGCTCATGTCGGCCCGCGGGCGCTGCTGGCTTGTCGTCGGCGGTGCGCGCGGCGAGGAGATCGAGCGCGCGTTGGACCGCGGCGAGCAGGGCGTCCTCACGCAGCCGGAGGCGGAAGAGGCGCGGGAGGGCTTGGCCATGGGTGAGTGTGTTCGTTTATTTGTTTGAAATGGGCCAGAGTCGCAGACTTACTGGTGTCTGTCTGTCTCAGCGATATCGTTCTTCGAGCGCGCCAAGGGCTCTGCGACGTCGTCGTTGACGCCAGTGGAGGACATCTCCCCTCTGGTAAGCTGTGCTCGTCGGAGTCGTGTGTGGCCGTCCTGACGTGTGCCGTAGCTTGCAGAGGCGCTGCTGACGCTGGCGAATCTGACCGCGGACGACAACAAGCGCGAGGAGCTCTACTCGCGCGCACAGGCGGAGGCAGGCGAACGCCTTGCGCGGGAGCTCGGGCTCTCGCTCGACTCGGACGCCATGGACGAGAGCTAGTCTTCCGACTGCTGCTTCATATTAAACCGTACCCGTCCGCGGGACGGCTGCCACATATAACCGCGGTATCGCGCTGTACTCTACCAGGCCTCTGCGACCCTCCTCACATCGACAGGCCTCTCCCCGCCAGCAGGGCGACATCTCACATATCTCATCGCTTTTCTTGCTTTCGTCTCTGGGCTCATTGGGTTATACATTATGTCTCCACGCACGACCTATCTAATCGGGCTTTCCGCGTCCGCCCTGCATTCCCCCATTCCACACCCACTCCATCCACTCAACTCGCATCCTGCGCTCGCACCAGCACGGCGCATCTCGCAGGCCGGCACGCCGCACGGCGGCTCGGCTGACCACTGACGGCCTAATTCAGGAATGGTGTGCGCATGTAACATGCTACGTATCGTATACTACATCGTTTAGAGCGGCACTGTATTACCACTACGGGGACGAGAAGAAATCAGAATTGGCTCGGGCTGCATGTATTTAGGCTGTCCGGGAATTCGTTGAACAATCCATCCGCATGCGCACTGCCATACGTGAGACCGTAGCCGCCTCAACCCCGGGAGCTGATCGTGAGATGCGCGCGAATTGAATTGACGTCCTACTCGTACGATTGGGGTACCCAAACGCGCGGGTCAGCCGCTATCCCCGCACATTGAGTTCGTGTCAGATCCTTCGAAGTAGAAGTGCCAGAGGAAGAGCACGCCTGCTTCGACATCTGGACCTGCGGGCAGCCCGAGTCCACGGCGGAAACGGGGTGGCACATTTAGGCTGTATCGCGATTGGCCCGCAGGGGAAATGTCGGGCGAATGGGAGCGGAAGACGAGCGGCGCCCGTGCTTCGTCGCATCCGACTGGCCGTCGAAGGACGGCGTGCGAAGGGGATCCCTGAGGGAACATGGGTGTTCGTCGGCGTGCGCCTTTGTCTGGATTCGCCGCTCGTGCTGGCGAATAGCGAAAAGGGAGGCGCATACATCGGCAGCGACGGATGGCTCGCACGTGGATCCCTGTGCAAGTTCTCGGGCCTGGCCCGCGCGCCACGCCAACGGTCCACAATGGCGTGTATCCACCTGGTGGTCCGCCGTGTCTCTGGTGTCGATAGCGTGATCGCTCGTCCTCTAAAGAGGTGATGTATGTACACAAAGAAGGGGCCGCGCCTACTTCCTCGTTCAGTCCATCAGGCTTCAGGCCTCAGGCCGTGCGACGATAGTACTATCTACAAAACGAGCGTCATGTAAGTTCTAGTTTCTGGAGAAAATCCTCAGACGCCATGAAACGCACCTAGGAGTAGCTCGAATCCTCAGCGCAAGGGCAGTCCTCGCCACCGGTACGGCTTTAGGGTCCTTGCCGTCAGTTCTTGATAGGAAGTCGCTGAGGAGTCTTGCTATGGGGTCCCTGCGCCGCAAAGTGTTCATCTTCGGCAACAATCCGTCGTGTGTCAGGGTTACAGATGGCAGGACTCACGGATGAACCGTGGAATCAAGGTAAGGCATGGATGGGAGTGTGTGGATCTCGCCGGTTTAGCCTACATATGCAATATGAGTGTTTCACGAAGCATCCACGCCCCAGGAAGAAACCTCCAACACTGGCACTGATAGATCCACACGATAGACCACCAACGACATCATTAGAAAAACGATTCAAGTGGCCACATTGATGGAGACTCCACCGCTGCACAGAAAGGAAAACAGCCACAGGTTCTGAATATGCACTTGAGGGGTGGCTAGGCCATGATCCATCCGCATTAAGTATCATACCCATGAAAGGTAGGGCATTCATTGAAGTAGGGACCTAATTCCAATGCCTTGATGAACTGTATGTGAGGCCCTGCGAGAATTCGTCGCTGTTCAGATCACTATAGAACAATGCCTTCCTTATATTCGACATATTGACGGGATAATATGTGAAGATGAAGCGACTGTTGTCACAATGGGGTCACGCAAAGCGTGTCCTATGCTAGAGCATGCACTACGGCTTCGAAGGTAGCAAAGGTGACCATATTAACAGGTATCGCCCTGTGCAATTTAAACTTGACCTTTCAGCGGTACATTTCGCGAAAATACAACATACCGAATTATTGTCGGTGCCAATCCTCGAAAGAACACGCCTAAACCTTCCGTACGATATGAGGACATCGTTGTGGACCAAGTATTTCTGTATGGATTTCCAGGCGTATCTGCAAGCGTGCACTGCATACGCGTCTTGATTACATCGAACGGGAAGGTCACAAGCCAGCCAGTTATGCCTGCAAGGCCTCCCGCAAGTAACAGAGCCGGCCATGAATGAGAAGCAATCATCGAATCCGCTTCCGAAGGCAGAGAAGTATTGTCGTGGAGTGGAGGTGGAGATGGGAAGTAACGCAGAGTCGCTTCATATGTAGCGAAGTATACGCCATATCCGATATCTCGGAGCGCTGTAGCAGTTATTCCACGGTACAGTCCCTTGATGCCATGCGTCTTGAGAATCTGCAGGACAACATAATGTGCACGAACACCGGATCGGGAGGTAATTGCGGACACCTCAGATGGAAGCAGTGACTGCTGATGAATTTTGATAAGCTCCGTGGGCGTGGTGATCAATCTGTGCGGGGAGGTTAGTATCAATTTTCGGACACAAGGTCTGTTGGGGACTGAACGTACTTACGAGGCAATTATCCCACTTCCAGCACCTGCAAGCGTGATCTGGGTCAACGTAGGGATGTCTTCATCTTCTCCGAGTTGGGCTTTCATCAGAGAGCGGTATGACGCGAAAACGAGGCCGTTGAGCGGAGCGCTAGTTAGCTGAAACACAAAAACGATGACATCTATCATTACGACAAGCTCATGGAGTGTATCAATATGAAACCAGCTCACCATCGGGGATGCAATTCCCCTGTATAAACCACGGACACGCTCTTCACGCAGGATGGTGAAAACCGCATTCATAGTAGAATGATACTTCAGCGCAACTGACGGGTTCTGAAATCGCACTTTGACTGGGAATGCTACATCAGGAACATGCAACAAAACCCTCGGTCTCGCCCTTGCACTGACCCGTGTCCAAAGGGAATCCGACTGCTAATGCGGTCATGCCTGTCCGCACACAGGCAGTTGCATTAGGGACTGACGTGTGTGTGCCGCGCTGCCTCCGAGTAGTACTTACCGGCGACCGTTCCGGCGAAGAAATCTAATGCGGGGTCGACTCCAGGAGAAATAGTCGAGACTCAGTTGGACATGATCATGCCAGTTATGGGTCTTCTTGTACTCACTGCTAGGCTTCACATTGTTGTCCTCACTATTCATGATTACGGTGGGATACCCGAGGAGTGTTCTGAGTGCACAGCGGGAGGAATGTACTGGATTACACCTCCAATAGAGCACTGGCAGCGCACGGCTCGAAGATCGGCAATATCGAATTGGGAAGAGTCTCCGAATCGAAATGAAACGTAGCCCGAATTAGAAAATTATTGTCATAAGTTCCACCAGTCAGAATGCGTTCAAGTTGGGATTGTTGTCGAAGTAAACGATAGAGAGGATGTGGGAAGTTGTCAAGCGCTTTTTTGACGCACCGGAGCGGACAAAAGCCCTTCTTGGTCTCAAGATGCGCAGCCCTGATTTCAACGGGCTTTCCTTGGATTCGTCAGGCTATATCCTTGGATTCGTCGCTCGAATTTCGGACTCGCAGCTGTCACATTGGGTTTCGCACTGTCAGTTTGGGTTTCGCACTGTCAGTTTGGGTTTCGCACTGTCAGTTTGGGTTTCGCACTGTGTCCTTTCGATTTCGGCGCCACCGACTTGGTCTTCGGTTCCGTCAACGCTGGCGGCGCGCACCCCTCAATGTTCAACGTCCAGATGTCTACCCCGTGCTCCTCGTCCTCAGGCCATTCAAGGATCACACATACGGCGCTATCGCCGTGATATCTCCGCCGGATGGCATTTAATTGGTACGGGAAAGAGGCCGAACACAGTCGTACTGTTTTTGTGAGTGTCCGGCACTCTTCGTTTGCAGGCGCTTGCTATATGCACTGCCCCCAGCTCCTGACAAGCATATAGCCCCGTTTGTCTCGCGCCCTCATGCCCCAGCTTCGGTACGGGCGCGCACAGCCACCCGATTCCTCAACGTTGAACATCTGCCTGTGCTCTCCCGCCGTCCGCTCGTCCTTACGCTGTTCAAGAATCACCCCACAGGCGAGATGGGGGCAACGGAGGCCGCAGGCAGGGCTGATGCGGTATATGTGAACGGCACTGAGGGGGCAATACGCGCACGTAGGAATTGGGTTACAGGGGTTCATTACACACGGTCGGAGTCCTATCCGTCTCTAGTATGTTCTGAACTGATGCACGGGTCAGTGGATGGGCCACATTCGAGACAGAATTGGCATGCATACCTGATGCGTCAGGGCTACTATACGAGCCCTTTTGAAGGGCAACCCCAGCTAATATCCCTGAGAACATGATGTTATATGCCTGGTGCAATTTCACGCTCGGTGGCTGCGTGCCCCGCCGCTGTACCTGAACTAGGCCGTGCATGTCAAGGTGTGTGACGGACACCTTCGGCTGCAGCGTGTCGCCGAGCACGCATACTGCCGGTACGTCAAGCAATACGGGTGCAGGTTCTGCGAGGGGGAACAAGAAACACATTGCAAGGAACACCACCGCGGCGCAGTCGGTGTCCTTGACCTTTGCGGAGTGCAGGCTGTTCGTGTCTACGAGAACACTGGGACCCGATTGCTATATTTACTTGATCAGGCATAAGTACTGTGTGGAAATGGCATGGTCTGAGTGAGCCTGAAATACGACTAGGAATGGAGAACTTTGGAAGAGTACCTTGAGAGCAAGAGCACGCGGCCCAAGTGTAGCCTCAATTTATTTAAGCCATGTAGCTGAGAGGCGCCTCCGTCTGCAGCTGCCTGTAGACGCTTGGTGTGCTGGCCAATCAGGAACAATTACAGCGTAATCGGAAAACCTTGACGTGCGCCATTTTTTATTTTGCGCAGATCTCGCCGGGCGGCTAAGGCTGCCGACACCGTCAATGACTAAATTAGGCAACATCGAGCCTCAGGCTGCTTGTATACCGGATCCTACATGGCATGTTCAGGGGTTGTTATACAGAACTTACTATTGAAATACATAGAGAACTCATGTACTAATGTCCTATGTCTATTCTGTACTTCTTCTGGTACAACAATCAATCGCAGGCCAAGTGCAGGCCAGGAGAGTTGGAGGGGCAGTCAAGGTAGGCGCCGGGCGCACGCGCCAGAAAAAAAGTGGCGCACGTCAAGGTTTTCCGATTACGCTGTAAACAGTCCTACTGAAAGGCCAGTGGCGGGCTGTGGCGGGTCCTTGGGGTGCTTGCAGGTATGTTTCTTGCCTAGACATATCTATTAACTTGAGGAGTGTTGAACTGGAAGGGTATCTTGCTAATGAAGGTGAGAACTACAGCTTGGAGACATACAGAAGCAATAGAATCCGTCATCTTAGTGTGCACTAGGATGGTATACGTACGTACGAGCGCGGTAGCAGCAGCGCTAACGCATGCTTATCTGTTGCCACAGCACAGTCGAGTCTTTGGCATATACTCTGCTCTACTACAATTACAATCCCGTACTGACAACTCCCAAGCCAATGCACAGACGATCTTGGCCGCTGCACCTGATCATGAAGATATGGCAGCATCTTACCGAGGCGCGTGTAATTCACAGCGGCATTGTGAACCAGTACGGTGTGCACCAGAGCTCTATATGTTTGGTCGTACGCCCGGGGGCGAGGTGCGCATTAATGGGCTCGGGTCTGTGTCTTTTCGAACCGTTGGTGGGCTCACAATGTATTCAGTGCTCCAATGTATCATCACATATAATGTGGGTAGAATAAGACATACATTGGCGTGATACATGAGCAACGGTGATATCAATCCCTACTGTACCGTAAGACATAACAACTGGTGTGTTCATGATTAGCAATTGCATACTCATACATCAAGACTGGGACACTGGACGCGAAAATGCCGCGGAAACTCACAGGGAAAGATGCGAGAACATGGGCCGGCCAACAGATGGAGCATCGCGTCTGATGGCGATTGAGAGACTCGCCTGGCATTCGTGCCGACAACAGCTCAACATGCTACACCTCACTTATGAACTCCAGAGCTACTTTATGCACCTCCTTGCCTTCATCATCTGAGTCCAGCATGCTCTGCCGCCACACATACATTAGTTGCGCATCTGAGGGAGGCCGCGGTGCGTGCGTACTGAGCATCCGCCTGTTCGCCATGAGCACCACCGTCAGCTTGACACCCCGCTCGCCGGTTGGCCACTTCCGCTGCACAATCTCTGCCGCGAGCACTGCGTCACGCCGCCGCTCCTCCGCATAGTCCTCCGAGTCGCGCCTGCGCTCGGGTCCTTGTCGTCATCATGAGAACCTGTGAGCACCATCTGCGTCTACTTCTGCAGCAAGGACATGCACCATGTGGACGGTGAGTGTTGCCCTGCATAGGTACGCGATGTAACGTGGCGCTTGCGCTTTCCGGCTATGAGTTCAATACACTGGACATGGTTTTGAGCGAGAACGAGGATGAGACATTGAACGAGGTTTGCAAACCTTGAAACTAGGATCACAAGGTACTTCTACAGTTTTCTTGATCATATTGAGCATCCGAGGCATCGTCTTCGGTGATAGCATCATCCATTCCTGAACCTTGGTCAGTATATGCGCTACAGTTTGGGCTTTGCATGCAGGACGTACTCGGCATCGTCCGTAGCCTCTGTATCGTCCCTGTCGGAGTAGGAGAGGTAGGATGCTACGGGGTCGCGCAACCACACCGTCGATCCTGCAGCGGGTTCCGAGTCATAGTCTGGCTGCGAGAATGCGAGAGAGGAGTTGGGAGTAGCGCTATCGACATCCGTGAGGTGGCCATTGCCCATCCGGGGCTGGAGAGTTCCCAGGGCACGGAACACCATTGTGAATGGCACCGAGCATCAGCAGATCCGTGCATCCCTAATACCCTGCCAGTGGTGGTCCTGACAATAATCTCCCAGGACAGCCAGGACTCGTTAGGGATAGTAAGGTTCTCAGGATTAGCAGTCAGGCTTTCGTAGGTATCGGCTCCCTTCCAGGCCGTGAGCGAGGGGAAGGCAAGGGCCCCATTCTGGACGCCTGTTGGCGTTCAGTTGGCGCTCCCGCGGTGCGCCACACAACTTGCGTATCTGCGATTGTGTCGCCGAGTCCGAGTCCAGGTCACCGGGTCCGAATCCAAGTCGCCGAGTCCGAATCCAAGTCAACGAGTCCGAATCCAAGTCATCGAAGCCTGAGAGTCCAACTTGTGTCAGCCGAGAGCAAGTCGTGACGTGTGACAGCCCAAATGCGGGCACATGAAAGCGAACTAGTTTTGTCCGCTGAGGCCCTTCATACACCGGAGCGGACAAAAGGCCTTCTTGTTTTCAAGATGCGCTGCCCTGTTTTCGACGGGCTTTCCTTTGATTCGTCGGGCTCTATGTTTGGTTTCGTCGCTCGAATTTCGGACTCGCAGCTGTCAGTTTAGGTTTCGCACTGTCAGTTGGAATCTTGAATTCGGACCTGTCCTTTCGGTTTCGGCGCTGTCACTCCGGTTTCGGCGCTGTCAGCCCGGTCTCGGCGCCACCGGCTTGGTCTCGGTTTCGTCAACGCTGGCGGCGCGCACCCCTCAACGTTCAACGTTCAACGTCCACCCCGTGCTCCTCGTCCTCACGCCATTCAAGGATTGAAAATACGACGCTTTCGCTGTGATATCTCCGCCGGAAGGCATTTATTTAGTACGGGAAAGAGGCCAAACACAGTCGTACTGTTTTTGTGCCGACACTCTTCGTTTGCAGGTGCTCGTCATATGCACTGCAGCTGCCCCCAGCTCCTGACAAGTGTATAGCCCCGTTTGTCTCGCGCCCTCGTTCTCCAGCTTCGGTACTGGTGTAGGCGCGCACAGCCACCCGATCCTTCAACGTTGAACATCCGCTTGTGCTCTCCCGCCGTCCGCTCGTCCTTATGCTGTTCAAGAATCACCCTACAGGCGAGGCGGGGGCGACGGAGGCCGCAGGCACGGCTGATGCGATATATGCAAATGGCACTGAGGGAGCAACACGCACACATAGGAATGGGGTTACGGAGGTTCAATACACATGGTCGGAGTCCTATCCGTCTCTCTAGTACGTCCTGAACTGATGCACGGGTCAGTGGACAGGCCACATATTCGAGACAGAATTGGCATGCATACCTGATGTGTCAGGGCTACTACACGAGCCCTTTTGAAGGGCAACCCCAGCTAATTTCCCTGAGAACATTGTGTTATATGCTCAGCACGACTTCACGCTCGGTGGCCGCACGCCCCGCCGCTGTACCTGAACTAGGCTGCGCATGTCAAGGTGCGTGACAGACACCTTCGCCTGCAGCGCGTCGCCGAGCATGTGTACCGCCGGCACGTCAAGCAACACGGGTGCAGGTTCTGCGAGGGGAGCGAAAAACACGTTGCGAGGACTGCCGCCGCCGCACAGTCGGTGTCCTTGACCTTTGCGGAGTGCAGGCTGTTCGTGTCTACGAGAACACTGCAGAGGAGTGTCGTGAGCACTTGGGACCCGATTGCTGTATTAATAGTTACCTGATCAGGCATAAGTACTGCGTGGAAATGACATGGACTGAGTGAGCCTGAAATATGGTTAGGAATGGAGAACTTTGGAAGAGCAAGAAGAGTGTGCGGCCTCAATTAAAACTACGTAAGTAGCTGAGAGGCGCCTCCGTCTGCAGCCGCCTGTAGACACTTGGCATGCTGGTCTATCAGGGACAATTTAACGGCCCTACTGAAAGGCCAGTGTGGACCAGTACAGAGTGCTCCACAGGCCTCCTCAGACACGAGCCCAACGCGCACCTCGCCCCCCGGGCATACTACCAAACACATACTCGTAGTCACGCCAGTGTCTTTTCAAACCGTTGGTGGGCTCTCGATGTATTCAGTGCTCCAATGTATTATCACAGATAATATTGTACCATGGTGTGGGTAGAACCACGGTCAGTTTGACACCCCGCTCGCCAGTTGTCCACTTCTGCTGCACAATCTCTGCCACGAGCACTGCGTCGCGCCGCCGCTCCTCCGCATAGTCCTCCAAGTTGCACTCGGGTCCTCATCGTCATCATCAGAACCTGTGTGCACTATCTGCGGTGCTTGCGCTTTCCGCCCATGGGTTCAATACACTGAACATGGTTTTGAGCGAGAACGAGGACGAGACATTGAACGGGGTTTGCAAACCTTGAGACTAGGATCACAAGGTACTTCTACAGTTTCCTTGATCATACTGAGCATCTGAGGTGTTGTCTTCGGCGAAAGCATCATCCATTCCTGAACCTTGGTCAGTATATGCGCTACAGTTTGGGCTTTGCATGCAGGACGTACTCGGTATCATCTGTAGCCTCCATACGTCCCCGTCCGGAATAGGAGAGGTAGGATGCTACGTGGTCGCGCAACCACACCGTCGATCCTGCAGCAAGTTCCGAGTCATAGTCTGGCTGCAAGAATGCAAGAGAGGAGGGAGTGGTGCTTTCGACATCCATGAGGTGGCCATTGCCCATCCGGGGCTGGAGAGTTTCCAGCGCACGGAACACCGTTGTGAATGCACCGAGGTCTGGCGCATTTGCAAAGCGTCCCATCAGCGGCCGCCTGCAACAGTTGTCAAGTGGTCACCGTCCGAGGTGATGCCGCTAGCCCCGGCGGCGTCATGTACACCATCACCGACGTGCGCGACCTCCACGAGTGGATGCGCACACACCTCGAGGCGTTCCCGCTCTTCCAGGCCGTCAGCGAGGCGGACCCTGAGTACTTCCGTGCGGAAGGCCAGGTTGGCGTTCAGCTGGCGCTCCCGGGCCGCGCGGTGCGCCACACGACTTGCGTATCTGCGATCGTGTCGCCGAGTCCGAGTCCAGGTCACCAGGTCCGAATCCAAGTCGCCGAGTCCGAATCCACGTCGCCGAGTCCGAATCCAAGTCATCGAGTCCGAATCCAAGTCATCGAAGCCTGCGAGTCCAACTTGTGTCAGCCGAGAGCAAGTCGTGACGTGTGACAGCCCAAATGCGGGCACTTGAAAGCGAAATAATTTTGTCCGCTGAGGCCCTTCATCAGGCTCCTAGAACCAGCCGTACCTATAGCGGTCTCGCTCCCACATGTTTTCCAAAATTATGTAACATACCATATCCAGTATGTTTATTTCTTGTGTTTTCCGAGGGTTTCCAGATAGAGCACGAACAAGGGAGGAGACCGCTATAGGACGGCTGGCCCAACACGTCCCCCGAGGCTTCCCCGAGGCTGACAATACATGTCGGCTTGCCGAAACATATCCCAATCGAGTGCATGTGTCATCGCCCTTTCCGACTTATGTCGCGGCGGACACTTCGGGGTCCTCCCTTCCTCACAATACGCGAAGTTATGTACTCGAAGGGCGTGTTTGTTGCCTGCATGGTTGCTGGCATCATATAGATAGCTCGAGTAAATGAATGATTCATTCACCCCCATGCCGCTGAACGTAGGCGACCTTAGGAGCATCGCCTCAAGTCTCGAGGCATACGGTACATCTCCACTCGAATTCCTCACATCGTTGTCACTTGATACCAAGCTAGAGCACCTCGACGGGGTGCAACAGCTACGAGACAATATAGGTGAGCTACTTGATGTCTGGTACAAAGATCCACGTACCCGAGAGTCCACACTGGAATGGGCACACAAGGCCGTGAAGCTCGCGCTTGCGGATGAGGTCTGCAAGCTCACGAGCAAGAAGAATGGGTGGCACTTCAGCGCAGCGCATGCTACGCAGACACGGCTGGAGCAATTCGACGTTGCCATGATGGCATCGAACATCGGGCTTCTGGCGCCGGGGCTCTGGAATCTCGTGGAAGTTCTTCTGTCGGCCAATTCTACCCTGAGCCGGCGTCGCAAAGGGACACAGGGACGTCGGAAGAAGGAGGAGGGGTTGATCTCGAGAGGTGCATGGCCTGTCCATGTGGACAATCCTGACGCTGATGTTGAGATGGGGCCGCCGACTGACGTGGATAACGCTGGCCGAGCGGAGCATCATCAGGATGACGACGACGAACTGTATTGGCGCGATGAAGGCGATGACTCGGAAGCCCTCCCGCCCCTGCAAGTCGATAGCAATGAAGCCGACGAGGAGATGTATTGGGAGGGGGATGCAGACGGAGACACGCTCTATGCGAGTCTTGACGGCGACGGGAACCCGATAGCTGCCGAAGAAGCGACGGCCAATGGTTCAGATGCACGAGAGCAGGAACGAATCGGAATACTCACTATGGTAAGCCTCCCTCAGGCTGGGCTGGGCTGTGGTAAGGACAGCTGAGACCACTGGCATCTACTACAGAAGAAAGTTATTTGTGTATCAATCATGATGCAGAGCACGAACGTACGGTGCAACGCGATGCAAAGCATGACAGGAATCTTCCTGCATTCTTGCAATGCTCCCGAAGCGGTGATTGACCTGCTATCCCGCATCGGTATCTCGATATCCCACAGTACAATTGACAGCGCGGTGACGAGCCTTTCGCGCGAAGCTGGAAAGGAGATCAAAAGTCTTGGGTCGACTCTTCTGGCATCCTACGCCTATGATAACTTCGACGTCGAAATGAAACAGTCAGTGCCAACTGTGGACAACATACACGAGAATCTACTTCACCTTACATCAGGGACACTGTTGCGCCTCGATCACAGTGTCACTCGTGACGATCTCCGCTGTTCCAAGGAGCTGTGGGATAAATCACTAGATAATCCAGCAAACCATCAGCTGAGCCGCGGAACAGCTTGGACCAAGTTGCTCACCATACATCCCGAAATCCTTTCTGACTCTTCCATCGAACTCACCCGACGCCAGCGGTTCAACGCATGGAAGTTCATGCACGATCTCATCTCCCATGGGCCGGAGTACTTCCGTCGATTTGCGAAAGACCTCGGAACTCCGGAGACGATCGACCAGATCCCGCTTGTGAAATCGCGACAGGTACCTGCAGAGGGTATGGATATCAACGAGTCGACCATTCAAGGCAATGCAGATGCACTTGATAGCCTGTTCAAGCAAGGTGGGATTGGAGATGCGCGGGAGGCACCGGGGGTGACAGATATAGGTGACCATGTTGTGCTGGTGCATGGAGACCTGTCAACGTGCGAACGAGTTCAAAGTCTACAGGTCTCGCGCGCCGAAGAAGAGACAGCGCTGCGAAGATACCAATGTGTCATCTTCATTAATGGTTACTTCCATTTGAAGATGGCATGCGGGGACGCCATCTGGAAGATCTTGATCTTCCCAAAGCCGTCTCGGGAGGACGATACCAGCCTGATGAAGCAGGTGGGGCAGATTCGGCCGAAGGAGATGGTGAAGATCGGTAGCAAGCCCGGATTCCGGCGTATGCACGAAGTGATCTCGCACGTTGGTATCGTCTCCCGACTGGACTGCTGGACGGAGGAGGTTCGTCGGAGAGATCCGCGCCATCGTTCTCTCACCGCCTGGGGTGAGACGGAGCCGACGTGGGCTATGGTCCGTGATGTTGCAACCACGCTCGTCCGAAACTACCTGCCGGATGATGAGTTCTCCGGTATGCATTATCAGTCACCGGAGAGTAGAGACGAGAAGCATGAGAATACTCTCCTAAAGGAGCAGTATTTTCTCTTGTACGAAGAGATGTCTTACGCTATGAACGCGGGGGACATTGGGCGTGTCGAGACGTGCCTCATGCCGTGGATCTTCATCTTCAAGGGTTGCGGGAAGCACAAGTATGCCACACAGATGACAAAATTTCTGTATAATCTACATTTTATCTATCCAGAACGTCTCCGGTGAGTATGATCAGATCTGAGGCAGGTTTATGGATTCACGTACCTTAATCTTTAGCCGCGCAATCCGGATGAATATTCTCTGTAATCCGACGGGGAAGCTGCATCACTTCCGTGCAATTGACTGGTGGGTAGAACACAATAACCTATACATCAAAGTGAGCTTGCTACTCTCCATACAAGTTGACATTGACCCTTTACCAGAGAATCTATGGTGGAGAATTTTCGAACCGTACCAAAGCCCGCATCTTGAAGGAGTCGGCGCTGATTGACGTCTACAAGAACATTCGGATCAGCTTCGAGAACATGTTCGCCTTAAACGGAACATCCAGGCACTCCACACCAAACATGGAGAAGACATTTGAAAGGCTCGGTGTGTACATGCAAGGAACCGATACTCACAAGGTAATCCCTGGGCGCAAAGCCCATTACGTGATACCAGACGCGTTGAAGGTTGGCATGCACAAGATGGTTGCTGCAAGCAGCCAAGGATTCCACGCGGAAGAAGAAGACGACGGGGATGGCGCTGTCGAGGTGGATGGAGAAGACGGCGATCTTGATGTCTGATGGCAGGTGAGTCAGGTTGGGCTTTGAGGCTCGCCACCGGCGTATGTATTGATCCAGTTTCCAGTCGTAACGGGTACTGCAGGAGCAACAAATGTGCCTGCTGGCAAGCTTCGGATTAGCATAGAAGAGAAATCCGTAGAGATGGAGACATACCATGTGAAGCTTCCGGAGTGCTTGATGCCCCCCCAGTGGAAGCTGTTGACAGCGGTGCAAGTCCAAGAGCTTGAGAACCTGAGCTTTGCGCTCGATTGGGACATAAAATGCTTCGTTCTGCGATAGAAACCATCAATATATATCATGAGCCTGAGGAAACGGCATGGACTTACTTGTATGCCCAAGCTGTCCGCAATTCCCGCAAGTTGGTGCCTTGCGCTTACGAGGGCCTGAACCATCAGCAGTACCCAATGAACTTGCAGGGAGAGTAGATGGGCCAGCAGTAGCGTTGGTGGGTACTGCAGGTGGGATGATGATCGGGAAGAATCTGCGGATAATCTCGAGTAGTGCGATGCCGTGTGTTTCGATTAAATCCTTACCCCAATCCAGCTCTCTTTTCAAGCTGTCAATTGAAGGCAATTTGTGTACGTGGGCGCAGTCAACTATGCGGTCGATGACCATAGTTGACATGAAGATATCGTTGCCTAGATCCATTGGGAGCGCTTGCTGGAACATCGCTCTGGCTTGGACCTTCCGCCATTCGAGAATTGCGTGACGCAGATCGTGTTCGGGGCTCGTAAGTGGATGTTTCTTGACATGGGATTTGTTCATGGTGCGGGTGACAGGCTGAAGAGGGGGGGCGGCAAGATGTTCGAATAGCCGCGGATTGCAGAGGTCGCAGCACACTGCAGATACTTTGGGGGCACAACGAGGGCACCCGTTAGGCTGAGTGTTGTCACATTCAATGTGGTCCCAGGCTGTGAACGCAGCGGCAGTGAGCGTGAGAACTTTAAGATACCAGATCACGCACCACGCTTATCGTTTGAGTACGCCAGAGTGATCGGCACCCTGCGACACTTGAGTCCTCTTGCCTCAGCATTCACGAAGTCATCCATGGCAGGCTGGAGGACTCTTTCCTCCCGGGGCTTTCGAGTAAGTCCCTCTGTTGGCTTGCGCTTGTTGTAAACCTCACGACGCTCCTCGAGCATAGCTACCGTTTCAGAGGCTGAAGCTTGTGGAGGTTCCAGTACTGCGAACACCGCGTTTGGAGCTGTTGGGATATGTAAATGCCCAAGAGAGAGTGGGGGAAGCACTGGGTCCTCGCTGGGGACAGCCAGTGAGTGCATTCCTCGAGAGCTTTGCTCACCCTCTGACTCTGACTCAGAGGAGCTCTCGTCTGGTTCAGATCCGGACTCATGCACTTCATCTGCCATGTCGCCATCACGAGCCAAAGGCATCACTGGAAGGGATGAGCCCGGGGAGCCATTTGAATGTGCTTGTCGCTTGGATGCCGGTACGTCTGCCGAAAAAGTTTTCCCCGCCTTTCGTTTCTTCGCGCCCTTCGCTGACTTTTTTGCGCTGCGGGCTAGCTTCTTCGCCCGTTCATCATCGAAGTACTGCTTCTCTGCAAGCAGTATGGCGATTCCATCAACACCATCACCCCGCGCTGCACGTCCGAACCGCTGCCACAGCGCGTTCATGCTACTCGGAATCTTCCACTGAACAATAAGCTTAATGTCCGCGAGATCAAGCCCCTGCGTAGAGATCAGATATCAAATAATGCTGGTGAGTAATAGATGTGTGCGTACCATGCCAAATGAGTCTGTGACACACAGGCCAAACAGATCACCACCACGCAAGGCTTCATACTCATCACTTCGGTACTCCGGAGACATGACCGAATGGAAGTGTTTGATCTTTCCTCGAAGAGCCTCAGGTAAGCGATTTCGAAGGTGCCTGACCGCGGCTTCAGCCTCTTTGATACTGTCGAAGAAGATCAAGAATTTTGGGGGTGGTGGGTCGCTCTCCGTGAAGTTGTTAGGTATAACAAAGTTGAGATCATTGTAGGAGCTCGCAGCATACTGCATCTTACGGACTGCTAGGTGTACGTCTGGCCGATCATTTGAACGAAGAATATATTGGGTGCGTGCAGATCGGAGATTGAGGATCTCCATGACGTCCACGAGAATGGGGGTGGGTAGAGTTGCTGACGCAACATAGAAAGGGATAGTGTCGGGAATGATGAAGCGGAGGCGGCCCAGGTCCTTGTACTGAGCTCTGAAGTGACTCCACTCGCTGACGCAGTGTCCCTCATCAAAGACAACATACAGGAGCCGAGATGTAAACTTTGGCTTCTTCAGGAGTGCCTCGAAGTGTCCGCCTGGTTGCAGGATGATTTCGGGATTGGCAACAACAACACGATGCTGGCCAGCTTCGACAGCCTACACAGCATTATGTGGATTAATTTATACAGTGTCAAAGAGAATGTAAGACACACCTGAAATACTTCCGCTGATGCATTTGTTGCGTCGATAGCTGTGCTTGAGATTCCCGCCACCTGAAGCAGATCGACATTCTGTTTTCCGAGGATATTTAGTGGGGTCACAACAATGATCATCTTGTCCTCGCCGTCTTCTAACGCCATAAGCAGAGGGATCCAGAATGATAAGGTCTTGCCTGAACCTGTTGCCGCCACAGCGACAACATCATCTTTCTTTTCCCGTAAGGCTTGAGCGACTTTAATCTGAAAAAGACAAGCACGCTTTTTGAATTTAGACTTCACAAGATCACGAATCTTCTTGATAGACCACTTCGATTCTGATGGGATAGGCATTTGTGAGGATGTCAAATGACAAGTGATGTCGTGTGTCTTTTGCGAGAAGGGAGGACCCCGAAGTGTCCGCCGCGACATAAGTCGGAAAGGGCGATGACACATGCACTCGATTGGGATATGTTTCGGCAAGCCGACATGTATTGTCAGCCTCGGGGAAGCCTCGGGGGACGTGTTGGGCCAGCCGTCCTATAGCGGTCTCCTCCCTTGTTCGTGCTCTATCTGGAAACCCTCGGAAAACACAAGAAATAAACATACTGGATATGGTATGTTACATAATTTTGGAAAACATGTGGGAGCGAGACCGCTATAGGTACGGCTGGTTCTAGGAGCCTGGCCCTTCATACGCTTTTGTGCCGTTGCAGCCGCAGCCTGCCGCAGCACCCGCCGTCATAACCTCGCAGATATATACACCTTTACTTTCCCTTTTCTTCTCAATCGTTGGACATCCTCTCAATCAACCGTCGACATTAGCGTAATTCTCATATTTCTGCCGTGCGATGTCGTTGCAGGTCAATCTGGCAAGCAGAGACTTGACACAGGCCTACCAAGATGTCTTGAACGCTCGCGGCATTGACTGGGCCATATTTACATATGACAAGGGATCGAACGACCTCAAGGTACAGGGAACTGGCGATGGTGGTCTGGATGAGTTGCAGGATGAGTTCTCTGACGGGAGGTATGTTGAGTCTTTATTCATTGTTCAGTGTACACTTGCGGAGCAGATCACGGATAGGATGCAGTACGCGTTCGTTCGCGTCAAGGATCCCAACGTGAGTTGCATAATTCTTCCTTGAGGATTGTCGGCTCACCGAGAGGATTCCTGCATAGAGTGATCTTCCCAAATTCGTCCAGATCAACTGGTGCGGTGACGGAGTACCCGTAGCTCGGAAGGGATTATTCCACACCCACTCCAGCGCCGTTGCAAGTTTTCTTCGCGGTGCCCATGTCGTCATCAGTGCCCGAAATGAAGTGCGTCTGCTGCCCAGCTGTATCTTATAGATCTGATTGTCCACTTCCTAGTCTGATGTCACACCTTCTTACATTATGACCCGTATCGAAGCGGCATCAGGCTCGAAGTACTCTGTCCAAAAAGAAGCTGCTCGTAAATTCGAACCCATTGCGCCTGTGGGAACCAACTACCAGCCTGTAGGCAAGGTCGATATCGCCGAACTGAGACGCGATGCTGCAGCCAAGCCCGCAGCTGGGGCAGCACGTCCCATCCCGGGTGCCTCACGCGCTGTTCCACTCGCGCCATCACCTGCGCCAGGTATGGGCAGGGCTCCAGTAGCAAACAGAGCATCTGCGGATGCATGGCCGGAGGAACAGCCTGCTGCTCCCCCACCGCCTCCGGCTGTCAGTCGGCCGCCAGTGTTGCCTACTACTACAAGACCGATACCCTCTGTGAGTGTTCCGTGCCCTGCATGGCATTCCGTATTAACTCTGATCTTAGCCTGCGGCGCGGTTTGTGCCACCTGAGCCTGCCCCTGTTGTTTCTTCGAATGTCCCTACTAAACCTACGGAAGAGGACAGAATCGGTCCGGTTGGCACCGCGTACACTCCGATCAAGCTGCAGCCGAAGAAGCTGGTGAATCCATTTGCAGCGAGGGGGGCCCAGCCGGCGGAGCCTGCCTCCGTGAGGCCTCAGTCGCCAGGTGCTCCCGATTCTTCTATACCGATGAGTCGCGACTAACTCCAGAAAATCAATTCAGGTTCGAAGAAATTGACGTGGAGTGAGCGTCAAGCCCTCGCCAAGAAGCAGGCCGAGGAGGAAGATGCTCAGAGTCGCGCATCGTCATTCCAGCCTCCCCCGTCTCCTGCGGCTGCACGACCTCCCACTTTCAGGGGAGGCGTGCCGCCCCCATCATCAGCTCCTGTGCAGCAACCCGAGGAAGAGGAGGAACCAGAAGAAGATTGGTCGTCACCGGTAAGCCCTTTCCGCGAAAGAACCACAGTGAACTCATAGCGCGTGCAGCCTCCTCCACCTGCACCCCCGCTGCAACACGCCCAGGGTTTCGGTCAGCTGCACCTGTCGAAGCGGCACCGCCTCCGCCGCCTCCTCCACCTCCGCCCCCGCCGCAGCCGGCTTACGAGCCTGACGCAGAAGAATTCGAACCAGAGGAAGCTGCGCCTCCACCGCCGCCAGTGAGTGCATACGTTCGGATTGAGACCATACCTGTGTAGATTGACGCAACTCATGCAGCCGCCGCCGCCGCCGCCACAAGTAGCACAGTACGAACCCGAACCCGAACCCGAACCAGAGCTTGTGCAGCAAGCGGCTGCGAACGGCGAGGGTCTTTGCGCCATCGTCCAGTTCGACTATGAGGTGTGCCCACATCTTGATCCGCTGCCCAGGGCGCTCAATTTTCTCAACACAGGCGCAAGAAGATAATGAGATGAACCTCACAGAAGGCGAGCTGATCGAGCACATTGAGCAGCTCGACGAAGGCTGGTGGTCCGGTGTCGGCGAGGGCGGCGCGAAGCAAGGGCTCTTCCCTGGTGAGTGTTCTGCGCCATTCGACGGCCCAAACTCACGTTCGCCTTTCTTTCTCCAGCAAACTACGTTGAGATCGTCGAGCAGCCGGAGGCAGTGGAAGCTCCGCCGCCTTCGCCGCCCCCGCCCCCGCCCCCTCCTCCGCCGGTCTGTAATACTCAATACAGTTGTCCCGACATGATGTGCTGAGTTTGTTGTGATCTTGTAGCCTCCTGCGCCAGTCGCTCCTCCCGCGCCGGTCGAGCCCGAGCCTGAGCCCGAGCCGGCGGCGGAAGGTGTCACGGCCGTCGCGCTGTATGAGTAAGTGCTGCCCTCTTCTTCCGATTGACAGGCTGACGTGCTGTGTGCAGCTACGATGCTTCGGAAGACAACGAGCTGACGTTCCGTGAGGGCGACCTCATTGTTGAAATTGAGGCTGCTTCGGAGGACTGGTGGCAAGGCAAGGACGCGCATGGAAACGTGGGCTTGTTCCCAGGTGCGTCGATGTATTCTTGCGTCGGGTCATTTATCCTGATCTACCGGACGACGGCCTGCAGCCAACTATGTGGAGGTGCAGCAGTAAACCAGGCTTCGGCAGACGCGGTCCAGATCCTGGGCCCGACGTCGTATGGCATTGCATATCTCGTGATGATTTGTGGCTTTGAACCGAATTCGATGATTATGAAGACCCTACACATGATTGAGTCAATTGTATACCTACTAGCTGTGTTTTCAACTGTCTATCCAAACTCATAGTATGTATGCTATGGCTGGAGCAGGAACAACTAACAAGATCGTGATATAGGCACCGCACGTAACTTTAAACGTGGCCGGCTAGCTCAGTTGGTTAGAGCGTGGTGCTAATAACGCCAAGGTCGCCGGTTCGACCCCGGCGTTGGCCATTGTTTTTGCATTCGCTGTCTCGTACGTAGATCCTTGGGGAATCGTGGGCCACGATCCACCTAGTAAGTATGTGGCCGTTATGAAGGCGCGCGGCACTGAGCGCCTATATTTCCGCGCGTCCGTATGCCGCGTACGACTGTCGCGCGGTCTTGTGATGTTGCCATTTTATATGTTTATCCAAGACCATGTTCCCGAGAGTATGTTTGCACCTACGACAACGACACTCATTGCCTCTTGACCACCTCAACGTTCGCAGTCATACACTATCTCCAACTTTTGTCGCAGCTTCGTGTCGGAGGCACTATATTCCTCCGCTGAAGCTCCCATGCATCTTCACTCGGCGGTTTTCTGCGCAACCTCCTCTGCGACACCAGCACAACGAAAACTCACCTTCCCAGAGAATACGACGGACCACTCAGATAATCCGGGAGAATATCTATACTCTGCCGAATCTGCTGACGCTGTCGCGCATATTTGCCTGCCCCGTGCTTGGATGGGCCATCGTGCATGATAACTTCCAACTTGCGACTGGTCTGCTCGTATATGCTGGTCTCACCGATTGGGTCTGCTCTCTGCTTCTCTTCTCGAGAGACAATACTTGAGCTTTGTTCCGAAGGTCGATGGCTTCCTGGCTCGCCGCTACAACATGCGCTCCGTCCTGGGCACAATCCTGGACCCCGCCGCGGACAAGACACTCATGACTACCTTGACTGTCACTCTTGCCATGAAGAGTCTGATCCCTGGTATTTTCGCATCGTTTTCGCATCTGAGTCCTGTATCTAATGACACGTCTCGGCAGTTCCGTTGGCGGTCATTATCCTAGGCCGCGACGTTGCGCTGAGTCTAGCAGCGTTCTACATCCGGTACACTTCATTGCCACATCCGGTGGGTACTATCGTGTCGCCATGCTTCACCTGCGTGACTGCTCCCGCAGAAAACGTTCAGTCGATACTGGGACTTTTCTATTCCTTCGGCTGAAGTACATCCGACAACCATTAGCAAAGTGCGTTCCCCTTGCTCTGAATAACTCAAGTCTTAACAAGACATTTTATAGGTCAATACTGCATTGCAATTGCTTCTGATGGGCTTCACGACCGTCAGCCCGTTGCTGCCTGTTGATACTTCTGTTGCTTTGCAGGCGTTACAGTGAGTATAGCACTGCCTTTGCTAATGTTTGAATGGCGCATATAACCTTTGTCTGATAGATGGGCCGTTGGGACGACCACTGTTTGGAGCGGTGCTTCATACGTTTTCTCGAAAGACGCTGTTCGCATCATCTCAAAGCGATGACCATGGGCAAATCCTCGCCCGCTTCTTCAGGCGCGCATCGAGGTATCAACACAACGCGATATGTCAAGGACATACATAGAGCTACACCACTAATATCACAGAACACGGAATGAACAAGAGAAAGGAATACACGCATATATATAGTTAACCATCCGCATTCGCGTTTGCACTCCGGCGTCGCCTGACTTCCTGCAGAGCGGTTGCAATCGCTTGTTTTGACGCACTTTGTTCTCGCCATGAAGTGCTAGCCCGTCTGAAACAATCATTGATGTTAAGCGAAGTATGGTGAGACTGCACAGGACGAACATACCTCGAACGCAATATGAACACAATAGATACAGCAACACCCTTCAAGCTTCGCCGTTTCCGTGTTGGTGCAGGTGGGTCGGTCGTAGGATATCCGATCCTTGCTATCGCTCCAAGTATCGTCTTTTCGCTGGGATACATCAGACATTGTTCTTTGATGATGAATAAATCTAATCTTACTTTTTCTCTAGTCGGGCGAGTAGTACAAGCAGATACTTTTTCTGGTATCCAAGGTCACACCGCCAGGCCGACTCCCTGGTGAACTTTGCTTTGAGGTACCGAATCTGGACGATCAGACCCTTGCACTCCTTGTTATGCTGGAGTTTCAAGGCGACAAGCTGTTCTCCATCACTTTTGGCAAGATGTCAGTGAGCTGCCACATCGAAAGGAGCTATGAGCACTGACGCGGCACAGACATGGCCTTGCCATTGCTCAACTACCGTCTTCGCGTTCTCCCGTTGGCTCTCGAGCTCTTCCTTCAGCAGCCGGATTTGCGTCTGTGATTGCTTGTGCGCTCGTTCAGTCTTTGCCTTCTCGTTCTTTCGCTCTTCCTCCAGGCGATCCTTTTGGGCGCGGAGGAGCTTGAGGTCGCGGCCGAAAGCTTCAGCGTCCCTCCGTACGCGCTGCAGGTCGGCTTCGAGCGCCGCGACAGACCCCGCGACGTCGTTCTTCTCCGCTGCAATGCGGTTCTTCTCCAGTTCAGCGCGATGCAGCTCATCTGCCCGGTCTGACAACGCACGGCGGAGGTCTTCGATCTCCAATAGTTGCAGGTCGAGCTGGTGTCGTCGGTTGTCGTGAGACGTCTGTGAAGCCGCGTACTCGTCGCGGAGTTTGTTCATGCGCTAGTTTCATGAGCACATTGTGGACAGACGAGCGATTGGAATACTCACGTCTGATACTTTGGAATATCGACCTTGCAGTGTCTTGTGATCGGCCACGAGCAGAGAACGCTCTTGTCGCAGTTGCTCAATGATCTCGGCATTTCCGGCGACTTTCGTTTCCAGAGAGCGAGCCTTCTGCTCGGCGTTTCCAGCAGCTACATGGTTTACATGATAAGATGCAATGCGGAAAGGATAAGCAGTACGCACAATGTAGCTCCATCTCCAGCTGGTGATTCTCTTCCTTGACACGCTGCAAATGCTCCTTGACACCGGCAATGTCCTGGAAAACGGGAGGTGAGTATCAGTGCACATGCCATTGATCACCCCAACTCACGGACTCTGTTCGGCGCATCTGCAGGACGACCTCCTCTTTCTCCCGCTTGGCACGCGATTGCGCAGTCATCAATGTCCTCAAGCGTGCACGTTCGTCTCTCAGCTCGACTTCAAGGTCGTCGATGATGCGCTTCGCCCTGTCCAGCTCCTATTGCAAATTTAACAATGATGTAAAGTATGATGCAGGACAACTTACCCCCTGGACGCTGATCCGAGCTCTTTCGTTCGCTCGCTCTGTCTCTGCAAGTTTTCGAATCTCGTCCTTCGCGGTACGGACCTGGGCGTCGAGCTGGTGTGCAGCATCTTGAAGGTTTGCGTTCTCTCCAAGGAGACGACGCTTCTCGTCCTCCCATGCCTTCTTCATGGAAACCAGCTCGGTGTTGACCGCTCGGAGATTTGCCCGCAGCGCCTCGCTCGTCTTGGTTGGTGGTGTAGGCGGATCGGTGACGATACTCATGTCCGACGCTTCCGATATGGAGCTGGTTAGGAGAGGGGAATCAGTCGATAGAGTTAAGCATCGGGACATATCTCACTTTTCGTCATTGTCCATTGCACGCTGAAGGCTCCGCAGGTCGACCTTAGCGTGGCATTTCCAACACTTTGCCTTTTGGAGCCGTCGGATCCGTCTGTCCTCTTTCCGGGACAAACGTGCAAGCTCGTCTTCAAGTGCCACAATACGAGCACGAGCGTCATCAACCTGTTGAGCCAAGTCGACAGCGCCAACACCTGCGTCTTCGAGCTTGTCCAGCTTTTCGTCTATGCTCTCGTTCGCACGATCAAGCTCCCGCTGAAGCCTGGCAATCTCCGCGACCAGTGGAGACACAGTAGGGTCATGGACAGTATTCTGTAGCCAGGAGAGCTAGATAAAGACAGAACTTACAGGGTCAGGCAGGACAACAAAACAGCATACGACTCACATCTCGAAGCGGTCCTCCTGGTGTCTTGGGACTCTTCATGGACATAGCGAAGATCTGGCGGTGCATTGGTGATACTCCATCAATGTTTGATAACTTTCCGGGTGTGTTGAATGTCATGCTGTGGTTCTTGAGCGACTTGACCCTCTCCAGTAAGTCTTCCCTCTCCTGCTCGAGCGCCTCGATCTTCGCATCTTTTGCCTTCTCGATGGCCTTGCGCGCAGGGGACTGACTGATCAGGGTGTTCAGGCGAGCAATCTCCTTGTGTGCGTCATCCAGTTCAGCTTCGAGCGCTTCGATTTCAGCTTGTACCTCCATGGCGAAACTGTGAGAGGGTCCAGCCCGAGATTTAGACTGCTCTTGCTCTCGCTCGATGGCCCGTTCCAGTGCTGTGACCTTGCTTTTCAGAGCAGCAACCTCTCGCTCGTCCGACAGCATCCTGGTTTCTGCATCCTCCAGAGCATCCTCCATCTGCCTCGCCACCTCGGACGCTTTGTGAGCATCTTCAGAGAGTCGTTGGATCTCCTTCTCATCTTGCTCAGCGTCTGCGGCCAGCGCTTCGTTCCGCCCTTTTGCCATCGCCAACTGTTCCTCCAGGTTCTGGATACGGTCGATCGCAACGCCGGCGTCCACGTCAAGCTGTTCAACGTAGGTCCTCGTGTTGTGTAATTCTGTCCGCGTCTTGTGGAGATCGTTCTCTTGTGCCTGAATCTGCTGGAATGCACCTGCGAGCTCGTCGGACTTTGCCTGTAGGTCTTCCTCCAATGCAGCGTTAAGCTCCCTCTCCTCTCTGAGCTCCTTTTCAAGGTCGTCGAGTTTCTCATCAGCCCTGATGACTTCCTCCTCCAGCTCCTTGATCTGCATGTTTGCGTTGCGGAGGTCGCCCATGACTTGGCTGACTCGTTGGTTCGTTGCATTGAGCTCGGCACCTAGCTCTTTGCCACCTTCAAGGGCCCGTTCCGCGTTCTTGACTTGGTCCGCCAACGCCTCCTTCTCTCCGGTTACGATGATGAGTCGCCGCTCCACGTCCCTCACCGCCTCTGCCTTTCCATCCTCGGCCGCCTCCACTGCCTGCTGTGCATCCGCAGCTTTCTTCTCCAGCTCGCGTATGATCCTCTCAACGCCGGTCTCCACTTCGACCATGCGTTCCCTGAATCTCTCCTTATCCCTATCCCGTTCGTTCCTCTCCTGCAGGAGTGCCTCTTCCGCCTTGTCTTTTTCGCCCATGAGCCGAACGAGCTCTTCTTTGAGTTCTTCTGCCATCTCCTCAAGTGCCGCCTTCTCTTCAGTCCACCCTTCCGCCATGTCCTCCGCCACATCGCCCAACCCAGGTCCCGCACTGACCCTCCTCCCGCCGCTCTTTCGCCGGCTTTGACTGTCCTGCACGACATCCAAGCCCGGCGAGCCACCGCCCTCCTTGCCATACCGCTCCTCGTACGTCTTCAAGCGCGCGACGAGCGTCTCGTTCTCCTCCTGCAGCCGCCGATTCAGGCCATGCAGATACGAGTTCAGCTTCCCCGCATTGAAGCGCCCCACCCCGTGCCCGCGCTCGCCGAGCCCCATCACCGGGTCGAACGACGCGTTCGCGCGGGCATGCGTCGTCAGGTCGTGCGACGACGTCGTGGACACAAACGACACACGGTCCACGCCCGAGTCGTACGGCGAGGCCGCGTCCCCGGCGACTCTGACCCGGATTCCGACTCGGAAGGCGCGCCCCACTCCTGCGCGAGGGGGTGTGAGAGCCGCCTGTGTATTGCCGGGCGCGGGGTCACACCAGCGAAGGCGGACTGTAGGTTCACTCCAGGGGTCATCGGCGCCTGCACGCCGCCCGCGCGGTTCGGGTGGGGTGTGGGGTACTTGAACTTCGGCCGGGCAGTCGAGTTTATGACAGAGAGGAGGAAGGAGCGCTTGTGTGCGTTGGGCGTCGCGGTCTCGTCGACGATTTCGCGGGGGGTCTCGTCGGGATCGTACTCGACGACGCACGGTGGCTGGGGCGTGAACACCGAGAGTGGTGCGTTGAATCGTGCTCGTGGACGCGGTTGGAATACGGGTGTGGGCGTGAACATCGCCGAAGGGGCTGGAGACGAGAATATGGCCGACATTGGTGTCTGCGCGCGAAGGGCATCGTTATTTCCGTGCTCAGAGGGCCCATGCGTATCCTCAGAAGAGAACGTCGGCTCGCGAGGATCGTCTTGTTCTGTTGTCTCGTTCGTGATGTTCGTCCCTTGAGTCATCTCGCGTGCCTCTGCCTCATCCTCGCCTGAGACCGATTCATGTGACAGGTTTAGCTGCGAGATGCTTGGTTCTTCGACACGATTGATTAACACGGGAGAAGCGGTCGCAGAACGAGGGAGTGGCACGGACATCGCAGCAAGCGGCGAGGCAGAGACGGGTCTCATGTACGAAAGTGAGCGATTGCTGCGTGGCGTGGAGTGTTCAGAGGAGGAGGAAGGCGAGGGCGTGGTGCGTGTCAGAGATGGTGTACGAGTGCGTGCCACGGGACGGCGGAAAGAAACATGGCGCATCTTGTCGAATGGGGATGCCTGCACAACGAGCTGTAATAACGACTGGCCACTCGATGAATCCACGCACCTTCTTCTCCGTCCTTAGGCTCACAGAGTAGTCATATTTCTTCTGCGGAGTGTCCGTGTCGTGCAACTCCGGTGAATTAGGCCGACTAACTGACTGCAAGGCGTCCGATATGTCCAGATCGCCTTCCAAGTCCCCAGCGGCATCAACTGCCATGGTAGGGGCCAAGTAGACATCCGACATAGAACTGGCCTCTGTATCCTGGTCGCTGCTCCGCACTTCAAACTCGTCGTCGCGACCCTGGACATCGGGCAAGCTGGGTATAGAGCTGATGTCGAAGCTAGCGTCGAGAGCTGGTTTCTGAGCGCTTCCGCGGGAAGCTGAAAGCGCAGACTTGGACGAGCGAGACGCGATGGATTGTGCGAAGCGGACGGTGCTCGACGCGCTGGACGGAGGCCGGATGGTAGAGTTAACTGTGCGGTGAGACAGGGCGGGAGTGGATTGAATGGGTAAGGGCTCCGGAAAGTCGTCGTTGGTGTCTTCGTTGGACTCCGATAGTTGCTCGGAGTCCTCGAACGCTGGGAGAGATGGCAAAGACGGCATGTCGCGTCCCTCGATAGCCTCAATGCGACGCCAGACCCGCGAAGGAGTCTCTAGCATGGCTGCCATAATGACGATTTAGTGAATACAGTTATCTGTGCTTCTCCGGTCAATATACACGATAGAGTGAGGTTGTCATGGACGAATATAGCTTGCACCTTATGCCACAGTCAAGCCCTGCGATCCCTTGTATAGAAAATTCTACCAGCAACGGTTCGCTTTCACAAGCTGAGATAGTGCTCTGACAATACAAGAAATGGGTGAGAGGGGATGGAGGACGGAGGTGATGAGAACGACTGCCGCAGCGACGCCTTCAACCTTGATGTCACATGATCGCGAACGCAGGGCAGCTAAAGCGCCCATGAGTGGCGGGCTGTTCCGACGTAACTTATAACTAACAGGCTACCCGCTGCCCAAGGCCCAAGTACTTGATCATGTAGAATCATTCAGAGTCATCTCTGTTATAGAAATAACAGATGGCGACGGAACACAAGAAACCCGATATCGCTGGTACGCTCGAACATCTGAATCCTCTAGTTCATTGTGTCAGCCGCTACCCCGACTTTGTCAAAGTCAGTCTGTGGTCGGCATTGGTACTCAGCTGTCTCTCTTTCCTCCTGTCTAGCTTCGCCCAGAAGGCATATCGCCACCTTCTCTTGATTCCGGTCCTCTCTTCACGCATGGCGATTAATCCTGTTACAAGGAGTGGTCCAGGGTGTCGGGCTTGGCGGTGGTCTGCTCGATTTTCCTATCGTATCCTTGCTGTCGCAGTGGTTCGTGCGACGCAGCGGACTTGCTGGGGGCATTATATTTGCCGGCTCAGGAGTCGGAGGCGAGTACTTCATTGACAGTGAGACGGAAAACTCATCATCTGTCTTGAATAGGCTTCGTGTTTCCCTTCATCCTGAATGCTCTGCTGATTCGCGTCGGATTCCGATGGACACTGCGAATCTGGGCACTGGCGATGCTTGTCGTGTCCGGTATCGCGTTCCTCGGAGTAGGACCGTGCATTCCAGCCCCGAAATTCCACTGAGGACATCGACGACCGCGCTTTATCCCGCCCCGGATGCAATTCATGAAGACACCACTGTTCTGGAATTTTGTACGCAGCAACTACCCACTCACCTATATCTAATCCTGGCTGTTGCGCAGTCCGTAACAACTGCTCTCCAGGCACTGTCGTACTTCCCCGTCTCGCTCTATATCACTACCTACGCCACCGCCGTGGCCTCCTCTGTCTCTGAAACCGAACTGACACTGTGACACCATGTCTGCAGGAAATCATAACATCTGCAGGTCCATGCTGTTCTCAAGCCCTCATCCTACGTCTTGCAGCAGGCACGAGAATGCTGCTGAGGCTGGTTGCCACGGCGCACGCACCAACGAAAAGCTCCACAGCCTCAAATCCGAAGGACCCAAAGTGCCCTGGGTTGCTAGAAAGAGACGATGCCCGCATCGTACAGGACACCAGCTATTACCGGGCCGACGACGGCGGAAGCGCCCTTGAACAAGAATGCACAAGCGAGGATAACCCCGCCTGCTCTGGCTTGTCGCCTGCGCAGTCGGCAGCGGCAATCGGGTAGGAGGAGGCGAAGCCCCCACTCTGAAGCAACAAGCAGTGGCACCGTAAGTGTTGCGGACCAGCTACTGCCAGTTTGAGAAGACGTACCAGGCTTCCAAACACGATGGAGAAGGCGAATATCCTAGCAAGCGAGTCTGCGAAGCCCCACAGTAGAAAGGCTGCGACTCCACTCCCGAGTGCGCTCGCGAACATGATCCATGCATAGGGGAAACGGTCGGACAAGTGGCCGATCAGGATCTGGCCGACCACGCCCGATGAGTTGAAGAGTGACAGGACGATCGTAGCCGACAAGGGCGAGGAGACCGCAGTGGCGAAGGGGGCGATGTAGAGCGAGACCGGGAAGTACGACATGCCCTGCAGAATACTGATAACGATCTGTCAGAGCTCACAGGGTAAGCAATTCGGCAAGTGATCAAGATGTAGACACCACACACAAAACACCAGAAGAGCGGATTGCGGACGAACTGCATATGCGGGGGTATGAATCGCGGCCTGCGTTGTTCGCGGGAAAACTTGGGGATCGGAAGTCGCGGATTCACTCCGAGAAGCGCGATACCTGCAATGGTGCATAATGCCAGGGCCCAGATGCGCAACGTCCACCGGAAACCAACGCGCTCGAGAAGCGCGTTGAGTATGAGTGGAAAGAGAAACCCTACAGGATGGGTTTAGACAACGGGCAGGCTCGTATGCCGCAACACTGACCGCCTGCTCCTGACCCTGAAAATACTAAGCCAACCGCAAGGCCTCTTCGCTGAACGAACCATTGTGAGAGCATAAGTACGACAGGGAAGTATAATAGGCCACCGCCGAGGCCGACGCATATCCCTTGCAACAAGATCAAGTGCCATACCTGTAGCAGGTCAGCCCTGCCTTGATATGTTCGTTCTTTATTCTTACTTTGGTGGCGAAGCTCGACAGGAGAAGACTTCCTGCGGAGAGTCCCAGTCCACACCACATACTGGTCTTCACATAGTCTGGAAAACGGACTACTGCAAATGAGAGGAAGATTGCCTGTCAAACTATCGTGTGAGCAGGCTTGAGTATCGGCCACTGGCTGTCTGACATACCGTGGCGTACTGTAACGCAATACAGGTCGTACCGACAGCAGATATCGCGACAAACGAGTCATCTTGAAATGGTGGGTGCGAAGTGTAGAAGTCTGGCCCACCACATTAGTTCTGTGGAATGTATTTCATCGGATAGCGCAGCGCACTCTGAAAGATGCCATAGCTTCAAGCGAGGATGATCGTTCAGTAACGCAGCTCGGACAACCAACACTGACTTGCCTAAAGCTGAATCCCCATACCATCAACTCGAGAACAAACGAAGACGCGCAGAAAATCCACGCTTTTTTGCCGCCATCGACCGGGGGCAGCTCTTGCACTAGTTGTGTCCTACCGACAGTCACTTGCGAAGACAAACGACTCGAAACATGGTTCTCTCGCATAGAGGTCATTTCATAAGTAGCACCATGTGAAGACTCCATGTTGTCAATGGTTGAGTATGCAACTGAGGTAGTCGTGGTACGGAGAGAACGTACGCACTTGAGTCAGCGCGGGCTAGCCCGAGTCGACGACTCGTTGCTTCGCTTGCCCCTTCGGGCAACTTCCTACTGACATCAACGATTCAATCGATCACGGCGCGACAGACTAGACCAGAAGCAGCTGAACTACATCCTTGTCCCGGGACTTTGGCTGCTTCAATCACAAATCAAGTACTGGCAGAGGTAGTGGTACAGCCACAGTACCAATCGTTGGAGCCCCACATCGTCGGCGGATCCAGAACAGAATCTGGACAGTATTTTTCTGTCTTTTGGTGCGACTCTCCAACACTTCGACAGTTAACGGTCCCGGTCAACCTGGGTGACTTGAGCGAACCATTTGGCGTCGGTTCTTGCATTATTAATACCCGACGGCATCCTAGAACTCGAAGGCTGGAGAAGACAGGTTGGCACCGGGAGTCAGTGTGCGTAGCATTCATTTAAATATAATTGAGGTTGTGGTCCAGTAGACCTCAAGATAACTCAAGACGCACAGTGTATAGATGACACCCATGATTCCCACTTGAACACGGACTTTAATGTCATGCATTTCCAGGCCTGTTGTATTTTGGTATGTCGTTGAGGGCAGAAGGCTCCTCCGGAAATCTGAGTCCAGTCGCGCACAGGGCGGAGAAGAAATCCGTGTACACAGAGGTCCCATAATGTCCGTCACCGTCGGCCTACTGTAACTGCGATAAGCTTGTCAATCCTCAGAAGGAACACACCAAAATGGATCGAGCGAACCACCGTGTCGGCCACTGGCCACACGACGTAACCTCGCCGTCATTGCCTGCGCTCATGACATGTGGAAAGCGGGAGAAATGAAGGCCTAGCCGGGGCTGGGTATGACGAAGATCTCTTCGACGTAACGTGTAAACGACACGACAGCGTGCCTTGGCAAGCTCCAGAGTAGACGCAGGTGGATCGCGTCTTCTCGCGATTTCTTGAAGAGCCGGACCATCGGAACCTTGCGATCAGGAAGATAGGTGCCTCGCAGCGCACATACCCATCCGTGGCATCGGGGAACCGGTGACTTGGTCTGTCGGTGCAAAGGCTCTAGAACGGCACGCGTCAGATTCTAGACTCAAGCCTAGTTCACTCACAAGGCGAAGCAATGAGCGATTTGCAAGAGAGCAGACATATTGAGCAGCACAGCACGTCCATAGCGGGAGACGTAGTACAATTACACAGAGGGAGCACGGACACTCGACCGATGACCGGGACGGAGGGGGGATATGGGGGATATAGGTAAACCAAGGCAACAGGACGTCCGCACAGATGCACTATCGTGATGCGACAGAAATAATATAGATAGGAAGGGTCTGAGCCAGGAGCAGGTAAAGGGGGAATGCAGTTAGACTGTCGGCCTCCCTACCAGGTAGTCCGCGAGGGTCTCTTGTACGGGTGCAAGGACCGGTACAGCATGGAGCGACGACGACCTCGAGCGCTTGAGCGGTGGTGTGGACTCAGATGGTACTCGCTTGCGTTTCGGACGACACTCTGGGCAGTCGGAATAATAGCTTTCCTCGCTCGCCGCGGGCGAGGGAGAGCGAGATAGCGGTGGCGACATGACGACTGGATTACGCCGAGGCTCGGCCGCCTGCTGCGCGGCGGGTGGTGTCGGCAGCTGTGTCTCTGCCTGCGGTGGGAATGTCGACAGGATCCTGCATGGGCCATTGAGTGATGACTACATCTTATCGACGGCGCAATGCTTACTGGGACTCCTCAAACCGCCTTTTGAGCTCGTTGTACCGCGTCTGGAGGTCGTCGCGTTCCGCCTTCATCTTTAGCGCGCTGTCGCGCGCAAGCCGGGCGAGACCGACGAGACCGAGCGTCGCAGTGGCGTGTACCGCAGCGCGTTTCCGCCAGACACTGCAGCATGAACGAAGAGAGGCGTTGTCAGCACGGAGCTGGTCAGCCGTGAGACTCGGTGAGAGGCCCTTAATCGCGCTGGGCATGGTGTACTCTAGGTGGAGCTTGCGGACAGCGGGAGATATATGGTGTTGGAGATGTGGCGGGACCATCGCTGGGTCTACTTGGGCTGCAGGAGGGGATCATGTAGATTCAATGATAGAAAAGCCATCAAGACAGGGATACATACATATGGTATACGGATGCTTGCACGTCGGGCAGAAGTGATGGTGCGTATAGGGTGTTATGGTCCGGATGACGCGGAGAATACATGTGTGACAAAATACATGCCCTGTGTTATAATGTTTTTGTCAGGACGGTTGCGCCGAGATCTAAGGCAGATATTACTCACCACAGGGAAGCGCCGCGGGGTCCTTGAGTGTATCGAGACAGACAAAGCACGTCGGCATGTAGTGGAGATATCTAGGAACTTCAGTGGGAAGGTGATGCAATTGGGATGCGGATACGCAGCACAGGAATGTGTATCAAGGCATTGTGCGAGATGGAGCATTTATACTGCAAGAGATGCGGGAGCAGCAGGAAGAGGCCACGTCCGGAGGCTGCCGGTGTAGGTGCGCGGTGTCAGGCCCTGCCATGAGCTGTTGGCGATGGGCAGCTCGAGAGTCGACGGAGAACTGTTGTCATTGACAGCATAATCTGATGTTCCAACGGTTCCCGGCGTCGCAGCGGGGAATGTGACACCACCGCTCGTCAGTCGGACCGTTTCAACGGTGGCTGGAGCGTTCTCCAGTGGCACTGCCCTTGGTTTCCCATACACACTCGAATGTCAGTCGGCTTCAAGAGTCGCCCGGGCCCGCTCCATGTCCTGCTTCGAGAAGGCGACGACATTGCCAGTTCTCCACGGATTATTTGCGTTATGCATGCGTTGTGTTCTGCAGACGTGCACCACGGACCCACATTTGTGTGTTTCTGCCACGGTGCTGTATTCGATTCCAGAGTCGAGGGTTGACTGGAGAGAACGAGAGCGATCTCGATTTGTGGCGCGGCTGGATCTTCGACGCAGCGCCGCTGAGAGACTACAGCCTAGACCTCAACTAATGTAAGGGTTATTAGCATAAGCCCTAAATACCATATCTGGACGTTATGGTAAAACCTCATGACATTACATAGCGCAACAGCGTGCTCCGTGACTGTCACGTCACGTGATCGTGTCGGCGATCAGCCTTACATAATCCCGAAAATGCGTATGTCGGCTCGCGTCTTGCTCAACTTCAACTCGCACCACTCTGGCCACCCCCTCCACCCCTCCGCATCAGCTTGTCTGGCACAGGACAGCAGGTGATCAATTCTCCACCTCATGGCTGACGCGTCGTGCGGAATATGCCTGGATGAGCTCAAGGAACCCGTCTCGACCCCGTGTGGTACGTCGCGACAGGGCCTCAGCGCGCGATACCCCCGCTTATACACGCTTGCAGGTCATCTGCACTGCGAGAAATGTCTGACGGAGTACATAAAAGCGAGTTCGGACGCAATCAGTGCATCTTGTCCAACCTGCCGCACGACTTTCCACGTCGGTGAGTGTTGTGGTGGGACGAAAGTTTCATAACGCGACGCTCAGTGCTCCTTTGCAGTGACTCCTGACAAGCGCTACGTCTCTGCAAAGTACCACAAGTTCCTGGTGCCCAGCATCCGGCGCGTGTATCTGGACGTGTCCGCACAGTCACCCGTGGATCTCCGCGTCAAGGTCGGCAAGCTCGAGGACCGCGTCAAGGCGCTCATGCAGGACAAGGAGCTCGTCATGCAGCGTTGCGAGTCCGCGATGGCAGCGTCGAAGAGCTTCGCCGAGCGGGAGCGGGACGCGCGGCAGGAGAGCGAGCGGTTGCGGAAGGAAAACGAGCGGCTGGAGAAGGAGTTGCGCGAACTCCGCAAAAAGTACGGCGGTCTCAAGGGGAAGTACACCGAATTGAAGCAGAGGTACGTCCACTCTGTCTGCCTTTGAACGACCGTAGCATGACGCCGTGATAGCAGTGGGAACGTCCCTGCCCCGGCAACAGTGCCTGCTCGCGCTGTCAAGCGCAAGAGTAGCCTGTTCGACGGCTTTGCGGAAACGTCGTCGAGCCCTGACACGACAGGTGATCCAGGAGGCGCATTCGGTTTCTTGACCCGCTCTGCAATTCGCGTCCCTAAGCGTCCGCGGTTGCTAGGATCGCCGTTCGATCCAGAGAAGGCGGTTCCTATGGTTTCCGCCTTCGCTACATTTGCAGGAAGACCTCCCGTCTTCAAGTCTCGCAGGTGCATGCCACGACGCCTTGATGAGCCGGACAGCTCCGTGGAGAGCCTCCTGGAGAACTCGTCAAGCAGCCCAGACGTCGTGAGCTCGAGCGGTGGGCCGCAGCGCTCTGGCCTGCCGATGGGCGACCTGTTCTCGCCCCGCAACGGCTCCGAAGGCAGCATTTGCTTTGGAGGAAGGCGGGGCTCGGTCATTCAGGAGGAAGACTAGGAGAGGTCCGAGGTCACGGCGGAAGGAAGTCCAAAAATTGCACAGCACCATCATTCCCGTTCGCCATACATATTGTTATTGTCCTTTCCACCCTCGCGATCCCACCACCATCACGACCAATAATCCCGCATCGTTTACATTGTGCTACGGATTACACGCTACTTACTACGTTATGCATGCATTGAAACCCTTGTTGGCCACGTCACACAGCTGAGTAGGTACTGCGTGACGGAAACAGCAGCGCGGTGCACGTGACCGTGACCTGCCCTGCACGACGCGTGCCTGTTCATTCCATGCCTCCGCCACATCATGTTGCTCAAATGCACAATATGTCAGGACCATCACTCCAGTGCGCTGTTTACGTTTCTTCTCTGCGGTACGATTCCTTCTATGTCCAGATCTTGTACCCAGCTCACCGCTTTCCAGGTCACGGCTTCTGTTCCACCTCTCTGGAGGAATACAGGCGCGTCTCAAGGCGCGTTCGGGGGCGGTGGACATGCCCGATATGCCGCGTCCCATTTCTCCAGCAGGATACGCATCCCATCTTCGTCGACTCGGACATATACCCCGGGTCCCAGCCTCCTCCCGCGGAGCCGCCCGTCGACGCCATCCCGCACGACCCGCACTTCCAACACGTGCGCTACCCGAGATATGTGCTCAAGCAGGCGGCATGCGTGGGCGACAGCATCAGGCGCATGGCAGCCAGCGTCACTGCGGACAACGTGGAGAGGGTGGGCAAAGACATACAACAGGTGCTCGACGGGCTCGAGGGCGAACTGTACAGTTTCGGGGTGCGTCCTATCACGCGCTATATGGACTTCACGGAGCATGCTCATCGCCGTAACCTAGACCCTTCTGTCTGCCGTCGCAGACTTCTTGCTGCGTATTGTGGCAGTCTTCAACACCGTCACCGCGCACGAAAAGGAGATCGCGTCGCTAAACAGCAACATCACATCTCTAAGGGCGAAGCTGAAAGCTGCGGAAATCGAAAGGCAGTGCAAGGTCGACGAGGCCAAGGAGGCTGAGCGTCTCGCGCAGAGGGCGGTGGATACGGCAGACCAGGCGCGCGTCGAATGTGTGCGGGCTCGCGACGAGGCAGATATGCTCAGACACCGCATGGAAGCTCTGCGACGGGAACATCGGACAGAGATGGAGGAGAGCACAGGCGAGCTGGGGAAGCTGCGCAGCACGCTCGTCGCGCACAAGAAAAAGGCAAGCCATTGTCGGAACGCTGCTGTGAAACCCACAAATACCGATGCCGTGCTCTAGGAATCGAAGCAGAAGGATAGGATCACGGAGCTCAAGCAGCAGCTCAATGAGAAGGAGGCCATCATAACCACTCTACGTCAGTCCGCTGCCAAATTGGCTAGCACAAGCAGGACCAACACGTCCCGTCACAGAAATGTTGTTGCCTCAAGCAGCTGCAGCCAGCTTTCCACGCGTAGCGGCCCGGTGAGTACTGTGCATCCCCTATTCCACACGCCCACCTACTTCCGTTCTCCAGGACAGCGACGTATCCCCGGCCGAGGAGGCAGCCCTCGGCTCCGACTTCGATGACATGGAGACGGTGTCCGCGGCCTCATCCCAGGCGCCGCAACACTTCCTGATCCCACCACGCACAAATGACACGCCGCGACCACAGGGCCCGCAGTTCATCACGGACTGGAACCTGCCAAAGGTGTCGCGGAAGCGCCCGGCGCCCGCCACGACGTCAGCTTTCCCGATCACACTGGACGCCCAGGGACGCGCGCGGGGGACGGTGCAGCTAGGGTCAAGGCAGAAGCTCAGATATGGATGATTGAGCCTCGGAGGGGGCGCGTTCGCCCGGAGATGGTGTTTCCGAGGAGAATGCTATTGCTGCATATGTATATCTTGGGACTTTCTAACAGTTGTGTCAACGGGGCCGAACAGTGGCTGAATACGAGTGGTCGCGAATGCTCGCCCGACAGCAACATGTTGCGCGTACTGCATGACCGAGGGGACCCGGTTAGCTTGCATATTGAATTCTGTGGCACAAAAAACAGAAGGTTAAAGGGCTCCGATAAGTATTTGGGAGGACGCTACGAAGGGATTGTGCGACCAGATTCAGAGCTCTCCGTGCGGTCAGTGCTTCAGAGCAGATACTTTCATGGACTGTACGTACGTACGTGTATCGGTTCCGCGTGTCGAACGCGTCAATAAGCAGACAAGGCGAGCCGCACCGCAGCCTGGAGGCGGTACCAGTTAGGAGCTCTTTCCCCCGTCACGGTCTTCTTTGAGCTTCTGTATCGGGCAGCGTCGTCAATCCGTCTGGCAAAGTATCTCCGAGCTATCCAAGTTTAGAGAGACCCGCGCGGCATTGGCACCGAGATCGAAGACTTGCAAGCACGTGCACGTTCGGAATCCGAGCTGCTCGCCGCCGTTTTGCAACGTCGGCAGTGTCGGTGGCGTCGTCACGACCACCGCAGTTTCATCGAGGTGGCACTGTCCTCAGTCTGAGCTTTCCAGTCACTCCGAGGCAGCTTCAGGTCATTGACATCTCCTATCCACATCGCAGGCCTGTCTCGTTCTCTGGTCGTTAATTGACTCGACCCATACCCGGCGCCCCATCTTCATGTATCCATTGACGTCGTGATCTCTGCTTTGATATCTGCTACATCGCTTTCGTTGCTTGCAACATTCGGTAAATGTCTAATTCTGGTTACCTCCATTCGCCGCATTCCCCCGCTCGACCCCCTTCTCGGCCATCTTCGCGTGCGTCCGCGCGCTCCGTCGGCCGTTCCTCCAGTCCCGTCGTAACGCTAGCTGACGAGACACGTATGTGGCCCCTTGCTTCTGCTGACAATTACCCTGACTGCGCCGCCAGTGGCCATACGCAACCAGATGTCCACACTGAAACACTCTATCCGACACCAGCAAGCACAACTACAAACTCTTGAGAACGTCGTACTACGTGGCCCGCGCCCACTCCCGCCCGGAATCATGAACTCGCCCCCGCTCTCCCCATCAGAGCTCGACTTGCCCCCAGACGTGCAATCCACGCCATTCACGCGACGCCTCCAAAAACGCAACAGCTTCGACATCCTGCAGGGCCTCGCCGGGCCGGAATCGAACTTGCCGCTCCCACGGCGGGACGAGCGGCGCGCGTCGTTCGGGGAGGAGAACGGGATCCGGGAGGGCATCCCGACCGCGTCGGGAAAGCGCTCGTCGAGCCCCACGCGCACACTCAGCCGTACGTCCCCATCCCCATCCCCGTCTCCCCCGCCCCGCGTCCGCGCGCTCACTCCGCGCACCAGGGATCCCCGTGTCGTCCGTAGGTCAGTCAGCGCATCCCGCGCGTGTGTGGCGGCTGACGCGGGTTGTTGGCAGGGAACGCGCGCGCGCTCGCGGAGGAGGAGAGCATGTACTCGATGTCGACGCTGAGCTCCGACGCGCAGTCGCGGCTCAGCCTCGCGTCGACGTCGACGTCCTCGATGACGTCGATGTCCACCGCGACGTCGCCCGGCCGGCGCACGTCGTTCGCGCCTGGCAACACGACGCGGGTGCTCGCGGAGCTCCAGGCCGGCGTGCTGAACACGAAGAACGCGTTGGAGAATACGAAGACGCAGCTCCGCATGAGTCAGCGGCAGGTGAGCCAGCTCACGCGGCAGACAGAGGACCTGAAGGAGGTCCGGGAGCGGCTGCGGCTGGAGAATGAGGGCTTGAATAACGTGGTTGCGCGGAAGGAGAGGCTGCTGCAGGAGGTGTGTGTTCTCGTATGAGCATCGCGTGGCAGTACTGATGCACTCACTGCAGGTCCTCGACCGTGCACGAAAAGCGGAGGCAGAGGTAATCTCCTTGAAATCGCAGGTCAAGAATGAGACCGCCAGTTCAAAAAAGTCAATGCGCGAGATGGAGACTGCGCTGACAGAGTCAACGGCGCGGTCTCAGAAAGCGGAGCGGGAGTATATTACCCTGCGAGACTCTATGAAGGGCCTTGTGCAGTCCTTCCAGACAGATACCGACAAGCTTCGTGAGGAGATGGTAAAAAGAGAAAAAAGTCTCAGAAGCGAGGCGGAGGTCCTGAGCAAGCAGTATCAGTCGCTTGTGGAGGAGGTGAAGAAGGAGAGGGAGCAGAGTGGGCCTGGGGAGATCAGGCGGCTGCGGGACGAGCACGAGAAGATACAGAGGGAAATAGAGGCAAGCTTCCGGGATGACATCGGGCAGCTGCGGGTGGAGGTGGAGAAGCAGGCGAAGGAGAGCGAGCAGACATGGCAGACGGCACGGTTTGTCAAATTCCTTGCATGCCGAGTGTCTTCAGATCTGACCCCGCACACAGGTCTGTGGCGAATGAGCTTGCGCGGCTACGTCGGCTTATGCGAGAAGAACCATCGCAATCGACTGCCACCGACGTCGCACCCAACGGCGAACCCCCCTCATGAGTATATGGGTATGATATACATCTAGGATCTCACATCGCTTGATTAGGACTATCTACATCTCACACCGTTCCCATTGCCAGTGGTACTAATGCTATATACCTGGTCATCGCTCAGCGTTCGTTACATCACTGCATGCTCTAATATTGCAAGTACCGGTGGTCCCGGATATTGTCTCGTCAGACGGTCGACATTAATGGCCAACGTACGTTTTAATTTCGCACATGGATGTGGACCTCGAGACCGGTAATCACCTCTGAATCTCTTCGTTGGGCTGCCCGGTGCCTCTGCCCGTCCAGCTCTTGCTGTATAGCTGTGTCTCGGCACTGTTCCAGTGCTCTTATATCTCCCTTGACGTTGCAGTGACATGTAATGCCAAGTCAACCTAGAGCTTGTGCCCCGCAGGTACTTCAGCTGCGGGCCGAGGGACGATCACATGTGTACAGCCACCTCGGACGTCGATCGCGACTTGCCATATAGACAATTCGATATACTGTACCATTTCGATCTATTCAACATGTCACATGTCACAGGGCCCTCTGTTGTGTCGGAATTTGGCACATGTCACATGTCACAGCGCACTAGGTCGAAAATTTCACCAGGTCACACCCAATTTTGGGCTGAAAATCGGCTGCAAATCGCGTTTTTAGGTGAAATTTTCGCCTCTGTCACACCCCGGAAGCCGATGTGTCGAAAAGTCGAAATGAAACCAGTCAGTCACAGTCACAAGTGATGTTGAATTGATCAAAATGGTACAGTATGTCGTTGGAATGCGATTGCACAAAGCCCGCCTGTTGGATGTAGTGAAGTGTTGGCTACTGTCATGCCGTTGGGAGAGGAATTGAATGAGACTTGGTATCCAAACTATTCCACTCTCAAGTTAGGCCCTTGGTGAACGCCGAGGTGTGGCCCCGGGGGTCAACAGGGTAAACCGGAGTCACTTATCACATGGGTCGGGAGGCAGGCGATCGGTATATTAGCGGCGCGCGGGGAAAGGCGTTTCACAATCTCCGGGCCCATTTCTCTAACACTCCCCCGCAAATTCCCCACACTCATCCATTCTTTCTCTCATTTTCACTGTATCGTTCAGCCATGTCGGTCATCTCCACGCCTATCACCGAGCTCTTCAGCATCAAGCATCCCGTTCTCCTCGCCGGTGCGCTAACATATTATCGACACCGTAACTAAGGGGTACTCACGCGGCTCCACAGGGATGAACGTCGCTGCTGGTCCTGAACTGGCAGCAGCTGTCACCAATGCAGGAGGGCTGGGTGTAATAGGGGGTCACGGGTATACGCCGAAAGTGCTCAGGATGCAGGTATGTGGCCTATTCCCGACTGCACACTCGTCTTGCTTGACGCAATGGCGTGCAGTGCCAAGAGGTCAAAAAACACCTCAACGACAAGAACGCGCCGTTCGGCGTAGATCTGCTGCTCCCGCAGGTCGGCGGCAATGCACGGAAGACCAATGTGAGTACAATCCTGCCTGAGACCTGATCTCCTGGGCTGGGTCTCAGGCCCCCACGACGCTCGGGTAAGAACTCTGGAAGCTAACACGCCGCGCTACAGTACGACTACTCGAAGGGAAAACTGCCGGAGCTCATTGACGTGATCATCGAGGAGAAGGCGTCGCTCTTCGTCTGCGCCGTCGGTGTGCCGCCGAAGTGGGTCGTGGAGAAGATGCACGCGGCTGGAATCCCAGTGATGAACGTGAGTGCCAGTAGCTGTATCGACGAAACCAACGCTCATCCGGTCTGGCCCCGTCAGATGGTGGGACACCCGAAACACGTCGCAAAGGCACTCAGTGTCGGTGTGGATCTGATCTGCGCCCAGGGTGGGGAGGGCGGAGGCCACACGGGCGACGTGCCCTGCTCCATCCTCATCCCCGCGTGTGTCGACGCAGTCAAGGGCCACACGTCCCCGCTTACCGGCAAGCCGGTGTACGTTGTCGGTGCAGGAGCCATCTACGACGGGCGGGGGCTGGCTGCGAATCTGATGTGGGGTGCGCAGGCGGTGTGGGTCGGCACGCGATTCGTTGCGAGCGTGGAGGCGGCGGCACCGAAGGCGCACAAGGACGCGATCCTGAATGCGGGCCATGACGACACAGCGCTGACCATCATCTATACCGGCCGACCCCTGCGCGTGGTGCGGTCCCCGTACATTGACGACTGGTAAGTCGGACGAGGAGGGTGTTTCCGCCGCATATGCTGAGTGGTGATGCAGGAACAACAACCGGCAGGCGGAGATCAAGGAGTTGACCACGAAGGGTATTATTCCGAACGAGGCTGAGATGAGCAAGCACCCCGAGAAGTCCATGGAGGCCCGTGCATGGCTTACTGGTCGCGTCGCGTCTATGATCAAGGATGTGCTGCCCGCGAAGGAGATCGTCGAGACCATGGTGAACGAAGCTGCGCGGATTATGCAAGGTGGTGCTGCGCAGGTCTCAACGAAGGCCAAGCTGTAATTTCTCGCATTGTGCATTCGTATGGTTGGCCAACCAGATTTCCGTTGTCTGTTCTCTGATCCAGCTTTGCCTTTCTTAGTACTCTTAATGCATTGTTGATCTGTCCGACTTTAGGGGAATCTGCAACGAGTTGAGGTACGCCCTCTGCCGAGTTACATTGAAATCCGGGGCATCCACATTCAGAATCTGTCATCATCGCCAGACGAGTTGCAGAAGCATGCTTCGAAGTGCGCGCGGAAGGCAATAGTAGTGCAAATACCATTCCATTCAGTGGTCCTCGACTGATGGCTGTCACTAGCAGTACACAAACGGGATTTTCACCGGATAATCCTAGTCACTAATATATCCTTATTTTCTTGTTTCTCGACGAGGACCGTCGCAACTCATGTGTTGCATAACAGGCATTTGAAGATACATTACGGAGTACAAGCAAGTATGGAACACTTCGCGCAACAGACTGCACACGCTTGAGCAACATGGAGGTCAGATTGCCTCGGTCAGTTACCGGTGAGAAGCTATGCAGACACTTCAAAAGGCTAGCCTTTGCATGCGCGGCGTGCTCAGCCAAACCCCAGTAACCACCAGTATGTCCTCGATTCCAATAATGTGACTCATCGCTCATGTTCTACTTCGACAGTGATGAAAATAAAGCGTAGCATCGAACCCCCCCGGTCTATCATGATACAAATGACCGACGCGCTCCCACCATTCAATAAAGCAACGGCGGATGTCATACTGCGCAGCAGTGACTATACCGACTTCAGAGTGCGTCAGGGCATACTTGCCGAAGCATCGCCCATGATATGTGCCGTCTTCTTCAGCCCGCCGTCCGTGGGGGGGACGATGGGTCCGAATACAAGAACGGCATACCAGTGGTGCCGGTCGGCGAGGACAGCCAGCTGCTGGATATCTTACTCAAGATCTGCTACCCTGGCCGTGACCCACGTATTAGCAATTTGGGAATGGTGCGACCATTGCTAGACGCAGCACGGAAATACGAGAAGGACATCACACCCTCCCCGTTCTCCATCCACGCAATATTGAGCGTGACGTTCTTGGAATGCTCGACGAAGAGCCGGACGATATTGATGTTGCCCTTCAAGTCCATGCGAATTGTTGACCATAATCGAGGGCCCGGGGCGTCAAGAGCGAGCTTCCGCCGGGACAGGCAGACAGCAAACCAGCTGGCTTGCCATTGTAGGGCTTGCCGCTCGATTCGGATGGGATGTCTGGCCACTTGGAGAAAGATCTCGTACAAAACATCACTCGGGAGCATCGCGACAGGTGCGGCCGAGTTTGTGCCTGCGAGGTTGCGAGAGCCTGCCAAATTCAAGAAGCTTGGAGGTGCATGCCTACGGGCGTGGCCGTTGGTGTTAACCATAGCCATATTATGAGCCCTGGACATAGCCTCGACGGTCTAGTGACACGGTATACATGTTATATTGCTCGTTTGTCTATGATCGAAAGTGCGGAGCAATATGTTAGACGCTCACTCGGCACTTTGTTACAGTTCCGCTAAACTCCGCTTCGTCCGGATAAGATTAGATTCTAAACAAGCTAGATCCTACGACCACCATGTCCTCAGCCATTTCCCTCGACGAGGAAGTTAGGCTGTACACTACCAATGCCGAACGCGAGAAGTATGGCTTACTTGCGACGCTATTCGGCATCGTTGTTGCCCTGGATTACCTCGAGCGAGCTTATGTGCGTGACTCGGTCACTGCGGCAGAGTATGTACCTTATATTTTGTCATTGTATACGAGCGATTTCGCTGAGCTGTGTGGTAAAAGAGGTACTCTCCAGCGTGCACGCGTTTGCTGTCTCAGTATAAGACCATGCTCAAACTCGTCGGAGACGGCGTACCCTCAATCGAACAATTCATGAATCGCTATAGGGTGGGGATCCTAAACTCTTCCTCGACGACTCAATTGCCCAAACCTGTTATGTAGATGGATCATCCAGCAGCGCTTCACAGGCTCAAGGTAGGAGTGCCCGCCACAGTCGAGCACTCCAGCGAGGCTGGTCCCGAGACAGGAAAATGGGTCGCTGAAACCACACAGGTGCGTCTGCCGATTCTGCCGGTTTACTTGTTGCACCGTTAATTTCCCTTCCTTCCGCAGAGTTTTATCACGTTTATGGACGCGCTGAAGCTGCGGATGCGTGCAAAGGACCAACTGCACCCTATCTTGCAGGAGTTAGTAACCGGGTATGCGCGGTTTAAAGGAAGCAAAGACTGGGAGGGCAGAAGCAAGATGGTTAGCTGGTATGTCCGTTTATCGCAATGAGTTGCGTTTGTTTCAGTGGGACATTGCAAATTCTAGGCTCATTACCCTCAACGGCATGAAGGCATCTGAAGAGATCACGGAGGAACAGTCTAGACAGGTATGATACGTTGTCGCCTAGTGATCATGACATTGATAGATCATGCATTGTCTCACCTAGCTCCTGTTCGACATTGAGCACGCCTACGCCGAGTTCTTCAGGAGTTTGAGCAGTAAAGAAGGCGCTTGATAGTCGCTCGATCAATCAATCCTTTCCCGACATTACGCACTACTAATTTATTCAACTTCTTTGTACACCCTATGAGCTGGTGTCTGTTTCGTACATGATTTTGTCGTTCGACGTGACGGCGAATGATGAGCAACGATATCTACAGCATCACATGTCTGCGGGTAGCTAGTCTACGCAGCAAGACACATGTGGCGAGCGGCGAACTTCACGGAGCCCGCACAAAGTACCTTACCCCCAACAACGCTCTCATCCTCTTCTTTCCTTCCCCATTAGTGTGAATTGTGAAGAGGAAACGTGCAGCACAAACGAACTACCCATGGTCTCTGCTCACAATCCATTTCGCACTCCAGCAGTAACACCGAATCCCACCGGACTATCTTCGACCAGCTTTCCGAACATTGCGAGCAGTCTGTCAAACATTCACAATGGCGTCGAGCGTGCACACAGTACATCTCCATCTCCTCCACCAGAAGACTTACCCAGCCTTAGTGGTCCTGGGCCAACACCCACTCCAGCACCGACCTCATCACGACCAGAATCCGAAGAGGATATCCTTTTGGAGGAACTGCCTCCCGCATACACGCCCGCACCCGATGTCGGCCATGGCGAGGCTACCATCGAGGTAGGACCTCGCAGACCATTCCTGCCAGCCCAACAGCCCCCGCACCAGGTCCCTCACTTTATGTCTCCTGCGCCAACAGGATGGCAAGCGCCACAGTTCAGCGGGGCTGCGAGCTGGTCCAGTTACCCAGGGCAGATGCATCCGCAGCCTACAGGTGCATCGTATCTGGCTCCACCTCCGCTACACCCAGTTTCGAGTATGAGACGAACCCCAGAGCGCCCGAGTTCTGCGCCAGCGCCAAACGATGCTCCCTTGTCGGACTTCGCGCGGGACTTCTACACCGCAGGACGTGATCAAAGGACCTCGGAGACCAATGCGTCTGCGGAGCAGTACAACCCACCACCTGGGGAACCTCCTCGGTCTCCGGCGGCATCGTCTTCCCGAGATGGGAATGAGCCGCCAGACGACGGACGGCCCACCCAGCGCCCCACACCAGGGCACCCATTAATGAGGAATGGAAAGTGTTGGTATATCCTGCAGGATACGAATGTTCCAAATGTGAGAGAATCACTCGTCGTAGACGTCGCCATGGAGCTTATGATCTACGCGCCAGGTCACAACATGGGCTTCAAGTACAACGACCCGACACACCCGTGTTCGAAGTGCTGGGAGAAATTCGCCAAGGCTTTCTCTGGCGCAATCGCATACGCACCCTGGTCCTCATCGGCATCCACAGAATCTGGCGGTGCGCGTGTCACTCTCCAGCGACCGCTTCCCCGCTTCACCCCACCTCAGCAAACCGCCGGAAAGCATCGTCAGACGCAGTCGTACGGAGCCCCTCCTGTGCGCCCTCCTCTGCACCCTCCGAATGGCTACAGTTCCAGCTCCTACTCGCACGTTGTCCCATCGCCGGGAGGTGGAGTACCTATGGGCCCGTACCTCGATCCACTGCAGCGTTCTCCGTACGCGCCTCCACCTGTCATGCCTTCTCATGCCCCTCCGCCGGGTGCTGCGGTCGTGCGCCCGGGCGATCCGCGGATTGGCGGGCGGCTGTGCTGGCGATGCGGGGGAACTGGCACGACGACGTTCCTGATATTTGACGAAATGACCTGTAATGTGTGCAATGGTTTGGGGCGGACTTTCGTCTGATGGCCGTGTGGGGAAGCGGATGCAGCAGGTGCGAGCAGTCTATGGTCTTTGCGTCTGGTATCATGCACTTGATCATCGTGTTATATTGGTATTAGGTGTTGTAATGTAGGATTGCACATGGACTCTGCCTGAATCAACTTGTCATGGTCGGTTGGATCCCTACACACGTGTCCTTGCTCCCGATACATAAAACACCAGTGAAAGGGCGTAGTGTGCGTTCGTATGCGGTAGGATCTTTCTTGTCTCGCAAACTCCCATGAAGCTGACACTGACAGATCCAGCGGGGTTGACGGATCTGAATGGTCGGTCACACGAGAAATACATCTCAGTACTTACAGTAGTTCAATGATTCCCAAACACGCGAAGGCTCATGGACCCGCGGGCCCGCCAAAATGTATAAGTCGCCTCACAGTACTTGGTACGACGCACCTACCGTTGTCCCCTTCGGGGTGACATACGAAAAAATTGGAACGATACAGAGAAGATTAGCATGGCCCCTGCACAAGGATGACACGCTTTCCCGGAGTGGTAGACCTACGGGTCTCAATATTTATTTTTTCCCTCATAAGATTGGCATGTATGGTATGTTATCATAGATCTCGCGGACCTCCGTCGTGTTTGTGAGAGGAATAAATTGGGATCCCAAGAGTTTCAGTATGTATTGCAATTGCTACGTCCCTATTGCAAGCTTGAATGGGCCGTAGCGGCAACCTCGACCAAGGACGTTGTTCCGTTGTTGACCCGCTAGCAACGACCTGCCCAGGCCGTCCATGTTCTCAATTGTCGAAGGCTTGACGCCGATGGATGGCCTTGCGCACAGCGTGGCAGACAGTTGGCCGAAGCATCGACCATGTGCAGACCCTATTACAGCTGCTTCTTCTGGACAGCCGGCCACACCGACACGCGTTCGTCCGACCAGAATCCCCCACATAGACCTGACATCGCATGGTTTAATCAAGTGCTCTCTTCGACGCCCACCGGCGGTGTTGCCAATCTCCCCACTAGCCGTGCCGCTGGCGCTGGAAGTACTGACGGTATAAATATCTTGAGATGTCCACAAGTCCCACAGAGCCCGCTCGCACCTGGCGCATCTCTGCGCGTCCCGGAATTCTAGTGTTCCCGTCGCCATGTCCTCCCTCATTCTCAGCACTCTTCTTCTTGCTGCGGTGTCTAGTGTCAACGCCATACCGGCTCTGAGGCCAAGGCAGTCGATCACTTCTCTGTCGTCCGGGAAAATCGACTATTTCACGCCGTACTCGTATTACGCGGGCGCGGGGTATTGTCCCGCGAACGAGACTGCTTCGTGGAACTGCGGAACGAACTGCGAGGCAAATTCTGGTTTCAAGCCGGTTGCGTCCGGAGGCGACGGCGATTCCACGCAGTACTGTAAGTCCGGAGCACGCATGGTTCAATTGTGCGTGCTGACACGAATTGTCTCAGGGTTTGTGGGCTACGACCCGTCGCTCACCACCGTGATCGTGTCGCACCAGGGCACGAAGCCGTCGGACTTGTGAGTGACTATATGCGCTTGTACTATCTTTTCCTTGCCTTATATGTTCTCTATGCAGTCTATCTCTCCTCACGGACGGTGATATCGCGAAAACCACCTTGGACTCTGATTTGTTCCCTGGTCTCAGCTCCGATATCGAGGTACACGAAGGATTTGCAGACGCGCAATCCTCGTAAGTTAAGTCTGGTCCCTCCATGATTCAGAGTTCCTGACATACTGGCAGCACTGCCTCGGACGTTCTGTCCGCCGTTCAAAAGGCAATCTCGACGTACAGCGCGAAACAAGTAACGATCGTCGGACACTCGCTTGGTAAGCGCCGTCTCGCCAGCATACTGACTGTCCTCCTAATGTCGTCGTTTAGGTGGTGCAATTGCACTACTCGACGCTGTCTACCTTCCGCTGCACGTCTCGGATGTCTCATTCACCTACATCGGCTACGGCCTTCCGCGCGTATGCCTCACAACGCCTCCGCCGCATCCCTGTACTAATCCAATCCCTCCGTCTTCAGGTAGGAAACCAGGCGTTCGCTGACTATGTCGACGGGATGGGTGTCTCCATCACGCACGTCAACAACGAGGAGGACCCGATCCCGATCGTGCCTGGCCGATTCTTGGGGTACGCGCATCCCTCCGGCGAGGTGCACATCGCGGACTCGGGCGAGTGGGCGAGCTGCCCCGGCCAGGACAACACGAGCACGCAGTGCAGCACGGGCGACGTGCCCAACATTGTGGACGGCACGCTCAGCGAGCACGATGGGCCGTACAACGGCGTCCACATGGGCTGCTGAATGGAGGCGGGCACAGCGCACTCTTGCCTCACACACACACACTCTCTTTTCTCCCCGCTTAGGGAACACTATACCTCGACGGGGCCTTGTACGAGGTGACCACTCGTTTATCATTATCGGCACCAATGTAAAATGGCAGCATGTCAGTGTACAATGCATGTGCAACATTATTCCTGATCGATCAAAGACAAGTGCTCTTCGCTTGCCTGAATACTTACCTGGATCCATGATCTTAACTGGTTCTCTTATCACTTGAGGCAGGTCCACGGGCAAATTCTCATCAAATATCGTGTTTCGTTCAGATGCTGCCGGCGGGAGCAGTATATACAGCCGTGACGTCCCAACAGCACTGGCAGATTGACGTCTCCAATTCTAGATCTTCAATATGACGCGCCTCGGGAGTCTGGAACCATGCACGACGGCGTACCAACATGTACATGCATAATTTGCGCGGATCTACCACAGACGCAACGGGGCGGTGGGCTGCACGTGCATCACACCTGCATATCCGTCCGGTCCTCCAATTTACGGAACTTCGCCTGCATCCAAACCCTGTACATCTTCAGCTGCCTCTTCCGGTTCACAATCAGGCGACGGTCGATCCCGAGCTGCTCGATCGCGAAGAGCGGCTTGTGCGCAGCAGACGAGTCGGTGGGTAGTAGGGACGGGTGGAGCTGCGTACCTTGTTGGATCGCAGGAGAACAACGGTCGGCGGTCTGTAAGAATGCTTCAGATTGCGCGGGTACCGTGGATGGTGCTTCTGGAGTGGACGAGGTATCGCACGGTGTGCCGGGGGGAGGTGTAACTGGCGGCTCGGCGTCCTCGACGACGTGGACGTCGTCATTTGGCTTTGCAGAGACGGGTGCCAGCGAGCCGGTAAAGAGCAAGGCGAGTTCGTCTAAGCAATCGGCAGAAAGGAGCGGCAGTGAGTACACAACGACGTCCCCGTGCTGGTTTGTTTGATTGAAAACAAGGACAGACACGGACGCACCGAGTTCGAAAAAGTATACCCGCGTCTTGTCGCCACGCACGTACAGGTTCTGGTCTAGCAGGCGTCCGCTCTTGAACCGTAGCTGGGTGAGATCGTGCCGGCCGTAGTCGCGAAAGACGACAAGGCCTCCCGGGCGCAGCATCTGTCCACACAGGCTGAGCACGTACGTCCGACGGCGAGAACACGGTCGCGTACCTTGTGGATGTTCGCGACGGCGCTCCGCCATTCGTTCGGATGCAAGGCGCTAAGGACAAAAACCAGGATGACGATGTCGACGCTGCCCGGGGCTACTTCCGGCGGTAGACTCGGCGTCGACAGGTCCCATACTGCTGCTCGGATGGTTCCGATCGGAGGCGCAAGATACAGCGGATTCGTCTGGTACCCAGAAGCGGCTCGTGAGCGGACGTCAAGGTGGTATATGTCCGCACACACCTGGACCAGCTTGACAGCGTGCGAGGAATAGTCGTAGGCTCGAAGCTCGAGGTGTGGGTTGCTGTTGGCGGAGAGGAGGGGGAAGACCGCGTTCCCGGCACCTGTAGCAATCCTGTTCTAGCAAATTCGATACGCCGCGGTACATCACTCACCGCAGCCGATTTCGGCGATGACCATAGGCCCTGCCTACGCAACGTCAGGGATGGCCCGGAAGGTACAATGACGGACAGCGACGAGCACCTCGGGCTCCGCTGCCTTGACGAGTTCTGGGAACTCAAGATGCAGCCTGGTGAAGCGTCTCGCTGTCAGGTACAACAACGGCCACGGCGCACGAAAATCTCACCATTTTCGATTTCGGAAGAAGTTGCTGGAGTTCATTTTGTAAAAGTTGTCCCTGCGGTCCGCAAGCCATCTGAGTGCACTCTCGCAGCACATCGCAGAGCGATTCGAACGAACCAGTGTTTCGCCGGTTTTTCGTTGTACTTCGCCTTCTCCACTTCCGGCACTGGAGCCATCTTCTGTCGTGCAAGAGCCGCAGAGATGATCTCCTCTTGATCTTCGGGGGGTGGGACGTGATCCCAGGCGTTTTGACTCCAAACATCCTCATCATTCGTGAGGAACCTGCCTCGAAGTAGATGTATATTTGTCTCAAGAAGCATAGCAAATCCTTACCTGGAGCCAAATGGTGGCTTCTCTGCATTTATGTCGTGCACTGAAGACGATGTTTTCGGGATCCTTGAGCTAGTAGCTTGTGCCATTTGCATCTTGATGTTGACAGGGGAGAAAATCGGTCCCGCCTTGTAGTAAATCTTCGAGATTTTATGAAAGCAATGTTAGGATTGACCTGCTCTTGCGACGAAGCTGTACAAACGAATGAGAAGGTGTGGTTCGCATGAGCTCACCAGTAGGCTTACCGTAAGGATCAAACTTTTGGTAGAATCGGTCAGGGAAGGCAAAAAGGGGCCCAACCGGGATTCGAACCCGGGATCCCTTGCAATCGTGATACCCAAAGCAAGTATCTTACCTCTAGACCATTGGGCCGATACCAGGCAATCCTAGAGAGCCATTATGATAATGTGCGGTCGCACCTCATGTCAAAATTTAGCCGGTCTTTATCTCACTGGTCTGACTCGGGAGACAAGGTATAGCTGTCTTCACCAGCAACTGCTAAGCACTGTCTCGTCCACTTGGCATCGGTATCATGAACGCAGTAATTCATTCACTGTGCTGTATGTGTCCCTAGGTGAGTTGCCGAAATATTGTTTGGGTTCGATGGAAGCGGGTGCGCATCTTACGAATCCGAATATTAGCTCAAATTGATTCCAATTCGTTCACGAGACGAGCTCATTGGTTCGTGGGATGTAGAACGCCATTATGAGCACGGTTCAGAGGTCCTCTAACATTGTATTGCTATGCGCTGTCAACTTCGTCGCATAACAGGCACCTGGAGATGGATGCTATGCCCAAGCTGACTCGGACATTTGCAAAAACTGAATTGCATCTGGAGCTTATGTTGTGGGCTCCGGCATTCCGGGGATATGCCCTTTCCTGCGTCCGCCGTGATGTTGGAAATTTGGTTGGGCCATATTTTGTTTGTGGAATTGCATTTTCCCTTCAAATTTTGTGTTTTTTTTTTCTCTCGATCTGGGCAAAACAAATCTTGCGACGATTTTACGATCGGGCAGTGGGCGGCGGGGGGATTCATGCACATGCTCCGAGCTGTACAAGGACGCGATCGCAGGGTTAACGTTGTGGCGCCGCCGCCGACGCAACGTGGATGCGTTCGCTGAGGCTCGATCAAGCATTAATGTCGGGTGAGACGGTGTTTCGTCAAACTCCGCGGCTAGCGCTACGCGTCGACTGCCCGGGCACCGCATCGCAAAGATCCGCAAGTCCAGCGCTCCTCGTCATTTCGACCGAGCCCTCTCAGCGCCAAGCACGATCGACTATCTGGGATGGAGCAGAGGAGCCGGATGTGTCGTTCAGTGGCACCTGATCGCGGGGCGGGGCGGTGCACACGTCGATGCCTGACCGTGACGCTGAGAAAATGCTCGTGCGCCCAGGCAACCGCAAGTAAAGTTAGGATTGTGTCAGTTGAGACGCCTTCCCCCCTTTGGAGCAGGAACAATCTCTTCATTTGCAGCTTCCAGTTATCTCTCGCGTACCTGGATGGAAGGTTCATATTCAAGTCTTGGAAACGGGTGCTGTGTGGGAGCATCGGACGTGCGGCGGTATGCATGGGACAGTGGACAACAAAATGGCGAGGTGCGATGTTCTGGCTGAGAGACCGAACGGGCTGGATTTGGAGAGGGATTGAGAGAGGCGGAGAGCGTGCGCCTAGAGTTGGCATCAATCACCAGGACGGTCTTATCTGTGGCGCCGCTTATCGTCCTTTCCTTCCTCGGACGGCCTGCACTTCTCCACACGGTTCCGTGGCAAATCCATGTGCGCCTCCGCCCGCTGCGCGCTACTTATATATTCGGAGAGAAGCACACGGTACCTTTTACCCGCCGCACCCCTTCCTTCTCCTGACCTTTTTCTTCGCCATGTCCGAGGCTCAGCCGACCACCTACGATGAGAAGGTGGACAACTCCAGCAGTGTCGAGAAGGGTGGCGTCCACGACTATGCTGTCCATGCAGAACCTCAATTCGCTTCGACCCCTCCGATCTTGACCATGTTCAGCGGAGGCTCAAGCAGCGCCATGTCCAGATGATCGCCGTACGTCTCCTGGTTCTGCGTCGGCTTGTCTGCGGCTCACTCACTTGCGGACCTTCGCAGATCGCTGGTACATTAGGTACCGGTCTTTTCCTGGGTTCTGGTAATGCCTTGCGCGAAGGTGGTCCGCTTGGTGCTCTCATCGCCTATGCACTTGTCGGCACAACTGGTTATGCCACACTGTGCTCAGTTGGCGAGATGACGTCGTTCGCACCCATCTCTGGCAGTTTTCCTCATTTTGCTGCTCGTTGGGTGGATCCTGCATTCGGTTTTGCTGTTGGGTGAGTTCATAACATTTATGCCTTTTCCGTCCCTCTCCATATTAATTGGCTTCCGTATTGTGCAGTTGGAATTACTTTTATCGGGAGCTATCTCAACACCTGTGGAGATCACAGCGGCTGGAATTTTGATCACTTTCTGGGACCAAAATGTATGTTTCAGTTCTTGCGCTGTGATCGGTGCCCTCTTCGGTTTGCATTCGTTGTAGCGAATTGACTGATTAGTGTCGTGTGACATGCTAGATTAAACACCAGCCTGCATACCTCGCGGCAATCACCGTTTGTGTATGCGCGATCAATATCTTTGGCGTGCGGTGGTTTGGCGAATCCGAGTTTGTGTTTTCGATCATTAAAAGTAGGCATATTATATTCTGCTAAATTTGTTCCTCACTGATGTGATTTTTTGTGGCGGATAGTCATGCTTATCGTAGGGCTTATTCTCGCCGGGCTCATCATTGACCTTGGAGGTGGACCTGACCATGACCGCATTGGATTCCGGGTATGTTTCGTGGTCATGACAACGTCGCGACATCTTCATTAAATGATCTCGTGCAGTATTGGAAGAACCCGGGCGCTGTTGCACCCGCTGGTCTTGTACCAAATCATATCGGCGTCGACCGCTTCATTGGCATTTTGACTGTCATTGTTCAGGCGGCCTTCTCTTTCCAGGGAATGGAACTTGTCGCTATGTATGGTGTTGACATCTCCATTCGCGCCTATTTTATTGACGTGCTGGTCTGGTTAGTGCCGCTTCAGAGACAGAGAGTCCGCGCCGCAACATTGCCAAGGCCGTCCGCAGGGTGTTCTGGCGTATCGTGATCTTCTATGTGCGCTTGTGCGCTTCGCCCAAGCGCTCCCCATCTAATGCCCCCACAGATTCTCGGTATCCTGATCACCGGCATGCTTGTCCCTTACAATGACGACGATTTGCTGTCGACTAGCGGCACCGCTGCTGAGTCGCCCTACGTCATTGCAATGACCCGTTCAGGCGTCAAGGTTCTCCCCCACATTATCAACGCGGCCATCTTTACCTCGGCCTTCTCTGCCGGCAATTCGTTCCTTTTCAGCTCGTCCCGTATTTTGTACGGTCTCGCAGTGCGTGGACAGGCTCCAAAATTCCTCACGTACTGCACGAAGAGTGGTCTGCCGCTTGCCGCGGTCCTCACATCCAGCGCGTTCACGTGGTTATCATTCATGACCGTGTCGAGCGGCGCGGAGACTGTATTCACGTACGTAGCGGATGGATCCAGTTGCAATAACAGTGCTGACTTCGTGCTACAGTTGGCTCCAGAACATCGTCACCGTCGGCGGGTTCTTCGGCTGGCTGGCGATCGACATCACCTACCTGCGTTTCTGTGCGTACATGTGTCTACTCGTTACTTCACGGTTGATGGATGTTCTATGCTTTGCAGACAAGGGCTACACAAGCCAGGGCTTCGACCGCTCGAAGCTGACCTACTCCAACCGCCTGCAGCCTTGGCTCGCGTGGTGGGGTGTCTTCTGGATCACGATCTTCATCCTCATCAACGGTCTCACCGTGTTCTGGAACTTCAACGCCTCGGGCTTCCTCACAGCCTGTGCGTCTCTCCCTACGCGAACGCGCTGCGGACGTACTGACCTGACTCGTTTCGGGCAGACATCAACATCCCTATTTTCTTCGGACTCTTCGGCTTCTGGAAGGTGTTCAAGCGGACACATTTCTGGACCGCCCGCCAGATGGACTTTGTCACGGTGGGTCGCGCATATTACGCTCTCTGGTCGATGGACGGCGGACGCTTACACGCTCCTGCTTGCAGGGTATCCCTACAATGGAGGAGACTGAAGTGCCCGAAGTGCCGCCTGTGACAATCGCACAGAAGATTGCGGCGATCTTGTTCTAGCCGCGCGGATCGGTGGATCGGTGCTGTGTATATAATTGTCGGCACATTATAATGTGTAGTGGTATGTACAAACTCGACTTCTCACTCGCGTCAAGAGGGAGGAGGCGTAAGTTATGCGTGCGCTTGCTCACCACCCAACGGTCCGCACTGTTGTTGTCACTCGTTTTCACGTTTTTAATAATGCCGGATACCACGGAGGATTGCAATATAATTTGTGTTTCCACCTACTTATGTGCGGAACTCTCCGTTGCGGACGTTACCGGCACACCACCAATGCAGTCCACAGAGACGATGTCATTAATGTTAACATACAAAACAGATGCGGGAAAGCAAAAGACAGAACATAGGACATGATACAAATTCAAGACATCGAGGCTACATCATCGGTACGATAGAGTGGGGTTGAGACGTGGCGAGTGTGGCGGAGAGTTGCTCTGGGAGAAGTGCGTTGCCTGGAGCGGCGACGAGAGCGAGCCGGGGAGATACAAGGGGATGGTTGGGATGAGCTCGAACACATGCTGCGCCACAGGCCGCGACGGACGTGGACCCGATACGGGCTGCAGTGGTACAGCCTCTGCCGAGTTCATCACTCCGTGCACCCGCGGTTCCTGCGAAGCGCCTTCGTGCCAACCTTCGGGACCAGGCGCAACGGTATTGGGGACGTTAGTGGTCCCTCGCCCGTCCCAGAGACATCTCATGTCATTGCCCGGAATGATCTGCGCCAGACGCCCGGTCTCGACGTGCCGGATCTCTATAAATCGGGTGTCGAACAGCAGCACATAGGGCGGGTGCCAGGCAACGTGTTCCGCTGTTCCTTCCCATTCGATGGTGCCCAGGGAACGGCTTGGGTCTCCATGCCGATCGACGTACAATCCGAATTCTAGAGGAGAATTAGATACTTTACCCAATTAGTAGAGTGCTAGCGTACCGTCGTAACATAGTAGGAACTCGTCTTGGCTAGTCCGGAACATGCCCATCGGTCGGCACGACTCGCATCGCTTGGCCAACTTCTCGAGACGAGGATCATCGCGCTGCGGGATAGTAACACTCTTGAAGCTAGATCAGAAACGTTCTTCAGTATGACTTGAGATTGTGACATGTAAATGAAGCCATACTCAGTAAGATCCATGATCTCGAAACCCTTCGTGCATAAGATAACGATCTTCGCCTTCAGGAAAATGAGGTCGAATGACTCAGATGGCAAGAAAAAGTCCTGTTAAGGATATAAGCCACAATCGGACAACATGTGCGCAGCCATCTTACCCTGTAAACTCTGAACCACTCAGATCTCTGCGACCGAAGCCCGAGACGAGAGCCAAATGACCGAGGAGCTTCAGTCCGCTCGTTGATCTTGCCAACAACAGGTTCTAAGACACGGAAAACGCTATCCAGCTGAATGACAGGCACATTCAGTACGATCATCATGACGTGAAAACGAAATATTACACGTACCCCCTTCTTCTTCATGTAGATCACCAATGTTCGCCCATTGAGGCTTCCGACACTGAAGAAGTGCACATCTTTGTTTCCACTCAGCTTTTGCGGCGTCTGAGACGTATGTGCACTTTGGGGAGACGACGGTACCAGCGCCTCGATGTGATAGGCGAACAGAGACTGGTGATATTGTGAGAACTCTGCAATATTGACACAAAAGAACTGTTGCGCGCACTTTATCCGCCAACACCAAGAAGATACCGAAGTCTTCAAGCATCGCGCACTGCGTTACCATCTTAAGGTGTAGCACACGACGCATGGCTGATCATCGCAAGACATCAGTCTCTGCATGACATGTTGGTAGTACATGTGCTCACATCTTGAGTCGTGACGGAAGCCAATCCAGACACCCTCGGCGCAGCCGATAGCAACAAGCCCTCTACCGTCGGCCGTAGCTGATCAAGGCATAAATAACTCGAACACAAGTTGCATGAAAACAATGGGCTCACTGAAAGGCACCGAGCAGGTAACTTTACCGGTGAAAGCATTCTCGGCGTTCCACGAAGGAGTGCCCGCGCCAGGAGTCAAGGCAGGAACCAAGAACGTGTCCGCGCTGAGAGTTTCAATCTCGAACACCTTGTTGGACTCCTGGACCACCTTACGCAGACCGATTGCCTCGTCCAATTTCTGCTTCCACTCATTCCGTGCTTGCAACGATTCGGCGAATAAGGTATACAAACCACCCAACCGTCCAGTGTGATGAATGGTGCAGGGGTAAACCGCTTTGGAATCCGTAGCCGTTTCTGGGGTAGTTGCGGCGCCGGGAGTACTTGAGAGGTCGCCATGCCTGTCTGGACGATCACTTCTACCGAGACGCAAAAGGCCAGTACCACGTTGAGTGGGTGGGTCTGTGAAGTTAGCCAGCGTAAGTAAGTCGAGAGGAATCGGCTAATGAGTTTGGTTAAAACAAAGCTGCACTCTTTGAATATAGTTATGGGTGACCTACCCGTCTGTATATGTGGTATTTTGTAATCCCGTCCTTCTCTTTTGGCTTGGTCATGACGACTGCGACCGTATTAACCTCTCATTCCAAGCTTGATTGAAAGTTTCAACTCACGATAATTGTCGAAGAGCAGCACAAAAAGTTCGGTCCAACCACTCCATTCGAATCCAGTATCTGGTTGACGAAGCAACTTTCCGGTATGGATAAGGGAGCGGTTCTCATTCAGAAGATCCATGTCCTTGTTCACCAGGTAAGCATACGCATCCTCGGATATGGCTGTGCATCCTTACTATGACTTCGCCCGTCTTGAAGACGAGGTTAGAGTTGTAGCGCCATACCTCCACCTTCTGCTTGGCCGAGACAACACCTGGCTCGGACTCCTTCCCGAGCGCCTTGATAACCTCTAGAACTTGTGGAATGGTATCGCGATCTTCGTGCCCCTCTGGAGTCTCTTCAAGGATGTTCTTCAGCAGGAGATCATAACGAAGCAGCCTAGGAATCGGCCGATTGATGAAGTTCTTCATGTCGAGCCTATGAGCGTCCGGGTGCCGCGTGCATTGCTGCGAAGCACAGTAGTCAACAACACGAACGTACGCTCTCACATCGTTTAATTCACCTCGACAAACTGTTTGAATGCAGGGTTGTTCGCCATCTCGTCGTCTATGCGATACGCAGCGATAGGGTAGTTAGGAATGTACTCCATGTAAGCTTCGCGGAAGTTGAGAACGGCGTCATATACTGCGGCGGTTACGCTGCGGATGATGGGGTGCTCTTCGCGCTGAATTTCATGGAAGGTATTGAGCATTTTACGGTGGTGGACGTGGAGCTCGGCGAAGTTGTGGAAGACGTCCTCAATGAATTGGTCTAGTCTGTCCCGCGGGATAATTGGCGGGTCCATTTCCCGCAGAGGCGCGACGTACATCTAGTATCACGGCCATCCTGGCATGAGAACCACAACATTCGCAGAGTATTCAAAATGAGAGTACGCACCACTTCGATGTTCTCGAGATCCTTCACGTAATCCATCTCTCCCTTGATGAGCTCAAAGATGACGCTGTACATTCAGATTTAAGAGCCCAACCCGCAGAACATTCTTGCGTAGAAGAACATACGATTGACGCTTGGTCTCTTTCTTGGGAAGAGCCGCTCTGACCTCATCCGAAATCAGATTGAACCACTCCAGTTTTCCGCTGGGACCCTTGCCCATAGATGACTGGAATGTCCATAACTGTGCAACGGTTTGCAGCTTCTTGATGGCTTCAATGGCCTCCTTCAAAAAGTCCGCATCGGGGTTACCATCGGTTGTCTCGTTACAGATAGCCTCGAGCAGAACCGGATATTTCTGCAAGTGCTCGGACGGCCGGCTGAGGAAGTGCTTAAGATCGAAGCGATGTGCGTCCTGGTGCCGCGAACATTGCTACAGGACCAACGAATCAGACAGCGATAGCCGCGCAAGGTCTCCACACGCACCTCCAGAAACAGCCGGAATTCGGCATTGCGCTCGCTCTCATCCTTTACCCTCTTCTCTGCGACAGGAAGATGGCCAACGTATATAGGGTACGCCAAACGGAACTCAGTGGCCGCTTCCAGGAATATGTCTCCGATTCCGTGGATGATCGGGGCTTGTTCGCGTTGCCGCACGTACATCACTTCCAAGAGCCGCCGGTTGCATTCACGGAGATCGAGCACGTTGCCGAACACTTCCTCGATGAAGTCGTCGATGTCACTCATACGAATGACGGGCGGGCTCGCGTTACGTAAAGGCCTGATGAAAAGCTGCCAAGATAAAGTGTTAGGGCACTTCCTTCCCATATCACACAATGCAGATCAGTCACTGCTCACCGATTCGATCGTGTCCAGGTCATGGATGTATTGCTTCTCTTTGCTGATGATCTTGTGGATGATCCTTCGACGACGAATTTAGTACGACATCATGATAGAATGCATAAAGCTGTATGTACGTTTGACGGTTGATTTCGCTTTCTGGTAGAGTTTTCAGAATTTCGGGAGGCACTGTGCTCGTCCATTCATCCTGCAAATTATAATTAGTCGACGAGAAGGCACAATGAAATAAATTAATGACGACCTTCTCTTCCTCCACGCTTGTTTCAGTAGGGGCAACGACAAGCTGCGCATCTCTCTGTGAACGAACCCAGCGTTACAACCATACCACACCTCAAGCAACGGCATTCAGGACGACGTACCCTCCTTGGACACGTGTAGGAATAACATGGACTATCATCGTCGCAACCTGACGCATAGCACTTCGTTAGTAGGGTCACTACAGCAGTAGGCAGCTCCTCCTGTTCAATACGCGCGTCTGATGCGCCCTCCTGGTCGTCGAGGAACATGTACACATCTTCAACGCCGTCCTGCAGCACGCGCCCACCCCATTCGACCTCATAGAAAAAGAGCTGGCTCTGCAGGCTGCGCGCGACTTGCAGCGCGGCGCGCCGGTCATTCGTCGAGATGCCATGGGTGATCAGCAGCTCGCGCTGGATCTGCGACTGGATCGTCGACTGACACGACAGGTGAGACGCTGGCCAGCACTAAGAATCACGAGGCGACTTACGACAATGTCTTTCCCGGTGAAGGCCCGTGGGTACGGGATGCTCCCCTTGACATGTGTCCCTCTCGGAACCTTGTCCCGTAGCCGCACTGCGATATGGCTCAGCAAGGCAGGGTTGAAGAACCGGTCGTCACCCTCCTCCGAGCCATCCTCGTCGTCGTAATAGTAGTCGTCTTCGTCGGCGACGTCCTCGTGCAGCTCCAATGGCCGCTTGATGTCTTCCAATGTCCTCACGATTTCATGGTATGACCGGCTCGAAGACGCCGCGGGCGCTTGAGACGAATTTGATCGTGAGATCACGTTGGGTGCCTGGAGGTATGTCTGTGTTTGCGGAGGTGAACTGGGCGGAAGTGGTTTTTGATATTGGCTGGGGGTGCCAGGGAACTGCTCGGAAAGCTTGGACATATCGACCCTACCGAGCTGTCGCGGTTGAGTGTTGTTGTGAACGACGAGTTCCTGTACATTTGCGCGGTGTCGCTTCCTGTGTACTGGGATGAACCAGAGGTTGCAGATGGATGTCGTTCAGCAACAGCACCGCCATTCGTATACGGTGAGCCCGCATACGATGATGGTACAGTAGACGCAGTGGAAGCCGACCTCCTTAGATCCTGCATCGAACGGGCAACTGAGATGCATGACAGTGTAAGCACTTATAATGCTTCTGTATGCGACGCATAGACTTACTGCTGGGATTTGGAAACGCACCTGACCCATTTTGTGGGGGAAAGTACCCTGGCGAGCCAGAATTCAAGCTGATGGCCACGTTGAACTCTCCCGGGCTCGCATACATGTCATCCAAAGACGAAGGCGAGCTCGGAGGCCGCTCCTCCTCGAGGCTAGCGTGATACCCTGGAATTCTGGGCGCCATCGCACCACTAGGTCGAACAGTCGATGGCTGTCGCACAGGTGCGTCGTTCGCGCTAGATGGCCTCCACCCATAGCTCTCATCTATCTCGGCTACAGGCATCGGCACCGGCATCCGCGGCGCTGTACTGTCGGACGAATCCGGGCGCAGCGCATTGGGGTATGCACGCGACATTTGACGCGAGTCCGGAGGTATACCGCTGATTGGGGGCAGGCGAGGAGCTGAGGAACCGTACGGGGATATGACTGTCCCAGCAGGAATAGCATATCCGGAATGGAAGCCGTTGGAGTTGCTCTCGACTGGGGTTTGGGGCAGGCGACGACCGCTGAAATGGACGCGTCAGGACCGTACTGCATATAGCGTGAATGAGCTACGCACGAGTCCGCGCTTGAGCGCTTCGGCGGAAGCGGCGGTGGAGGTATGTCGTCCGCCATGTAAGGACGTGGCTCAGGCATACCTCCAGGGAAGCCCATGTGAGGCGGAGGTGGAGGCGGTGGTGTTGGGAGATTCATGCCACCGGGTATTCGAGGGAGTGGTCTGAGCCCGCGCTGTGTGGGAGACTGAGGACTGGTTGCGGAGGGCGGGTGTGGGCGGGAAGAGGGCGTTATGGGGGACGCGGCTGTTACGCGTAAGTCTGAGAGAGCATGTGGGCGAGATGGAGTGGAGACACATACAAGCAGGAGCCGGACTGGGCGGCAGGTGGGTTTTCAAGCGGTTTGATATCTGTGCATCGCCACCATCGTCGCCGTAATGGCTGTACAACGACTCGAGTTCGCGGTCGCCTCCGCTCTGCATGGGCTGGTCGGCGGTCGGCGACTCCTCTGCGAAGCCAGCGAGCACCTGGTGGTAGAGACTGGCCAAGTCTTCGTCTGCGGGAGTCGAGATGTGGGGAAGCGCGGCAACGGAAGACATGGGTTCTGCGTTCCCTCGAGTCCCAGGTGGAGCCTGAGCGCGGGTTTCGGCGGTGTATGCTATAAGAGGCCACGCATCAGGCCGTTGCAATCATCAGCGCACCCACTTATGTACTTGCCTCTCGCCGTCGGCGCCGTCTCGAGCGCTCCCACGAACTGCTGGGTACGGTCCAGAGCGTAGCGAGCACAACTTGAACCTTATCCAGCCGGCACAAATCAATTATATTCAATCTCTCTCTCGACTCCCGCATTCGGCTAGCGACATGACGAGCAGGCTGAAGAGGAAGCTCAACGACCTCGGCGTCGACCCCTCAAGCTCGAAGGCGAATGAATCCTTCTGTCTCGTGCGTCCTTGGCGTCTCGTTTTGGCTCAGTCTAACCGCCTGTCTGCAGATTGGCACGCCCCTCCCACCGCTCGAGAAGTCCAAGGACACGGGCGAGTTCGTGCCGTTGTGGAAGCAAGAGGTACGTCCATTGAGGCACGCATGTCCCCCAGGCTGATCTGGAGTCCTCGTTGTCTTACACAGGTCAAAGACGAGAAGGGGCGGCGGAGGCTTCATGGCGCGTTCACTGGCGGGTTCTCCGCGGGGTATTTCAATACTGTTGGGTCTCAAGAAGGTATGTCACTTTACCACCACCATCTTCAGGCCTCCTCACCCGGTGCTGCAGGATGGGCGCCATCGACGTTCGTCTCGTCACGCTCGGAGCGTGCCAAGCAAAAGGCAGCGCGCCCCGAAGATTTCATGGACGAGGAGGACCTTGCCGAATTGCAGGAGAGCCGCAAGCTGGTCGACGAACATGAGGAAATGGACTTTGGCGGAACGGAGGCAGAACTGCGCCGCCGTGGAGGTGCAGTGCTGATGAGGAGACGGAGAAAGAGTACGTTTGTCATTCGTCGCTCCCTGCTCTGAACGAATATCTGACGCGTCTCGACTTCATTGGCAGCGCAATCACCACCGCCCTCGAAGCTTCACTTGCCCCGGCGCCGAAGGACTCTGTGGGTGCACGAATCCTCAAGAAGATGGGTTGGCGCGTAGGACAGGGAATCGGCCCGCGTCTGACATATGCACAGAAGAAGGCGCAGGACGCGGGCTTGTTTGATTCGTGGAAAGAGTCTGCGGAAGGTGAGGCGGACGAGGAGGCAAAGAAGCACACATATCCACGGCAGGACACGCCCGTTGTTTTGGCGCCTCGGAAGGATAACTCTCATGGGCTTGGATATGTGCCGGGTATGCGGTTAACTGAGAGTCTCGGGGAAGCTGCACGGGAAGAGGGATCTAGCAGAGGGCCGAATATTGCTGGTACGATATGTCCTTGCCGCACATATTTGTATGAGTGATTTATCATCTCTATAGCTGGATTTGGTCTCGGAGCGTTGAACGATGCGGATGATGACGATTTAGATGTATATGATGGTGGTATGGGTCGACATGGCCGGACACGCATGGCGTACGATGATTCACTCGGGGACGATGATCACCAAATCAGCATGGGTGGCCGCAAGCTCGCGCGGGGACAGCAATCTGTAAGTAATAAACGATGCGTCACTATACTAGCTGACGTTCTTTTTTCCAAGAGAGTGACGCCCGCGACAACAACACAGACATTCAGCGATGGGCGCCCTGTTCTCAGAGGATTTGCGCTGTCTGACAGGCCTGTTGCCGAAGATCGGTGGTATGCCACCTCTTAACTAGTCCTGTTTGTCCATCCATTCGCTCATATTGGATTGCAGGTTCCCTCTGCCCGACATACCGAAAGACTGGAAACCAAATCCACGGAGAGTCTGGGAACAACGCGACAACAAGGAGAACGTGCAAGCAGAGAAGGCTCTCGCCAAGCACCCTCTCCGCACTCATGCAGAATGGAAGGACAGCCTTATGTCCGCCGACGAGGTCAGCACTTTCTTCTCTCGTCGCAACAATCACTAACATCAAAAATCAGCGAGGCTCCCTGCTCGGCGAGACCCCACTACCATCCCAACCGCGGTCTGTCTTCGAGTTCATGTCCCAGAAAGACAGAGAACGTCTCGAGAACATCCGCAACAACGTTCCCGGGCCTTCCACTCTACCTCCTCCACCAGCAGCGTCTGCCCCGCCCCCGCGGGGCGTGCTCGACATCCCCAATTGCACCCCTCCGTCGCCAAGGCCGCACTGCAGGGCTTCAAGCCCTTCACTGCCGACCCCGTCAAGCAGTCGCGCTACACCGCCTTCCTCAACTTCCACGCGAGCGCACCCGACGCAGGCATGCGCTCGGCCTCGGGCCCTTCCCCGGCCAGACATCGACGAGTTCAACAAGGAGCTGTCGGACTACGCGAAGGCCGCGACGGTCTTCAAGCCGCTCTCCGGCGCGATGGCGGGGCGCTTCCGCAGCGCGGTCGTGATCGAGAACGGGCCGTCGTTGTCGAGGGGCTGCACCGCCCGGACTTGTCCGCTGCGAAGGAGGAGAGGAGGAGGATCGAAGGCAGGAGGAAGAGAGGAGGAGGATCCGCGGGCGGGCGCGGTGCGCCTGGGCATGTATGGCGCGCTCACCCGGGACGTCAAGCCGTGGCAGCCTGCGCGGCTGCTGTGCAAGCGCTTCGGCGTGAAGGACCCGAAGTGGACACGGGTGTGCCTACGGACCCTGTTTCTGCACCTACCACGGAAAAGGCGGATGTGCAGGGGGCGCAGAGATGACAGAAGCAGGCGCGCCAATGGAGCCTGGCGTTGGCGTTCTGAGTGCGGGCGCGATCACCGACGGCTTGAGCGGCGGAAGGCGCAGAACCGGCCCGCGGGACTTGGCGAATGTAGGGCTCGGCGAGGATGAGGACCAGGGCCGGGACACGCTCACTTACCAACGGCCTGCGATGGATGTCTTCAAGGCCATCTTCGCCAGTGATGACGAAGACAGCGACGAGGACAATGACGCGAACGAGGTGAAGCAGGAAGAAGAGGATGAAGAATCCGTGGGGCTGTTGCGCTGGCCAATCTTCAAGTCAAGGCCGAATCGGTGCCTTCACACCTCGCCATGACAGATGCTCCCCTGCGTCATACGAGCCTGCGCTAGGCCCATCTACACCCTCTGCCGTTGCGTCCGAGAAAGTGGACATAGCATCTTTCAAGCCCACCTTTGTGCCTCGATCGGAGCGGGACTCCCGTAAGGACAAGCCCAAGGACAAGGACAAGGACAAGAGGAAGAAAAAGTCTTCTAACAAGGCACCTCTCATGTCTTTCGACGTCGAAGACGGCCTTGGTCCCGGGTTGGGTGCACCTGCCCGGGTGAAAGACAGGGAACGGAAGAAAAAGAGGCGGAAGGAGCACAAGACAGAGGAAGATGACGACACTATGTGGGTGGAAAAACCTCCTCCAGAAGTAGTGCAAGTGATTGCGGCAGGGCCAACAGCTGCTGCGTTTCGACCGGAGAGCATACCGGACGATACAGCGGTAAAAGTAGAGGAACACCTGGCAGCTCCATCTAGGGGTCGCAAGCGAGCAATAGATTTCATGTAGCATACAACCCAAGCATATAGCACTACCTAGTCTTCGTCGTCCTCTTCGCCATCTGAGCTTTCAATCTCGCCTTCCTCTCCCTGCTGCGAATCCCATGCATCATCCTCGTCACTGTCCCCGCCGCCAACCGTGTCCTCATCTGCACGTTTTCGTTTGCCATTCATAGCGCCAATTCGCTGCGCGTCGCCATCAGCCAAGACAAGACAGGTCAGCCTGCTGCCTTTTGTGTCGTATTCAGCTACCGGCTGTATTTGAGTTTTCTCCTTCGACGAAGTTGGAAGAGATGCCAAATCGTATATGTGAACTTTGCCATCGGAGGATATGGTACTGACGATGGTCGTGGATTGCAGCTCTGAAGGGTTAGAAGGGGGCAAAGCTATCGATAGTATGTCGACGGCTTTCACTCTGCAGGTGAACACGACCGTCCTTAGCTATACAGTAATACTGGCAGAGCCGTTGAGCACACACCGATTGGTATGTCCGATCATCTCTGCGGCTACAGTGGGGATGCAGGCTCTGTCTGATGGCAGATCGTACACAGATAGCTTCTTGTCCTCCGCAGCTACAAGCAAAATTTCTCCTTCGCCGCGTACTCGCTTGCAAAATTTGATATCGTGCAGCCGTGAAGGATGAATGATGGAGTGTAGAAGCTTCATGTCCTGATATAGCTCAACATTTAAGATGGACATGAAACTACGGTGTGTATCACACGCACCGTGGAGTAAAGATCGATAGTCGATTGACACAAAACAACGAAGAGACCACCGTCTGTGGACCATCGCACTATTTCTCCTTCTGAACACGGAGAAAGGATATATTAACACAGTTATGCCAAATTCGAGCCAGTAAATGCCTACCCTTTCCCAGTTTTGTACTCGCGGAACCTTTTCCGCGCATCAAATCCCACATTCGCAGTGTTCTGTCCTCCCCCACGCTCAAAGCTACCTTTCCAGACGGATGGACGGCCACAGAATTGACACGGCCTTTGTGACCCTTGAGTGATCGAAGGACAGCCCAGTCTCGCGCTCGGAAAAGACATAATGTGCCATCCTCCGAAGCAGAGAGAAGATGGGAACGGGACGGAAATTCAAGATGTGTGATCGAACCTGGCGAGTGTCAGCGTACAACGCATCATGAAAGGTCCAGAGATACCTTCGTGGTGCATCAGGCCACCAATCTCTTTGCGCCTCCGAAGATCCCAGACTTTCACAATTTCGTCCGCACTCCCGGACGCAAGCCATTTGCCTCCATGCGGCGAGGCTGCCACGGCACGCACACATGACATATGCGCAGGGAAAATGAATATTGGTTTGAGATTGAAGCTGTAGCCGGAGTCCGTGGCGGAGGTTGAGCCTTCCAGGCCGTAGAGTAGTTTCTCATACGAGCCAGTAATGACCTTGAAGCTTGATGGCAGGGTGGACGAGGGGGATGCATCGTGCAAATTTGACCGAGGGGATTTCTTTTCTCCTGTCCGGGAAGCCTCCTGAGGAACAGCCCGTTCTTTCCCTTTTCTTTTCACGGAGGCAGGACGAAGCTCGACTTCCGGCGTTGGCTGCGAATGCGAGACCTTCACCACCGAGACTTTGGCAGCCTTAGCAGGACCCGAGACCGTCTTGATCTTCTTGCGTGCGCTAGTATCTGCGGGTGCAGAGCGTTTGCTTGTGACCATTTTTGGGGACATCATGAAAGTCTTCGGCGGTCGCTTGAAATTTCCCAAAACGGCAACCATGGTTATTTGTTCCTGTTTAATTCTAAGGGCGTCGCACAACAACGCCAAGCACACACCCGCACATCTCGGAAAGTTGGCGGTCGTGGGCGTTGGCGGCTCAGGCTCATGATCAGACCAAGATGGCGCGGCTCGAGGCATGCACCCAGCCTCATAAGACACAGTTCTTCCCATGGTTACTTTTCAGGCTCGCTGGAGAAAATTAACGCTAGCGTGAACGCCTTGGTATCCACTGCTTCTGTACTTCCTCCAAAACGAACCGGGTTGCCGTTGTCCGACTTCACAGTTGCTATCAAAGACAACATCTGCACGAGCAACATGCCTACAACATGCTCCTCCGCAATGTTGCAGGAGTTCACTCCTCCCTTCGACGCGACAGTCGTACAGCTACTCCAAGACAATGGTGCCCGTATCATTGGGAAGACGAACTGCGATGAATTCGGGATGGGGTGAGTGTTCTTCGTTCGTTGCGTCCCTCTATTGCACTCATTCCTCCTCGAGTTCCCTGAATGTACACTCTTTGCATGGACCCGTCGTCAATCCTCATGCACCACCAGGTTCTCCGTCCCGTTGGGCTAAGCGAGAACGACGGTCTGCAGGCGGAAGTTCTGGTGGAAGTGCAGCTGCTGTTGCGGCAAAGATGTGCACGGCGTAAGATGTCATTGGTCACACCTTGGCCCCCAGAGCTAACTGTGCTATCAAAGAAAGTGCTCTAGCCACTGATACGGGTGGTTCAATACGACTGCCCGCCTCATATTGTGGTGTCGTTGGGTTCAAACCTTCGTACGGCTTGATTAGTAGGTCCGTCTGACATCTATGTTGGTGCTGAGTGTTGTCTCATTTGGACGTCACTTGAAGATGGGGTGTCATATCATACGCCGATAGCCTTGATTGTGTAGGAATCATGGCCCGTACTGTTCACCGTGCCGAGAAGATGTTCGGTACGTGCACATATAGCTCCTTTACAATCCATATGGTTATGCGTACCCATCAGATACACTTTCGGTATACGATGCTAGAGATTCCACTGCTGCCAAACCTGAAACCAGGGAACGAGTGTCTGTGCTGTACAATATGATGCAGCAATGGAGGGCCTCTTTCCTTCCTGGAATTCGCATTGGGATCCCCCAGGTAAACAGAATGTCTCCCTTTACTATGATCGTTGGCTCATATCTCTTCCAGGAGTACTTCCCGTCCGAGTTACAACCTGAGATCCTTCAACCTTTTTACCATACACTCAGTTACCTCCAGGCAAATGGCGCCGAGCTTATTCCTGTGTCCCTTCCGTCGACGCCGTATGCGCTCAGCGCATACTACGTGATATCGAGTGCGGAAGCGAGCAGTAACATGGCGCGATACGACGGCATCCAGTATGGTGAGAATATATGTTATACGACGGTACAGAGACCGGACTAATTCAGATTCCAGGATTGAATGCCAGTCCTCCTGAAGGTACCGACACGACCAAGACCGCCAATGTATACGCCCACAGTCGCTCGCGCGGGTTTGGTAAAGAAGTTCAGAAGCGTATTTTACTCGGGACGCACGCGTTATCTGCAGAGTGAGTCGCGCTTCTGATCGTCTGCGAGCGAGATAACGAGAAAACCCAATCAGCGCATTCGACAACTACTTTCTCCAAGCCCAGCGGGTGCGCAAGCTGGTCCGCGCGGACTTCGATCGCGTCTTCCGTACGCCAAATGTCCTCAACTACGAAGACGGGATGGAACCACCAGCTACGGGGCCCGATCGTGTGCATGTGCTGCTCCACCCCTCGGCAATTCGAACAGCACCTCCATTACCTCGACCCGATTCTCCGGCTCAAGAGCAGAACGATGAACTCAGCGCGTATGTCCAGGACGTGCTAACGGTGCCTGCGTCATTGGCGGGTCTTCCTGCGCTCAGCGTACCCGGACGCCTTGCAGAAGATGGTTGGCCTGTCGGCATTACGGTGGTGGGCCAGTGGGGGTGCGACAAGATGGTGCTGAACGTCGGTAAAATGTGCGAGCTGGCTGTACAATAGCTGCTTCCTGCTGTCGCTTCACAAGATCACCATTCCGTCAAGAATGCGAGGCCTGGTGTGGATTGAGGAGGTCGTACATTTGAGTCATCGTGCCGATAAACATATTCCGAGTCAAAATTATGAAGTACACATTGCAAACATCTACACCTACGACTACGTATACTTCACAACAAAACGCTAGCCGAATTTCAAAGAAGATGCATACCGTCACTAGTATTCGGTACCTCTAGTCTGAGACTCTAGATCGCAAGAGGGGATAAGGCTATTTTACAAGTGTAGTGACCAACGTCCGGATCCGATCCTACATACATCAGGTTGCTTCTGTACAGTGTGATGGCAATGTCAGCTTGAACATAGGTACGTCGACACGCAAACACAGTGCACGATCGATCTGCAGGGTTCATATATACGGGAGAACAAGGAAAGATTGATAGGGAAATAGCGACAACAAGAACAAGACTGCAAAAACACAAGAAGAAAGACACAAGAATGTCCAAATCGTGAACCGGGCGTGCCCGAACGCAATAAACGATAGTCGGCAAGGGTCCGTCGAACGCCAAACGGCGTGAAGAAGACGATTACACATACAGTGTAGCAGGCAACGGGACCAGTGGCCATACTCCAGGATCGCGCGTCAGTGCGCTACACGGAGCACGTCACCCTCGAACACAAACTCTCCCTGCTCGTGTAGCGCGACTGCCGCTTTAGTCACTTCCGCCGTGTCGAAGTCTTCATGCTTATCTGGCGGCATGGCAGCGTTCAAATACGTGACCAACGCGGCGATGGTTAGCTCGTCCGTTTTCTCATATGTAGATCGGAAAAGGTAACGGACGGAACGGAAGGTGTAGTCCAGCCTAGACAGTATGCGTTAGTGCGGCGTCGTATGACGCTTATGTACAGTGGAGCACTTACCGTCCCGATGGAGAATGCAGGTCTGCCAGCTGGGGATATATCATGTCCACATCCATATCGGCGTCTCCCAAAGCATCCGCATCGTCATCTGACGCCTGCGAGATAGACGAGTGTGCCTTGCGGTAATCCCCATTGGCCTTGCGTTCCTCTTCTTGCTTCAACCGAGCAGCAAGAAATTCCAATTTTGCCGCGGCCTTGGCCTTTCTCCTCTCCTCGCGTCGCTCCTCACGACGCGCCTGCTTCTCCTCTTCGTTACCCGATTCGACGCCCTCCTCTGACTCAGGCTCGTCGCTGTCGTCGGCTGCGTCCTCCGAGATGGCCAAACCAGCCTCACGCGCCGCATCCCTCTCCGCACGGAGTTTAGAAATCTCCGCCTCCTGCTGTGTCCGTCTTTGGCTATGTACAAGCCTCGATGTCAGTCAGCCAATCAGTTGGGCACCTGGCACAACGTGCACTCACTGTCTGTTCAGACACTTTCCGCGGTGCTGGAGCCATGGATATGCGCAGTACGAGCTATCCTGTCTGAGCTGCACCCACTTCTGACAGAGAGAACAGAACACGCGGTTCGGCTCGACATCTCCCACAAGCGGATCGGCGCGAAGGGATGCAGCGCGCTGCTCAGCATTGCGACGGCGCGACTCGTGCGTGGGAGGGAAGTTGCTAGGGTTCAAGTCCTTGAAGGCCGAAGGAGAAACAGGTTGGGCAGCAGGCGGAGCACTGATCGATGCGGACTTGATGCCGACAAACCGGGTGGCTGCCACGGTCACAGAGGGAGGCGGAAATGAGGACGAAGACGCAAGCGCAAGCAAATGCTTCGGTGGAGGCGGGACACTATCAATCGTCGGAATGCTAGAACAGATCAGCATACGTGACCAGCACTAAGAGGAGTTAGACTGACTTGGAGGCGGCAGTTGAGAGAATAGGCTCGTTCAACGTGGTCTGCTGACAAGCAGCGCGATGTTCCATCCAAATTTTGACAGCCCGATTGTGGTCATCTGAGCCAAGCTGGACCCAGTTCTCGCAAATTCTGCAGAGGACGCGTTCTGCGTCAAACTTACGCACGTTGGGGTCGGTCGAGAAAAGGGAAGTCCGGTCGTCGGCTGGATACGAGTTTTTAGCACTGTGGTGGTGCAACCGACTTACTATTCTGTCAATCAGTGAATTAAGGGGGAACTCACATCCTCTTCGCCAGACAACTCTTGCGGTGGGCGTCCCACGGGATTGAGCAATAAGTAGAGTTGGGCCTCAAGCGGATCCACTTATCGCAGCAAGCGCAGAGGACACGATACGCTTCGAACTGCGCAACATAGGGATCTGAGCGGAGGTACTCGATACGCTCCTCCTCAGACCTCTTGGCACGTCTCCGTTTTGCTTGCGGCTGCGAGGGGTCGATGGGGGTTTCTGGACTCTGAACAACAGCCTCGGGGACCTGCTGGGAGCTGCTGTTCGGGCTGAAAAAACTGGGTCTCGACGTCGGTTACAGCTGAGAATCCTGCAAGCTTACCATGCAAGACGATGTGCGTCCCAGTGTTTACTGTGAAAGTCCCTGTCTCCTCATCTCTGAACGATATGCCCTCGCCACACGCCTCACAAATGACACGGCCGGTCTGGTATTCGCCCTTTGGATGGATATTGCTCGTCGTACCGTCTGGGGCTGCCTGTCGGTCTGGGAGGGTGAACGTGCCTGAAGGGAAGTCGTCTTCAGAAGGCGGTTCTTTGCGTTTCTGCGGCACACTACCGGCACCGATCAATGATGATACCTTCGGAGGCGTATAAAACATACATTGTCGCGGCGGCCATAAGAGAGGCAATAGTCTTGGTTGGCTGCGTCCTGGGCGATGGCGTCGTCAAGCGGAACGCGACTGGATATGGACATGTTGCTCACTCTACCTCCATTGCATGTCACCGGTTAGCGTCGCACGGCTAATCAGAGCGGGCTCTTGGCCACAGGAGGACACGCGTGTGGTGCGGAGGGGAGGTGGTGGTCAAGGAGAGAGGGGATTGACGTGGAAGATGGAGGAAATGAGAGATCAAATAGGTTCAACAAAGAAGCAGAAACATTTGAATATAGAATTGGCGGAAATTCGGAAAACACAGACAAAACATTCCCAGGGTCGACAACGAGATGCCTGAACGAGTGGGCCACACGTCCCAATATGGCTTACCTCCTGATTTCGGCTTCTGACCATGTGTCCTCTTGGCACCCCGTATTCTGATTTTCAACTCAGAAAACAACTCAGAAAAGCCCCCGCGCCCTCCTGACATAATATCCATTCCGCCTCGCAGAACGCAGCCCACCCCAGCTGCTGCTCGACGGTGGGACAGGCGCACGAAGAATGCATTGTCCGAACTTTACTATTATTGATGCGTCCGCATGAAGGAACATCTAAGCGCCCGTCGGTCATCCTGCGTATGTTGTCGGCGATTCCATGTTCGTCCGCCTTAGAAAAACTGCTGACCTGGTCGTCCTCGGTCGCCGCGCAGCCTATCCGCTTCGCAATCACGACAGGCTTTTTGGACAGGTGCCCACATTCCTTATCTAGCGTGGTTCTGCCAACATATACGAAACATATTTGCACGTTGCAAGACATATGACTTGTTTTAGGGATCTGTCAAACACACTTCAGACCGACCTCCCGGTATGTTCCTCCGTGATTAGCCCCCTTTTTCACACCCTGCCGGTTTTGTCCATGGCAATTCTTTTAATGTGTTGAACCTCGAGCCCGAAGGACTGCTTCGTGGTCTAAGGCCCGGTCCAACAGCACGCCTTTTGAATTATCATCACCCCCGATCACGCCCACGTCCATTTCAGTCATCGCCATGTCGTATGTCGCGTGTGGAGACTTCTTAATCGGAGGAGCCTAATACTAGTTCGACCGCGTCTTCCTTTGACAAATGCCCCAATGCAACGGTACCACCAGTCCAACACCCTCGTAGTAGGTCCTGGCACTCTCCGCATATTTTGACAGAAAAGACTATCGGCCACACAATCAGCGACTCACCACCAGAAGACAGTCAAACAAGGTAACTCCATTGGACAGCATGGCTCGGTTCCACCAGGATCGTCAAGGAGACATCACAGGTAATAGCAGTCTGTATAGCTCACCGCATCTCAATGCGTCTGATAGGAATGGTATGTGATCAAACATGTATATGTGGACGAGTTCCCTACATAGCTATGCAAGCACCATCTTCTAAACCGACTCGGGCGCGCCACATAGATTCGCCCTTGCAATCTGGGCCCTGCGGCGACAGAATGGTCATTTCCGTGCCTCTCGATCTATCTCCTGTCGCAGATCCCATGGAACCGAAAAATGGAGGAGGATCGATGGCATTATACATTCCCGTACCCTCCTTGCTCTAGAAAGTCCTTCATGCGCATCACGATGATGTCCAGTCCCGCGAGCCACTTTGTGAGTTCAGTGTCAAATTTCTCGTGCGAGCCGCCCTGTGTGAGGCGGTTGTAGAAATCAGTTCGGTGGGGAACCGCTCTAATAGCGACCTGGCGGTTGTCATGCGAGGGCGATGGTAGATAGAAGCGTATCCGCAGGCCGCAGGAAACACGAATGTAGTCATCAGAACAACGTTCATAGCACGAAGATCTGGGCACGTACAGTAACAGCAGACCGGATGATAAATGTATGGTGGTGTCTCAGATTGTCGTCGTATGATCGCTTGAAACAGACATGCAGCTCCGCAGACGTGTCCTGCTGCATGTTCTGGAGGGCATGACATGTGAACAACAGGCCGCTGGGAGCCCGGTTGCATGGCAGTTATAGGTATGCGCCGTTACATCCTGACAGAGTAAAGCGGCAGGTGAAAGTCCTTACCGGATGAGACGCACAAGGCATGCCGTGCCAGTGCGTTGATGGAGCGATGCTTCGTGTACTGCCAGTTTCTCTAGGGTTGTTGACTCATTGGTGGTAGCTTCATAATATTTACGAACGCCCTGTAACCGTCAACGTCAATGGAGATCCATCAAGCACGACCTGGACAACATACTCCGAGATTGCTCTTCAAGTCTGCCTGGACAAATCCAAAAACTCCGCTTCCGAGCAGATCTTTCAAAAGGTGTCATTTGGAGTGTTCGGCACATTGAAGTGAATGCCGATACCGAACATGTTCACGAAGTCCGTCGCAGCCACAATGAACGCTGCCGTATCGACTCCGTCCTCAGTAATTGGCACATCTGCAAACGACTTTGACACTGTTAAACTCTGAGATAGATAACTGCCGGCTCTGTATGACTTACCTTCGCGTTTCAAAATATGGTGCCATGTTTACGGCAGTCTAAGGGAGCTGACTTGGGTGTTAGAAGGAGAAGGAGAAGGCTAGAGTAGCGCATGCGGAAAAGTTGTGCACACGGCCCAGACACACTGCAGGCGAAAACTTAATACAGCCCGCAGGCCTTGCTGCAACTGCAAGTTTGTCGCATCGTTCCAAGAAGTAGATGAGCACGGGTCCGGCAAAAACCGCTCATTCAAGTCGGCCGATCAGCTGGACAGCGGAGAGGTGAACACATACGGCATGCAATGCCACTCACGTTCGCTACCGGAAGATATCAGAGACCAGAGCAAGGGACACTGCAAGCTGCGATCAAACGTCAAATACCCTCGAAGGAATTCCGAGGAAGAGAATATGCGCTATCGGTGCTCAATTCGAGAATACTGCCCGTGCCGCCATCTATAGCACCTTCCTAAAATGGAAATTTAGACCCTACACCAGGCTACTGCCCATCTGCCGTAGCCGGGGGCGGTGCACCGACGATGGGACGGAGCCTGTCCTCGGTCGAGGTTGAGGACAACATGAGGCCGGGCTCGCTCGAGTCGATCTCACGGAACCGGATATGTTGTGGTAAGCAGTATGTCGTTGTGAGCACGCCGGACACCGTACGCGTCTATCTCGTTGTCCTGAACCACCTCTACGAATCCCATGTCGCGCGGAACAGCTCGAGTCTACGCCGACATCAACGCTGCCCTCGGGCCAGGCTGGTATGATTATGGTGAGTGCTCGTCTGCAGGCTGGTTTCTATATCTCAAACGGTGCTCCCTAGAATCCATGAAGATAGAGTGGAATGTGCCCGATCGCTATGAGATCGTGCGGCGGATTGGTGGCGGGAAGTACTCAGAGGTAGTGTGGCCGTCCGTCCGCACGTTCTGGATCTCCCTAACGACTTCGGACGCAGGTCTTCGAAGGTATCGATTCGTCCAATGAGGATCCGTGCGTCATCAAAGTGCTCAAGCCCGTCGCAAAGAAGAAGATTAAGCGCGAGATTAAGATCCTGCGCAATTTGACGGGAGGCCCGAACATCATCGGCCTCCTCGACGTCGTGCACGACCCACCCTCACGATCGAACAGCTTAATCATGGAGTACGTGGAGAACACGGAGTGGAAGGACTTGCATCGCACAGTGTCGGAACTTGAGATAAAGCACTACCTGTTTCAGCTACTTAGGGTACGAGCAACCTCCTCCTGTTTGGCTATCTCACACAATTTCCCGTAGGCCTTGGATTTTGTCCACTCGCGCGGTATCATGCACAGAGATGTGAAGCCAGGAAATATCATGTATGATCGGGGGCGTCGTAAGGTGCGTACTTCGTGCCAATAGTATCTTATCGAAACACCTGACGACTGAAGCATTCATAGCTGAGACTCATAGACTGGGGCCTGGCCGAATTCTATCATCCTGGCACAGAGTATCACCCCAGAGTGGGTTCCAGATATTACAAAGGGCCCGAACTCCTTGTAGAGTATAAGAAGTATGACTACAGCCTGGATATGTGGAGTGTCGGCTGCATCCTTGCTTCTATGGTGCGCAGTCATTGATTGAGCCAATCATCCTCATATGTATGCTTGACGCGGCAGATATTTCGGAGAGAGCACTTCTTCCGCGGTCGGGATAACGAGGACCAGCTGTTGAAGATCCTGAGGGTACTCGGCACCGACGGATTCGAGCAGTATCTGAACACGTATGGCCTGTATCTGCGGACGGAGAACAGCGATCTCCTGTACAAGTCAGTCAGATTGTGAATGGTTCTTCCGCGACAGATCATTTACTTCCCTATCCAATCAGCTGCCGAAGCAGTTGTGGGCACGCTTCATATCATCGGACAATCGTGCAAATACCTCTCACGATGCCCTGGATCTTCTTGACAAGCTCCTTCGGTACGACCACCAGGAACGGCTAACAGCTGCCGAAGCGCAGGCCCACACTTACTTCAGTGAGTTCTACCGTGCATTGCTCAATAATAACGTACCACGATGATGTGTTGCATTCTAGATGTCGTCAGGCTCCAAATGCCCTCTAACCCTGCAGAGTGCCTGAGCGACTCCGGGTTCTATTCTACATGAGCTGACGCCGTGCCTAGTCCTTGCTCTCACCGGACTTGTACAATATTACTACACCAGTGCTTTGTGTAGCTTTACATATATGGTATGGTATTCTGCAGTGATGATACAGGGTGTTGTTGTTATGTATTCTTTCCGCCACCATTCTAACCCACTTCCAAGGCGCGCTCAAGCTCGTGATCCTTGAGCATCTAGAACCGCTGTGGAGCTCACTCTTCGCGAAGCACTAGAACCTGCACTTGCATGTGCACAATGCTGGATTGACCGCACGTTGCCGAGCGATCTAGACGGTGTCGTATGGCGAGCATCATCCTTCTTTGCCATGTACCAGGTCTTGCAGAATTGACCACACACGCAGATATCTTCTCAGTCGCAACACACTTCGATGAGGCGTGTTTGTCGCTGCAGCTGCAAATCGACTACATCAGACTCGGAGCGCCTGTATAGTGGGCGTTCCGGATGCCCAGGTCCTCGCTGCGGGACCGGGCATCGAATGACGATTACACTCGGCGGGGACAAACATGTGCAGCATCATCAGTCTTCCTGCATTCTTCGAATGCGTTCATTGCTGCCCGGAACCTTATATTGGGACCTGAGCGTACTAGACAGCTCAGCGTTCGGAATCTGCGCGACAGATGGGTTCTCTCTGGTACTTCGGGGACAAGCCTCGCCGTTGGCTTCCCCGCATGATCCACTTCAGGTGTGTTGTCGCATATAGTTCGACATGCCCATGTATCGGATCTCATACATTGCGTTCCAGGCACGGTGGCAAGATACCGATGCATGTATCATGTCATGACAGTGGCAGTGGCTCAGGTGTGATACCCGCTCACAAACTCTTCAGCTTGCTCGTACCAGACATGTTCAAGTACACAGGCATGTCTATCTAACACATCAGTAGTGCAGGTACATCCCGGAATTAGTCGAGAATTCCGCAGCTGCGTTCAGGAGTCCAGGCGGTGAAAGTCAAACGTATATTATCGGTGCAATAATTCCATGCTTACTGTCACCGGACACCACCATTGAACTAATGTCATTGTCAGGACATGCTTAAGTGAGTCTCCGCTACAGTTTCATGGCTGGTTGTCGAACCATCCCTTGCATGAACTGTCCAGACTAAATATGCATAGAAATGAACCGAGGAGTCAAGACAAGTACTTGCAAACGTGTTGAAAACGCCGCGAGACACACTTTACTTTTATCCGTACGTAAGATATTATTATTCTGAAGTCATCTTTGTGACACTTCTGCATCCGGGTTAGGGAGGGCGGTGACTACATGTTCCAGATGACAGATGGGGTGCATCTACCAACGGGTTCGCCGACAAAATGCATGAAACGTGCGAGAAGACAGACTGCACTTCAATTCCACTGACAATGGCAAGGAAGGCCCTTGAGGGCGTAAATAACAAGAGAGTTCCTGCATATGCCAGCGGGTGCAATGGACGGCGTGAGAGATGAGAAGTGAGGCCAAGGGTAGAGAACGAGCCCTGCAGGGCGAAAGGAAGGCAGGCACTGCAGTCGGGTTGTTCGGGTGCGGCGATTTGGAGGGGTCGAACAAACGGGCGCTCCGTAGCTGGGGGAGAGGTGTTCCGGCTTACATGGATGGATAACCGGGACTGGCGTACGCGTGCACGGTGCCTGGACGCGCACTGCACTGCTATATGAAGAGGGCGCCCCAGCTGTGGCTGCACAATATTGCCTCGAAACTGTTTCTCCGGATCTGAGATAGAAAGCAAACAATATCATCTGTCTGACCCCGCGAACAGACATCCCCGGTGTTATACATTTACCCCGAGGAAGCCCCCTGCATTCGACTACAGCGGCCCTCGTCTCTTGCTTCGCACCCATGCCAAAGTCCACCACCGCCGCCCCTCCAACCCGTCTCCGTCGCTCCAGCGTTGCTCGCAAAGACTCTGACGACATCAGCTTCGATAGCACACATGCCCGCGAGATTGAACTCAAGCGGAGCAGAGGCGAAATCTCATGCGCAGAGTGCCGCAGGTGCGATCAACGCGCTCGTGTTGATCCTTCCCTCATGCTATTATTGACGCCGCGCTGCCCTTTATAGGCTCAAGGTGCGGGGCCGTTGAGAATGCCTCAATGACACGAGAACTAATGGCAACCACAGATTCGTTGCGACAAGACCATCCCGTGCCAGTCATGCCAGGTGCGTATGTTCTTCGAGAGACTTCCCTTACGCCGGAGACAAGCCTTGTTTGCAGAGGAGGGGTTGTGCGGCACTATGTCCGAATGGTACGAAATGCCCTCGCTACCTTAATCACCACTTGACTTTGCTTCAGGGAGTCTCGCAACGGGACAGGGAACTCGGTATGCGATCAGACAACCCCCGTGTCATTCACTAATGTCAGACTACCTCAGCTTCGTTCTGGCGGCTACCGAGCACCTACATCGTCGGGTAGCCAAGATGAATGACCGAATGCGACAGCTAGAGGACGCACTCGCCATAGCTCATGCCAGATACTCGGATGAACCGCATCCGCTACTCACGGACGACCAGGAAAGTACACCGGCTTCGCAAGACGATATGTCTCCCTTCCCAGAGCTGGCATCGTCAATATCTCCAGAGACCATCGATGCTTTCGGGACCCTCTCGGTTTCAGATCACGGTGTCTCCAGATTTTTTGGCCCCACTGGTGGTACAGAGGTATGATCACGCTATCGAGACGTAAAGTTAGCAGCTTACTGACGTGTTGCCAAGTATCTTTTGTTCGTGAGTACCTTAGGCTGTCTGTGGGACTCTTATTCATCTTCCGCAGAGCGACTGCGACACTGCGGCGACTTCAAGCAATGGCAGCAAAACGCCCGAATCGCGGCGAACTTCCCATAGTCCATCTATTTCTCCAGAAGTATTGCGTTTTTCGTCCGCCTTTCCTTTTACTCCCATGGGCCCACCAGATGCAGTACGTGAACTGATCGGAAGCCACTTGCCCCCATATGAGAGGGCTTGCCAACTTTCGGAGTCGTACCTCGAATACGCAGGTTGGATATTCAAGGGTGTAGCAAGGGACCAACTCATAGACGAGATGATCCCGTTCTTCTACAATCGTGCAAGTCCCGACCCTGCGGCACCGGTTGTCGACTACAGTGGGGACCACGACCTCGGACTGCTTCTCGCAATATTTGCAATTGGTGCTCTAGTAGACCTGAAGCAAGAGCCGGTAAACGCGGAAAGCGACCACTTCTTTCAACTTGCGAAGGCGGCCCTGAGCATCACACCCATCCTCGAGAGGCCTGCCCTTGCGACCGTCCAGGCGTTGCAGCTGTTCAGTATCTACATCGCTATGGTCAGCAACGAGCCCGGGGAGAACGCGATGTCCATGGAGTCATCATGGGGAATGATAGCTCTGTCATCCCACGTCGCGCATAACGTACGCCGTGCTATTAGATCTGTTTCAGCTGCGACGCTGACATATCTTTGACCGACAGATCGGGCTGCGTAAGTCTATGATCAACAATTCCTTGCCTGCTCTTATAAATACTATCACGAACGTCTGCGCAGACCGTGACAGCAGTCGGTGGGGTCTTCCTGCGACCCTGGTGAACAGACGGCGTTCACTGTTCTGGAACATCTTCATCGCTGATAGCTGGCAAGTAGGTTGTCAAAGTCCCTGATTGAACGCGCGGTGTCTTACCCAGTTGACGTACAGAGCCTCACAACAGGTCGACCACCGCTGTTCTCCCGAAAGTACATTGATTCCAAGTATCCCGAACTCGAAGAGGATAATCCAGCCGATGATCAGCCTAGAAACGATTGTACGTCTTGTGACCTGTATCTGTCGAGCTCTCCGCCCTGATGTTGTGCATTCGCAGTCCAAACATGGTCGACCCGGTTTGCATTCGAATGCGTCGCGGAGGTGGCTGCCAGAACACTTGGCGCCGAAACACCCACCTATGCCACTATCATAGACCTTGACCGCCGGGTCCGCAATTTTCCGATACCTTCCGACGTCCTGGCGATGCTTGAAGATCTGCAGCCCGCAACGGACAGCGGTCCTCCGCCGTTGGCGGCCTCCATGGCCCGCTTTGTGATCTCTCACTCTCGGGAAGTTAGTGAGTAGCACAGCCGAACGTGTGCGTATCTGCCGATCGAAGGGCTAACCCGGATCGCGCGTATAGTTCTGTTGTATATTCACCGAAGCTTCTTCGCACAAGCGATTATTGACTCGCCTTCGAACCCCCTGCGGAGCGCGTACGCGCCGTCGTTTCTAGCAGCGTACCGAGCGTCTTGCACGATTCTCAAGGTCATCAGGGATCAGTTCGCCGTTTATCCGGCTTTGTGCGCGCGGTTCTGGTCAATCTGGACCTTTGCATTCTCAGCCACTGTACGTCCGTGATGGCGCGAGAACGTCTTGCTTCTATTGACATTGTTCGCAGGTGGTCTTTGGGACAGTGGCAACGCGCGGCCCTCGTTCTCCCCTTGCTCCTGCCGCCATTGTACAGCTAGAACAGGCAGTAGAGCTCTTCTCTCAGGCAGCCAAGTACAGCGGACGTGCTGCGAGGGCCTTGGTGAGCTTTAAGCATGCTGCTGCAATCGATAAACGCCTGACAGCTTCCCTGTCTCGCAGCCTGTTGTCATTAAGCTTCGAGAAAAGGCACACGGCGCTTTAGCGGCTGGCCAAAGGGATGATTCCGCCGAAGGCGCCTTATGGAGCGTCAAAAGCGAGGAATTCGAAGACGAGCTGGAGATCTTCGCAGGGAGGACTAAATTGGTAGATTCAAAGCGCCGTTCGCAGTCCCCTGCGTCCGTTCCCACTCCCCTCCCTCCACAGCACCTCTACGCCGGACCCCAATCGCAGCAGACATTCGACCAGCGGTCTTCACCCTCCCGAGCGGCGCCCGTCGTTCACACGGGCGACCAATGGGCACCTTATCAGGGTCAGCCATTCCCGTCTACATATGCGGACTCTCAAGCTGGGCCCGCATCGTCATCATCGTCCTACCAACATGTCACCTATGAGCAACACCCTCCGCACCACAGTTATTCATGGCCTCAACCGCAGCAGGCGCTTCACCGACATAGCCTCCCGCCACCGCCTGCGCCACAGTATCACGCAGATCGACAGATGGAGCTGCAATATACATCGCAGCAGTTGTTATCGGAAAGCCCTGATAGCTACCACGAGCAGATGTATGCTGCGGCGCCGCAACTCCCACAGGTGCCGCACAACGCGTACGCGCCGCCGGCAGAGCTCGCCGATCTGGGGCTTGCGTCGCGTGATTCGAGGCTGGACGAGCGGTGGACGTCGTTCGTCCAGGAGTCGGGATTCCTGGAAGGGATACACTATCGGACGTCGTGAGTGGGTTTGCTCGTAATGTTATTGTGTTGCTCTGTCGGGCTTCGTTCGTGTCTAGATCTCCTGTCGCTGCTCTGTGGTCTGTTGTTGCGTGCTGTATGCTTTGGACAGGATGTAGCTCTCGTTGTAGTATATTTGCTGAAGCTGTCTCGGTACACTAAATATAGGATTAAAATTTGTTCCGCTATACTCGGCGGATGCTCGGTGTCCGTACATGGTGGGACCGGCGGCGTCGGGCCATATGAATCGGAACTTTGGTGGCATTGCCAATGCATGAAACTTTCATACTGTAGAATCAGTTGCCAAAAGCCTAAGCTTGGTCTCGACAGAATCATGGGCACCCGTGATAGAACACTTGGAGTGCCTTCATTTAGGACTCGCAGCAAATGCAATTGAAGTCTGATTGCTATAATTGGCCCGACCGGTCATTGACGCCGCCGGTCGATATCGGCGATTTGTGTGTGTTTGTTTCAATGCACATCGCCTCGAAGAGCGCAAGGATCCATTCAGTAGGGTTGAATCCTCCAAAAAGCCATGCATGTCAGAGGGAAAATTGGTAGTTCGAGAAAGAGGCGAGCGCTGTTCTGAACGTCGGTGCGGCCACGGGACGCCTGCTCCGATTTCCGTGTAGAGGTTTGAGATGCTATCCGGCCGCCCTTGTTCTCGCAACTGCAGGTCCCCAGATAGCTCTCTGACTAATGATCGCATCACCACGGCGTCTGCGTACGGGGAGAGTTTGCCCGAGTGCTTGTATGAAACAAAAATGATTCCACTCGCGCGTCTCAGTCGCACCCGCGACAGTGGCTTGCACTTCTCCACCCACAATCATGCCCGCCGACCGCCAGGACACTCGACGGTCCGCCCGAAAATCCAGCGGCGACGAAGACATCGAGGTAAAGCGTGCCAGAGGCGAAATCTCGTGTGCAGAGTGCAGAAGGTAAGTCATATCGGGCTCTGTCGATCCGTAGTCTCTGCGGCTCTGATCCGCTCGTACTATCGCGTCTTCCTCCACTGTAGACTGAAGCTCAAATGTGACAAGAAATTGCCGTGCGGGTCGTGCGTACGTAGGGGTTGCACAACTATCTGTCCAAATGGTGAGTGGGGAGTGCAATTAGACTTCCGGCATTCAATGACGGCGCATTGCAACTCCAGGTAGCTTATCTGCGGGACAGGGCACTCGGTGAGCCGTCTTTGTGGGGTTTATTGTCGAATTTTCTTACCTTGCCCAGGTTCATTCTTGCAGATACCGAGCAGCTCCACCGCAAGATATCTGAGATGAGCGAGCGAATCCGACAGTTAGAGGATGCCCTTGCTATCTTCCAAGCAGGCGTCTCTAACGAGAGACATCCCCTCCTCAAGGACGAGTTCCTCACTGTCAAGTTTGGACCTGAAGTACGACGCACCGTCGACGACGAGGTTACGCGGGACAACCTCTCCAAGTCAATCGACGCCTTGGGCACTCTGACCATTGGCGACCACGGAGAGACGAAGTACTTCGGAAGGTCTGGGGGGTCAGAGACGCTGTTTCTAGCAAACACCGTAAGTTTCCCCTCTTGCTCTGCCAGACGTCTTGTCAATCGCTCTTCAGCCCGAGGAAGATGCATTTGATTCAACAACCGGCGAGAACGAGGACATTCCCTCACTCGCGACTGAATTCGCCAACTTCAATTCCTTCCCCTACAACCTGTACAAGAACAATGTCGCGAATGTCGACCTAATCATCGACAAGCTGGAAACATTCCTTCCTCCACAGCCGCGTGCATGGGCGCTGTGCGAGGCATACCTCGCACACTTCACCTGGTGGTGCCGACCGCTCAAACGCGACGAACTTATCGACGACGTGCTCATACCCATTTACAATTCCATCAAGGAGGTTAACAGGGCGAAGAAGTCGTACAACCCCAACATGACTGCGAGTCGACGTCCACATCTTCTGGCTGTGTTATACATGGTACTGGCCGTTGGCGCGTTGTTGGATCTAACATTACCGCAGTGTAGTATCGAGGCCGAGACGTACTATCGACTAGGGCGTTCTGCAATGTCGCTGCGCCCCGTATACGACTCGGCAGAGGTGGAGACGGTACAGGCGGTTGTCCTGATGGCGGGATACCACAGCCTGTGCAGCCAGCGATACAGTGTCGAGAGTGCGTGGACGTTGATATCTATGGCGATGAAACTTGCTCAAAGTGTACGTTCACCTGTCTCCTTCTATTACGATCAAACTCATATCTGTTCCTGTTCAGATCGGTCTCCGTGAGTATGTTGACGACATACGATGCGATATAGCTAACGGTAAGGTCAGACCGTGACAGTGCACAGTGGAATCTAGATGTCAAAAGCGTGGAGAGACGCAGAAACCTGTTTTGGGAGATCCATCTCTTCGAACTCATCCATGTATGCGCATCGTCAAAACGTTTCTTTCAGGTTAACTCATCTCTTCTGTCAGTGCATCGCGCTAGGACGTCCTCCCACAAGTCAAGCATCTCACATCGACTGCGAGATCCCAGCAGACGAAGAAAGCAGCATCGGTGAGGACGGTGACCCCATGCAAGGATGTGTGTAAACATCAATATCACGTCTACAGACTTCTCATATACCTGTTCTAGTCTGGCATTTCAAGCACGAATTCAGTCGAGAGATCTACAGCGACGTAGTCTCTGCCATGCTATGCGCCAAGGCTCCGACCTATGCCACCATCCTTGATCTCGATCGCAGCATACGCCAAATGGCGTTGCCTCCCGTCAGGCTTTATCTCAGGCCTGATGAGGATGACTACTCCGATCCGGCGCTGTGCATGAAGAGCTACCTCATGTCTCACTACCGGTCGATCAGTTGAGCCCATCCCCACCACGCACCATTTACCAAGTTCGAATGACGTCCCACCTCTAGCTATGATTCACATACACAGGACGTTCTTTGCCCAGGCCTTACTAGACCATCCAGAGAGCCCGCTATCCAGCCCATACGCGCCATCCTTCCTGGCTGCGAACCGTTGTGCGTCTATCCTGGTCAAATCCTTCATACACCATCATGAGCGGTCCGGAGAACTGTGTAGTCGTTTCTGGAGCATGTGGACACATGCGTTCTCGTCTGCCGTAAGTCCTTGCAGCTGACAGTACCTATTTCCTTATCAAGTCTCATCGTGTGCAGGTGATACTTGGGACTACAGTCGCTCGAATACCCCACGCGACGATGGCTCCAAGTGCTTTGATGGAGTTGGACCTTGCAGTAGAACTGTTCAAGAAGGGTGCCGTACAATCGGTCCGTGCTCGGCAAGCGCTGGTACGTCCATTCGTTATCACTGGAGTGCGTGCCGTGTTTCTGAACCAGTTTCTCTTGGAGTTCAGCCAGTACTCGTGAAGCTCAAGGAGAGAGCTGTGCAGGCATACACACAATTCCGGAACCGGCACATTGCACCAACATTGGGCGTACAGTTCAAGATGGGGCCGGAAGACCAGTGTGTCGACGAGCTTGCTATCTTCGGTGGACAGACGCGGGTATTAGCAAGCAAGGTGCTGCGGAAGCGGTCAAAGAAAGAACGCGCACTGTCCAAGGCGAGAGGCAGCATCGCCGACTCGGGCAGCCCTCCCGAGTCTCCGGCGACCGTAACGTCGTCGAGCGACAGCGGGAGCACGCCACCGCCCTCAGGCGACGAATTCACCGACGTCCACCCCTCGCTGATGGACTACCTCTCCCAATTTCGTCGCCCACTGCCTTCGCGGTCGTCGACTCGTCACATCCCACAGTAGAGCCCCTGGCGTCCATGCCGACAGAAACCCACAGCTGCGGCGCAAAGCACCGCCGCGGCAGTGGGGCTCCGGCGACACGGTGGACTTCCTCAACACCCTCCTCGCGAACCCCGGGTTCAACGATCCTCGGCCTTCTTCTCGCCTGGCATGAGCCTGCAGACTGTGCCAGAGCTTGCCCACGCACCGCCGATGGCGGAAGACGTGGTCATGAACGACCAATGGAGTGCGCTCCTGCGGAGTTCGGGCATGTTCAGCGAAAACGGGGACATGCAGTTCACGCCAGGCGGGTTTGACCCGACCACGTTCAATTTCTGACCGTCGTGCTGATTCGTTCCGTGATCATTATTGGTACTGTCCGAGACCGGTTGCTGTCGACGTATATGATTATCGCCACGGAATACAAGTAATTGTTTAAATGTGCAGTTGTACAGTACGCGAATAGCGCGCCCGAGGCTGGCTGTAGAATTGTATTACTATTCGTAGCAATCGATCCCTGAGGCCTTAACGCGACGCACAAGATTCCTCTTCACGGTCATATATTCTGTGGCAGCTGCGCAGTCCAGTCAATAGTCTCTGAGATCTCATTCTGTACCCAATGCGGGATTTCAGCCCAACAGTGCAGCATTCATAAAGGAGCACACGGCGTAGTACGTCTCCAGGAACCAATGTTATTATAATGTCACTTCGAAAATAAATTAAATGTGCGCTGCCTTCAGTCCCGAGCCACACGCGCAGTGCCCTCCCTGAACTTCCACTCGTACGGCGCCGTGCTCGCGGGCGTCGTCGTCGCAGCACCACTCTCGGTCACAGTTGTGCTCGCAATGTCCATGTCCGCGCTAGTGCTCGGCGCGACGACGTCCAATTCGGCCAGAGAGGGTGACGATGCCGACCGAGAAGAGACAGACACAAAGGCGAAGATGCCGAAGGCACAGCAGCAGACGCCCGCGGATTGAATACCTCGATATCCAGGGCGCTCGGCAGCTGTGGTGGACGCCATACTGCTGGCTGTACTCCATAATGTCGACGAGGCCAGGTCTGAAGAAGCGGAGCCAGTCGACACCGCCAGGTTAGCAACCGAGAACGCCACAACATTGGTAGCACCAGCCGTCGTGGAGGCAGAGGCAGAAACGTCCGAAGTTGCAGTAACCATTGCCCCAGAGGAAGAAGAGTCCGTATCGCTCGTTGTCGTCGCAGAGACACTGTCCGAAGCATTAGTCGTCGCCGAGGCAGATACAGAAGTCGTCGAAGCGCTATCCGTAGTTGATGCAGACGCAGATGACGAGGAAGAAGTCGCCGTGTCCGCGATCTTCTGCACAGGCGGTGCAACCTCGGGCGCGGCAGGAGTGAACACGAGCGTGACGTTCCGCGAGTAGCTCGGGTCTGTGAGAATGCTTTGGCCATCGCGAGTGGCGCATGCACGAGTGCGGGCTCAGGCTTGCGCGTAGCGTCGCCAAATTCCTCGTCGAGGCTGGTGCTACTTGCGACTTTGTTGCTCAGCGGGATAGGTAGATCCTGCGGCGTGGCTGTTGTAGAATTCGAGCTTCCGTCCGAGACACTGGAGTCGTCACCGGAAGAGTCTGTAGGCGTAGATTCTGTAGGGTCCTCGTCCTCATCTGTGCCGTTTCCTTCACCCTGGAACCACATCGGACGAATGGTGCCTGAGGCTGGCACATATGCAAATACCTGACTCTTGTGCTCTCCGCCAGCAGCATCGTCTAGGCACATTTCGACTGTGAGTGGGGAAGGTGCCGGAGGATTAGGGTCAAACGTCGCGCAATACGATTTCATCATTGCCGTCTCCTCATCGAACATCGGAATTTTCAGAGCGACTCTGATAAACGATGGCGAATCTGTGGAATTGGCACTGTTAGGATCTGTGGAATTCGTGGAATTCGTGCCGAGGGTATTGTGACGAGGTAGAGCTGGGTGTGGTTTGCCCCAGAAGCGTTCAGGACAAAATCCGCGACGGTAGTCGAGTTGTCAGAATCATCCGTGCGTTGTTCGATGACTGGGAGAGAACGAGGGATGCTATTCTCTGACCCGTAGTGGAGTTCGCGACCGGAGTCTGCAGTCGAACAAAGTCAATGAACATTCAGAGACGAGAGCAACCAGGACGTACCATGATGTCGATAGAACCAGGCACTCCGGCGGACTGAATCTCATCGCGTCTGATTTGAACGCTGACATCGATGCCATCGATGCCATTACTAGGACGATCATAACCCAAAGATATCCCATCGCCGTCGTAGTGGTCTTCAGGAGGATGTCTGAGAACGTGGGCAACGATGTACGAGTCGCCGTGATCCCCAGCGATATAGACAGATCTAGACATAACAGTCCTCCGGTGGACGTCGACCCTGTCGTGATCGCCAGAGACGTCGACTTGTCGTGGTCGTAGTGATCGTAGTGGTCGTGATGATCGTCGTGGTGCCTAGCAGATGGCGAGCGATGGATGCGAACGTGATCATCGTCTCCGCTCACCACAACGTCGTCGTGTCCGTCGTCGTGATGATGGTCCCAGTGGTGGTCATGAGGCGCACGGTCGACATGAACGTGATCATCGTTTCCTGACACAACGACATGGTCCTGGTCATGGTCATGGTGCCAATCGTGGTCATGGTGCCAGTCATGGTCGTGGCGCGATTCCGGAGGAGAACGATGAGCATGGACACGATCGCCATTACCAGTTACGATGAGTTTGTCGTGATCACCGTGGTGCTCATTATGAATGTGGACGTGATCATCGTTGCCCGAGACGACGACCCTATCATGAGGCGACCGCCCGAGGAGACGAAGAGAGCGGTGGAAGTCAGAATGGTCATTGTCGCGCTTTACAGCGGCACTACGACGATCATGGTCGTGATGCCTCTTGTCAACCATGGGAGGCGCGCCGGCGACCTTCATGCCACGGCCAGGACGGTGCTGCACAGCTCCAACCCAGATATTTCCAACCTCCAGGATGGGATCGAGTGAATCCGAGTGCGCTCTCTGTTTAGCGAGTATAAATAACATTCTTCGTATGCATGGTCGGATACGACACTAACCTTGTCCTTCTTGTGCTTGGCCCTAGACTTGTCAGCCGCCTTGTGCTCGTCCTCTCCCGTTCCCTCTCCGTGCGAGTCCGAGTCTGAATTGCCCTTGTGCCCATCCGAGTCTGAATTGCCCTTGTGTCCATCCGAGTCTGAACCGCCTTTTCGAACGTCCGAACTCGACTTTCCCTTGTGACTAGTCGACCCCGTGGTGTCTTCATTAAGCCGGTCGTCACCAGTGGCTGCTAGAACAGGCGGAAGGGGAAGCACAGGTTTGGACTCGCGCGCAGGCTTGGCCTCATCCGTTGAAGTGGGAGAGGTGGACGATTCGGTCAAGGAATGGGAGTGGGAGGAATGGTGGGTCGTGGACACTGTCTCGTCATGGTATCGGGCCTGGATGGCTGCACCCTCTGCAGGAACGGGGAGCATAGACATTGCCGCAATAGACGTGAGAGCGGCGAGCGTCGCGAAGCGGGGGTTGAGGACGACCATTATGAACTAGGGTGGGGGTGGACGTGAGGCTGGGCGCAACTAACAACGGATAAAGAATGAAAGGATTAGGCGATCCTGTCGCAAGAAGGAAAGTATGAAGTTGAAGACGAAAGCAAGACCTCCTGGGTCCACAAAGCGAGATGGTAGGAAGAGGGAAGGAGGAATGGGAAAACAGCCCGGCGTCGAGCCTACTTATAGAGATTCAACGTCAGCCACTGTCAGCCGCCGAGTGCGCCGAATGCTCGCACAGAAGTCGGCGGGGCCGGCGACAGGCTGACATGCGCCGCCGTTCAATGTCGGACTGTCGGTTGCCAATTGCGGACACGATCAGAGACCAGACGGAGGCAGAACTACGGAGATTTCCGGAGTGGATTCACCTCCCATGGCCTGACATTAGAAGACTGTTCAGACAGACATACAGAGACAATGTTCTTACAACACACAAGGTCGTGATCATATCGTTGTAACAGTGTTCTCACACCCACTTTTATCGTCAGGTTACGACGAAGTGCGGTTGACATACGGCGCGCACACGCCGGCGTTGTGATATTGTGACGGGTCCTGCGTGAAGTATCCCAGCTTAACGCCGTCAAGATACGACCTGCACAATGTTATGAGACCAAATGGCAAACTCGCGATGTACCACATACCATTGACGCGATAGATTCGCAGCCAACTCAGAGTTCTCAACATGGAAATTCCAAAACTGTTTCAGAGACGACAAATAAGAATTCAAAACTCTCGCAGTATGGTGATGGACTCACGATCCACCCGGCGCCCTGGCTGTACGCCAGCTTTTGCGCATCTGCCCACTGGTACAAGAACTCGTCCGTGGCGTTGAACTGCGTGGGCAGACCCCACTCGCCAAACCACAGTGGACTGTCACCGACTGCGGCGTCTACCTGTACACGTTGTAGATCTACACGGCAGTCGTAACGTTGCGAACGTTAACACAAGAATATCACAGGCGTAGAGACAGACGCACTGCAAATGCTCTCCAGATAAGCTGTGGGATTTGCATCGGCAACACCCTGTCCAAAATGTCAGGATTTCTACGACGATACCTGCACAGGAATCGCAACCTACGCCATAGCTGAGAAATAGAAGTAATCAGCTAAGATGCCCACAATTTCAGACTGAGGCAATTACCTGTAGTACAGATGATTGTCGTAGCCCTGAGGGCCCAGCGCGGCGTCCGCAGGGTTTGGCGGGTTGTTGTACTGCCAATTCACGTCCATAAAGCTGTGCACCTCACACCATAAGCACCGAATACCACACAAAAAATCGACACTTACGTCGTCACAAGAGCTTCACGCTGGTTTGCCGATACCAAGTCGGAGTTAAACATTGCCGGGATAGCCAGCTGCACACCGAGGGAAAGCAAGATCGGCGCAGCCTCTGCCAGTGCCGCGCGAACCTCAGGGTTGAATACCGTGCTCGCACTCGCGACATCTGTGAGCGCAGCTGAAACGTTCTTCGTGATGGCCGTATCGAGCTGCACTCCGGGCACGAGAATACCTAGCACAAGCTCGACAGCGCGGATGGTATCTACGAAGTTTTTCTGGACTATTGTAGGATGGTTAGGCAGCGGCAAGGTGTGTAAGCCAGATACGCACAGGTGCCATAGTTTGGCGTCTGCGCTGCGTTCGTGATCGGCTCATTGACCGCCTCGATCGCAAAGACGGAGGCGAAATTCGGGTCGAGGTGCGAGAGCGAGGTCATGACGGCAGTCCACACGAGTGCACGGTGGAAATTATACTCAGTCTGGGATCACAAAGGTGTGAGCGCGGATGACATGTGCACCAGAGGAGTATGAACTGACATAGAATTGGACATTATCTGTGCAGCTTTGGGAAGAAATCAATGTGTTGTGTTTGACTAAACTGAAAGGGTACGCACTTCCCCGTGAATGATTGATCAGGAGTTTGCACGCCCGGCAGCGCATGATGGTCGAGGATAACTTGTATCCTAGCATCTTTCAGCCACTTGAGGCCTTGTTGCTATGTGATAAACCGTCCGTTCTCCGTCTAGATATACCTAAGTTTGAGACAACCACACTTACCAGGAACGTGATGCCACCGCGAGGATAGAACTCGGTCTCGCGATTGACAAGTGGCTCCACGATCCAATAGCCCAACTTAGGTCGAGCAGACACCATCAGCACACAAAGGTGATATAATATAGGTTGACTCACAGGTAGTCGAACAGTATTGATCCCAGCGCTGGCCAGCTGAGTGACGTAGTCCTGCGTGAACCACGTGGACCTATATGGTATAAACTCGCCACCCATACTACGACTAAAACCGCAAGACATACCAGTGTTTGGCGAAGGCTTCATCAGCGGTGTCCGGATAAGCCCGCACATAGGCACTACAACCAATATTCTATTAGAGTTGTCGCAGATGTCGATCGCGGCATCGCGGACTCACAACTCCGACATGATACATTGTGAACAGTCGTCGCAATTCTCACCGCCCATAGCCAACCACTCTAGCCAAAACGGGTCGACATATGGAATGCTGAGGCAAGAGATGGTGCGCACCAGCGGGGAGCATCCATGGCTCTAGAAGCAACCTAGCATGCTATCGGTCAACGTTCGTAGTATCGATGGCTATAGACAGATACTACATACCACCCGCCTAAATTGACGCCGTATATTTTATTCGGGATTCTCGCAACCGCATGGTGGACAGACACGAGGAGTGCGCCAAGGATGGGAGAGATGCGCATCGTTCGTGTTCACCGGGTGGGTCGCGACGCGCCCAAGCATTTACTGTAAGCCTGCTTTTATGCCTAAGCCCGGATCCCTGGGAGGCAGCAAGCGCCCGAACAGTGGCTGCGCGGGAGCTAAGGATAGAGCATACTAGAGAGAACCCATGACCTCGAATGTGATGGGAACTTTGGGAAAGGTGTCCGCTGTTATTCCGAGTCGAAGGTCGGTGCGTCGGACACGTCTCTGCAAGCGATCAATCGATCAAGTGACCGCAATTCGACTTGCAAGCGCGTGGGCCGTTCAACGTCGAACGGCACGCGGCGTACAGGAGTGTGAGACGTACCGCTCATCGTGATGCACCCCTGCGCGGCCGTTAACGTTCCTCCGTTCTGGAAGACGGGAAACGGTGTTACTGTACTTCTCTGATTGAACCACATATCGTAATCAGATTGAACACAAATCACGACGTCCAGCGACGTACCATGGATAGAAGTCCGTCATTGAAGTAGGATCGCAGTAAGCCAGACAAGACAAGGCATGGACATTGGAGGTGCCGTTCCCATGCAAGAGTACTCCACCTACATGTTCACATGGGTTGCGAGTCCGAGTCGTTCTGAGGCCTGAACGTTTAAGAACACCGTCATCTCCGACCTCCGCGGTCGTCTTTATCTTTAGTGCCACGTGCACCAAGTCAAAGTCAACGTCAGTACAGTAGCAAGGACAGATGGGCGCGGAGACACTCGACAGCATGGAAGCACGATGACAATGGGCGCTTATGCAACTGACATATTCACCTGCTTCCAAGTAAGATGGGCGTGATCCTATATAAATTGCCACAACGACATGATAGCTAGCAGTGGTCGGGATGTGGACTCCGAAGGGACGACTCTCAAGCTAACGCTGCGATCACAACGCGGCACCTCGAATAAGTGAATCAGATGGAAAACGGACACACTACCGGTGCATCGGTCAAACCACAAGAAATGAGTATCTACAGCGGCAGCCGCCCACGATTACTCAATAATGCTGAGCTCCCGTGTCCGACTCCGCGCGAAGTCATCCTTGTACGTATGCCAGATACTACACGTCGCTCCGTCAACGGCGCGAATATGGGAGCCAGGGGCGAGGCACGTACTGCATGAGCTCCTCGATGTACTGCGTCTGTACGTGTGTGATCTCCTCGAGTGTCGGCTTCTCACATCGCTTAACATGGATCGGGCGACCAACTGCGAAGTAGACACACATATATAAAGACCTACGCCTCCACGGAGGACGCGGAGATGACTTACTAACGGCCACGATCCGTCTCCGGTACGGCATAAGGCCCAAGTTGTCTGCGGTCCGCGTAAGTATGACACAACACGTCAGGTAATGGTACACGGGAGACGACGTACAATTGAGCAGACCGCGCCCGTGGAACAGTGGAAGAGTGAAGCCGAACATGTTCTGGAACTTCTTCTGCAACGTATATACAGTCGTACCCTTCTCGTTCGGCATCTGCTGGTAAATCTGCAGGGAGCGGTCAGTATTGCAACAGCGAGCGAGATGCAAGTGAATCTACTCGCATCGTTCTCGCCAAAAGAAAACACGGGGACGAGGTCCGCGCTGAGCCTATGAGTAAGAGTGGAGGCATACGCAGGAAGCAGCTCACCCATGCTGTATTGCGACCTTAATAAATCCCAGTCTGGAAACCAGGACAATCAGCCAAACGGCAATTGCATTTGGACTATATGCGCTCTCACCTCTTCCGCAGCGTCAGATCCGCTGTGCCAGGGCGTGCGCTGAGACTCTCCGCTGCGCCGCCCACCACGATTGTAATCGCTTCGCCAGGACCGCCCTTGAGGATATTTGAGCATGAGCTCTTACTCACGGAGCAAATCCCGAGCGCGAGCAGGATATCGCGGTAAAACGGTATTCGGAAGTTGGATGCAAGCGTCAGCAAGTGAGGACGGATGCCTGGATATGCACGCGAGAAGCCTGTGCCTGTATGCGAGGTGAGCGAGGGGTTGTCGACTGCAAATAGTCAATGTTCGGCACTCGAGGATGCAACATGGCATGAAGAGGGCACCAAATTTCTAGTGGACTGAAGTCATGGTTCTCATGACGATAGGACGTCTAGTAACGTATGGAATGACATCCATCACACTAGACATTCCTATCCTCGTGAAAACAACACCTTTCCAGCCCTCTGAATGTTTGAGCTGTGCGATCTTCATGCTCATCACATACTCGACTACGAACATTGCCTATCTGTCGCGGTGAATGAGCGCAAAGAAATGGACGTACTCTCAGTGCCGAAGGTACAAATCGCACCCCTGGTTGGAAAGATTTGGAGGACTGTCTATGAGAGTGCGCGAAAACTTACATTCCAATGATTCCTGCCCTGCCATTTCAATAATCACATCGTATCGAGCTGATAGAACTCACCGTGTGGATGGTAGCCGAACACATATGGCCGATCCGCAGGGAGGTCACACGTCTGTGCACACCCTGAGAAACACAGCGGCTCCTCCTATGTCCAAATAACTCACCTTGAGCATCCTTCAGCCGCCCGTGGAAAGCGCGTATTTAGATGTCAGTCCCGGAGAGATGAAGAGCTCGCAACTCACGATGCAGGATAGTAGTCCGCAAAATACTGCCAGAAACTAATGGAACGAAACCAGGGCTGAAGCGACCGCCGCACTCCGGACTCTTGTCTATGCAGAGTATCCAGACCATGTACGCTGCTATGACGGGCCATAGCGGAGGGAACGAGCTGCCGAGCATGATGATCAATGCGGCACGTCGCAGAGTCAAACCCAGACACACGCACAGGAGAAGAAAGAATAGGAAAGGTGCCCAGACAATGTTGGTTGACCAAGTTGCGACAGCGAGTGTCTGCAAACGGCGCTTTCGGGGGATCTTCGAGGGGACGAATCTAAAGGCATTACTGTCAGTGCATGCGTAAACTTAGAGGTAGGTGACTGACTCGATATTGGGATGGAAGGCGGGGATGGAGACGGATGGACGGAGGTTGGCGGTGGTTAGGCTGGAAAGACGCTCTCGGAGTGAAGAGGAGGAAAGTGTGCGGGTAGAGAAGGGCTTCCGCGCGTGGACTTCCATCGCTTTAAGACGTATAGAAATAATGTCGCTGCCGCACACCCTCCTTATGAGCTGCTTGTGCTGATCAGGTGTCCGGTTAGAACTCGACGTCGAAGACAGTTGGCACCGGAGTCAAGCTATGGGCACCCGCAAGCAGGAATCCCAGTGGGACGTCGGTAGCCGATTTAGGTGTCTGCGTCTGTCGCTGGCAGCGTGTAAGCAACCCCCGAGGATATGTAGTTCCCCAGTACTTTCAGGTTGGGGAAGAGAACTAGTTATTAGTGCAGAGAGACAGTTCAAAACGAGAGAGTGACGAGGCCGCAGTCCACGACGATGAGCGCAATATTGGTGCAGCCATGACCGTGACCTCGCTTAGGCTCGCTGTGGCGTCACAGGCTCACAGCCCGGGCAAGACCGACCCTCTGCTTCTACTGTGCAGGCGACTCTACGAGTACGCCGAGCCTCGCAGTCACACAAAGCTGACTTCGACAAGAATTTCGTTTCATTCTCTAGTAGCTTTTACTCGGACAGTTGTAATGCACAAAAAAAGGAAGTAAACGTCATCACCAGCTCATGCGTACAAATCGTCGTCCTGCGCGTCTTCACCGAATCCTGCATTGCCTGTCGCCGCCGATGCACCCGCCGCAGGCGCACCAGTGCCCTCGGGGAACTTGAATGAAGACCCGAACGAACGCGATTGTTGCAGGTTCTATACATGCCTGTCAGTATCTGAAATACGAATCACATAACATAAAACACACCTGCGCGAACATCTCATACCGCCGGATGTCTGCATCTGATACAGAGCGGCGCGCGAACTTCATTGCCTCCTCGAAGTGCTCCCTGTACGAATGTCAGCTTCGTGCGGTTGGCACCGAGTAATCCAGACCACATACTTCGTGATGACAGGCACTGGGTCTTCTTCCTCCTCGTCCTCTTCCATCTTCGCGTCCTCCCCTGCAGCTTCCTCCTTCTCCCGTTTCTCCCGGGCCTTCCTGATGTCCGACTCAATGCTCTCACGAATCGCAAGCTTCGCCGCGCGTTGGCAGACCTCTGTCAGATCCGCACCAGAGAACCCGTGTGTGCTCCTTGACAGGAAGTTAAGGTCCACTTCGGGCGCAACTGGACTCCGCTTAAGTGTCGCCTTGAGAATCGATAACCGCGATGGCTCGTCGGGGAGCGGGATGTAGATCAGCTGATCGAGGCGACCGGGACGCAGCAGCGCGCTGTCGATCTGGTCGGGCCTGTTCGTCGCGCCGATGATGAACACGTTCTTCTTCGCATTCATGCCATCCATCTCCGTCAGGATCTGGTTCAGCACACGATCACCCGCACCGCCCCCGTCACCCGACGACCCGCCTCGCGCCTTCGCAATCGAGTCCAGCTCGTCGAAGAACATTACGCAGGGCGCCGCCGCACGCGCCTTGTCAAACACATCGCGCACGTTTGCCTCAGACTCACCGAACCACATTGTCAGCAGCTCAGGACCCTAGACACCAACACAGTCAGCGTTACCGTGCGCTGTAACTCGCAAAATGCCTACCTTGATGCTGATGAAATTGGCTTGCGTCTCGTTCGCGATAGCCTTCGCAAGTAGTGTCTTACCCGTACCAGGTGGGCCATAGAACAAGACACCCTTGGACGGCGACATGCCGTACTTGAGGAACTTGTCTGGGTGCTCGACAGGGTACTGCACGGTCTCTTGCAGCTCCTGCTTGACCTTCTCGAGTCCACCAATGTCGTCCCATTTGACGGTAGGCACCTCCACGACTGTCTCGCGCAGTGCGGACGGGTTCGAGGTGCCGAGTGCGAACCGGAAGTTTTCCATCGTCACGCCAAGCGAGTCGAGCACCTCCGCGTCGATGGTGTCCTCGTCGAGGTCGATCAAGTCCATCTTCTCACGGATCTGTTGCATCGCCGCCTCGGAGCACAGTGACGCGATATCAGAACCGACGTAACCGTGCGTATCTGCTGCAATCTGCAGTAACACATGTCAGTACCGCGTTGATGTCTGTATTTGGGCACGCACCTGCTCGAGGTCTACGTCATCTCCCAGCTTCATATTTTTCGTGTGGATGCGGAGGATTTCGAGACGTCCGGTGGGGTCGGGAATGCCAATGTCGACCTCACGATCGAAGCGACCGAAACGACGCAGAGCCGGGTCAATGGAGTTCGGTCGGTTGGTGGCAGCCATCACGACAACGTTCGAGCGAGCTTTAAGACCGTCCATGAGGGTGAGCAGCTGCGAGACAACGCGGCGCTCGACTTCTCCGTTCGTCTGTTCAAATAGTCAGCATTGTCAAGTAACGTACTAAACATCCCAAACCTTTTCACGCTTGGGCGCAATGGAGTCGATCTCATCGATGAAGATGATGGCGGGCGAGTTCTTCTCGGCCTCCTCGAACGCCTTCCGGAGATTACTTTCACTCTCTCCCGCCATCTTGCTCATGATCTCGGGACCGTTAATCAGGAAGAAAAACGCGCCCGTCTCGTTCGCGACAGCTCGCGCCATGAGCGTCTTACCAGTACCAGGCGGGCCATACATAAGGATTCCGCGCGGCGGCTTGATACCGATGGACTTGAACAACTGGGGATGACGCAACGGCAGCTCGACCAGCTCGCGAATCTGCGCCATCTGCTTGCGGCAGCCACCGATGTCGTCATAGCCGACCTCGTTGAGGTTGGCCTCCTCGTCCTCACGCTTTACTGGATCGCCCTCTGCCACGTACATTAGCATCGCTGAAGCGCCGAACGGACCGTATACTGACCAGTATGAATAACGGTATCCTGAGCAACAATACAGAATTCTGCTGGATCGGTTTCAATAACCTTGAATTCGACCGTCCGCATACCACCACGGACGAGGAAAGTATCTCCCTTGCGAACAGGACGATATGCTACACAGATGTCAGTATCGCAAAGAATGGTGTTATGATGCATCAACGGACCCTCCAGGAAGTAAGGCTTGAGGTACACATCGAAGATGTTACCGCTCAAACCCTCGACGGAGTCATCGAATGGCAGGATGTGCACGCGCTTGCCATACTTGATGTCCAAGCATGGGTGCACATTGACCATGTCTCCGAGCTTGACACGGAGATTGTTGCGAGCAACCTTGTTCATCTGGATCTTGCCTTCCTCGACATCATCGGAGCTAAGGCAGATGAGGACTGTGTCATGACGCTTCTTGCCCCTGTCATGGTTGCAGTGAGCAACGTCGTCATCACAAGGATTCTGAACACGAGAAGTGCATACCTGACGATGATCGTGTCCCCACGGAAGAGCTGGAGTGTCTCCATCGTGGCGGGGTTGAGTGTGGCACTGCCGACGCGTCATCAGCGCGCTAACTCTCGATGTCGAGCACTCATATATCCACTCACCAGAATTATCGTCCGACGTCGCCTCATCTACGAGGAGACGATTGGGCCTGGGTCGCAGCGATCAACACCGCTGCTTCGCCCGGGATAACGCGTAGAATACATACGACTTCTTTGGCCTGAGGATGGCTGTCGAGACATCGTTGGGGCCCGGCTGGGGGGCTGCACCGCTTGGGTCTGCCATGTCTTGATCGTATGTCGTTGAATGCCTGAATGAGAGATAGGAAGGAGTACACAGACAGTCGTAGAGAAGAGAGTTATAAAGGTTCTGGTCAAGGGCGACGCGCGTCCTCGCAGTGCACGAGCCTGCGCGATTACCAAACGGCGACCCCCGGACCGTGGGAATCCTGCGCTCCGGGGGCCTTCGGCTTTATTCCAGCACCTTCTCGCAACCACTAATATAATGCATCGAGCGCAAAAAATAAGAATTGCATAGACTCGTCGGTCCTGCAAAAATCCAACCGAACTCTGACAGGGCCACTGTATGCGGAGGTATTCTGTACAAGTACAACATTAAGATCATTTCTGGAACCACCCTACACTAGTAGTACTCATGAGGAAGAGCATTCAGCAGACAAATGCACACTGGCAGTCACGACGCACGCTGCATCACATTTCCTCATCGTCAAAATTGATCTCCTCGACGGGGAAGTCCCCAACAACAACCCTGTCTGGCCTGACGAACACGCCATAATTTGGCCGACACGTGAAGTAACGTTGTCCTTGCACACTGCGTGGAAGAGCTTCGTCAGTGATCCCCAACGCGCGCGAGGACACAACTTACGACCCGTCGTTCTTCCCGATAGGCTCATCGTACTCGATACCAACCCATATGCTGCCCTTGGCGAATTCGGTACGTCCAACAAAGCGTACTGTCCCGCGCTTGTGGAAATCCTCCTCGCTCGTCTCCACCTCACAACGTGCGCCGACCGGAATGTCGACCTGTGGGAGCTGAGCCGACGAGCCCTCCGCATCATTGTCGGCAAACCGCCCAATCTTATGCCGTTGCTTGTACGCAAGGACCGTGTCTGATACGTGTTCTGTTTAGTAAGAGGGGCGGTCTGTGCAATGTATGACTTGCCTTGTCGCTGTTCGTACTCGCCCGCAGTCAGCTCGAATTTCTCCACCTGTGAGACATCGCCCAATTGTCCTGTGAAGGATGTCGATGGATCAAGATCTGTGACCTGAAGACAGCATACAGCTGTCAGAGATACATCGAGCTATCCAAGTGATCACGTACCTTTAGCACTTGCCAGTCGCGCAGACCATAAAATCCAAGCTGTCTACTGTCGTCCTCCAACGCGATAACGGCCGCCTCATCGTTCTCGGAGTTGTACACTGCTATCGCCTGGTTCCGCACTGGGATTCCTGTGATTAACTCGAACTTGTTCTACAGGCGTTTGCATGGTTAGCGTGGGGGGTGGCGGTCGCCATTTCAATACATACCTTGAGCTGCTCTACAGTAATATGTAGGTCTAATCGACGTTCTGAGTGTGTATCGGGAGACACGACGAAGACATTCACTGTGCTGGACATGACAATGTGAGGCTCCGGGAAGCATGTCGATGATCATGTAGCAATCATCGACTTACATGGGTTTTGACATCGTCATCTTGCTTGCGTCGTCGGTCAACTCTCGAAGAGGGCAGGATATCGTTTGGGAGTTGAAAGGGAAGTCACAGCTGGTTATACTGCAGTTTGAGTGAGTTACTTGAATTTCAAGTGGCAAGTGAGTGATCGATATTGGCAAAAGTCCGGCCGCATCGGAGTTTCATTGCAATTGTCAGACCGAGAATTGGACCATGTCTACGCGCTCGATCCTCTTCCAAACCCTCACCAACTCCTGCCATCTCGTTACTCTAAAGTACTGGCGTCAATAGGCATGAAGACCGTGGTAGACGCAGAAAGCGATGAAAATTATCTATCTTGTCTCCCCAACGAGCTGCTTTTGAAGTTGAAGATGCCATTTCTGGCGCGCGCGTGATCGACGGCTACCGGCCTTCGGGTATGTAGTTTTTCCGGAGAGCTATTGATCCCCGGGTCACCAGCGTCACCCCATTCACACTTGCACAAATAGTAGCGGTTTGCGAGGCTCGTTGACACCATGATATCCCTTAATCGGCGCATCGCTATGATTGAACTGTGCAGCAGAGGCATTAGTTGGCGTCAGCATAGGTGTCACTCCTCAATACGGGTCAGTGTTATCTATTCATTAAATTCATTGAGGAGGCTGTATTGGTCTCACCGAGCATGCGCACTCACCCTCCTTTCCAGTAGTCTCTGCAGAACGCGTTCCGCGACCCGACGTCTCCATTCCACATCGCACCAGGAACGCAGGGTCCCGCGTCGCCCGACCCCCCGCAGAGATTGAGGCATTTCACACAGCAGCAGAGTCAGGCGTAGGTGAGGATATAGATGCAGCGGTGGAAGCACGCACGAAGTTACTAGAGATGGGGTACGATCCGACGAGCTTCTGGGAACAGCGCATCGTCTGGGGCGACCACGACTCCTTCCAGTGAGTCCCAACAGCCCTCATAGTATTGCTTACTTACCGCACATACACCTCCGGGAAGACACGTGAACAACGTCCGCTACGGTGTGTTCGCGCCTTTCTGATTCGCACTGCACATCAGCTTATACGGCGCGGCAGTACGCTTCTTCGAGTCCTCGCGCATCGAGTGGATGGTCGCTCTCGGGCGCGCACTTGGCGGGTCCGCCCGCGCAGAGGCAATGCTCGGAGGCCGCGAAGTCTCGCTCATCCTCAAATCACTCTCGATTGACTACAAGCGACCCGTCGTATATCCCGACACGCTCCTCGTTGCGCATGCGCCCCACGCGGGCGTAGGGAGGGGTCCCAATGCGCAGTTGCCGAAGACGCATTTCGGGCTGCGTGGCGCGATGTGGTCGTACAAGCAGAGACGGATCGTGACAGATTGCGATTCGGTCATAGTATGGTACGACTACGATCGACTGGCGAAGTGCGACCCTGGGGAGGAGGCGAGGGCGTTGCTTCTTCAGAAGATGCAGGCATAGGTGGCTTGTAGAACTAGGAATCTGATTTTGTGCAGTCCAACTAGTAGTTCAAGTGGATGGCCGGCAGCGGGCGCTGTCCGGGAATCCCGGAGACCGCCGAAAACCCGTTTGAGCCGTTGTTCGCTGCGCTGCCGCATCTTCGCTCGTAACTTGAACGTTGACCACTGGGCCGAGCAAGCGTCGGTGCATTAGCTGACACCTACACAGACCTCCCACTCAACTCTGCACGCAGTGAGGCCCAAAATGTCGCGGAGGATTCTCCTCACGGCGCTCCCGGTGCTACTGCTCGCGCTCATCTTCCCTGTCGCGGCTCACGAACACCACGATGAGCTGACCGAGGAACAGACGAATGCACCTGTTGATGCCATCCTATGGATACACATGTTCCTGCAAGCGGCGGTCTGGGGAGTACTCTTCCCGATCGGTATGGTATTGGGGATCACCCGGAGTCGGTGGCATGTCCCGTTGCAGGTACCCTCCTTCCCATCCCGAATGCACGCGGCTCCTCACAACTGATCCGGACCCACTCAGAGTGCGGGCTACGCCCTAACTGTGGCGGGTTATGTCCTCGGGCACTCGCACGGCGGACGCGCCTTCCCTGCAAGTGCGCATGGTGCGATGGCGTCCCTTCTGTTCGTACCCATCGGCCTGCAGCTGGCCTTGGGGATTTATCTCAAGTTGCACATTCACGAGGAGACGCTTAGGCCTTGGGCGGTGCGTGCGCACGGCGTGGTGGGAAAGGCATACCCGATCCTCGGTTGGGTCCAGATGTTATTTGGCGCGATTGCACTGAGGGGATATTGCCGGGGGGGTAACCTTGGGCAGTGTTTGGCTCACTATATTATGGTGCGTGAGTCTCTGTTAAGCCGGGGAGGTTTATTTGACATCATATGCCAGGGGAGCGGATTTATTGCGTATGGCATCATCATGGCGATCATGTTCCTGGTTGGCGAGGGTTGGGTGCGACGGAGCGGGCGTAGTCCTGAGTGGTGGGATTCTTGGATCATCACGCTTTGGGTATGTGGACAGTCATTCTTTGACTTCACGGTGTATCTTCTCACTTTCAAATGTGTTAGGGCATTGGTGAGCACACCACTCGAACGCAGGAGGCTGGGAGTGACACGCTTATGCATGGCTATAGTCAACACATTCACCGAACACCGAGGTTCGGTCTGGTCTGTCAAGGATATGCAGCATACGTACGTTCGATTGCGCTCGTTTTCAAGTATTTTTGCTCATTTCCATATAGTATTCTTGGTGTTCTTTGTATGGACCGTATTTCTTAGGTGACCTTGATTTACACTGAAGTGCTCTACTAGGGTGGACAGGAGGCGCGTTGGGCATCTTCCTCTCACGCAACAATCAGGTTAGTATAGCCACTTGTACTAAATACATCGTCACTCATGAATTTCGGCTCTTTTAGCGATCTGTTGTCCCGTCTCTTATGTGCGCATACTCACCCTACTTAAGACCCTGACCTTCCTTACCACCTCGTGATTCAGCATTATCCTGACTGGCTGGGCAATGTCCGAGCACGCACAAGCACTCATGCTATCCACTAAGGTTCGGAACTACACGTTCTGCGTTTTATTTCACCGTTAATGTATACATGCATGCAGGTGCATGCCGTTTTCGGGTACACACTGATGCTCGCCGGTGTATCACGTATCGTCGAGGTCTGCTTCGTCGCTCCCAGATTCTCTCCCCTGGACGCGGCTCCTTCAGACGGAGACAGTCATAGTGAGCATACGCTTGCCGAGGGCAGCGATGCGATGGTGGCTCTCGGCCCTGTGGGGCGGGCCTTCCGGCATCTACCTCCTTTCGTAAGTACCACCTAGACTTCTGCATGAAATGAGACGACTCTGATGCTTTCTCTTCCCCATGTACCAGTTCCTGGTGTGCGCAGGGTAAGCATATCCTACTCGTCGACTTCGTGACGAACTCACATCTGTCTCCAGGCTGATCTTCATGTCCGCCACGGACGAAGAGCTGGACTGGGTGCATGACGGCGGCATGGACCACGTGACGTACATCCTCATCATGTTCAGGTGTGCCCCCTTCCTTGATCCGCACCCGGCGTTTTTCTGACCCAGCGCAGCGTCGCATTCATACTAAACACACTCATCGTGACGCTCATCAGTCTGTACGCGACGAGCGGCCGTAATTCCTCTGCTCCCGGTACATCTGACGGCGCTATCGAGCTTCTGCCGACGCCGCGCGGGAAATGGTATGCGCGAGTGCCTGCCGGGGACCTCGACGCGGGTCCGGTGCATGTCATTGGGGACGCGGAGGACGATCTGTAGACTGGCATTGGCTGCGAGGATCAGAATGTATGTGCGGATAGACACTAAATGTTGTTGTGCTGCACTGTTATTTGACATAGTATCACCTGTCCCTTCCGTTTTTCTGCGCGACTAGTATTATAATGTTGCAGAATGTGTATTTCACTTTACGCTTGGCATTGGCACGGCCGTCTCAACTTCGAATGTTCAGTGGTGAAGACAGCACCAAAATAAATATTGAGACCCGTAGGTCTACCACTCCGGGAAAGCGTGTCATCCTTGTGCAGGGGCCATGCTAATCTTCTCTGTATCGTTCCAATTTTTTCGTATGTCACCCCGAAGGGGACAGTGATTGGTATGTCTCACGAAGTGCTGGCGGGCGACTCCTGCATTTTGCTGATCCCACGGGCGCGCGACGGACGTGTATTTGTTGCATCGAGGATCCGCGCCATACACGTCGTGTACACCCGCGAGATCACGACAATGCAATATTCGCCCGGCCACGCGTTGTGCGACATACCAATTACTGTCCCCTTCGGGGTGACATACGAAAAAATTGGAACGATACAGAGAAGATTAGCATGGCCCCTGCACAAGGATGACACGCTTTCCCGGAGTGGTAGACCTACGGGTCTCAATATTTATTTTGGTGCTGTTTTTCCATTGGTTGGTACTCAGCGCTCAGGCCTCAGGTACAGACGGAACGAACAAAAGTTCATGGACAACCTCGTTCCTAGCTAGTTCATTCCGGCTATGTTGACAACCGTACAGGAGCAGACATGTGTTTATTCTAATGCCACATAACAAAGGGTGCTGCGTCCATCCGGATGTCTCCTGCAATCATCCAAATCAATTTTTATAAATGCTTCAGATCGCAGACACTTTGAAGTCACGAGCGCATAGTTGCGTAAGAACGGCACGGATGAGAATTACAAGGACGTGAGGCCTGAGGAGATGTATAAGGAAAACATGATGCATCATAGTGCGGGTACGGTGAGTACTTATGTGATTAGTGTGATGCCAGATGGCCAACACATCAGCTTGAGAGGACGAACACATACCTACCATGTCGGAGCTAGATGGTTTTGCTGGATACTTGTCGTTGGATGTAGGATTTGTATAACCCCTGTTGCGGTTTGAATGCGTGCTGTGCCTTTGGAATGTCACGAAAGTACCCCGACTCATGCAGGCTGGGATGCGCAGATGATATTCCATGATTTCCGAGCACTAGTGTGTCCAATAGGCACGATTGAGGCAAGACCGACGCTGCGATCTATCAGCCAACTTACATACCCAGATCGGGAAACGGTGCCTCTCCCCGACATTAATGCCCAATGAGACACGTCTGTGTTGGGGTACGAACGGCCTCCTGAGCGGGTCCCCTCGGGCATGATTGCGCAGGCGGCGCGAGATATATGTGCATCGGTAAAAATACCTGGACAGTCGCCAAGCATTGGGCCTACTGTAAAATTTAGAAATGCTGGTATACGTCCGCCGGACCACCGAAGTGCGCTCACCAACTCACGGTCCCAAGATGTAAGCGTCAACGCAAGAGAGAGCTCACTTCAACCGTGTGGATGCATCCCTGATGGACATGGGCCTGGGACTGAGATACCGGATTTGTTGCATGTCATACTTTTCTACGGGAACAACACGGAAGAGGGAGATGATCGCACCTGCCACGCCACTAAGTATGTGCGTCGGTGCCGAGAGTCAATTATGGAGTAGGTGTCCGCCCGGGATGACACCCGCTGGAATGTACCCAAAGAACTATACCCGGACGGGATGCGTGTATTCCGACTGTTCCAAGTATTGGCCCGAAGAACATCAGGCTAGGAGGGATGTGAGCCGAGATGCGAGGAACCGAGAGGGAATAGTGTACTAGTGAGTATAGGAGTTGGCACAGGAGGCTGACCGAGAGGTCGCGGGCGTCTGCCAGTGAGTTGACAGCTCATTAAGCGAAGAAGTTCTCGAGACGGCCCGAGCCGATGTTTCCTCCGGCCAAGCGGCGCTGCCGTAATCAGCGCTAAAGGCTGCACTCATCAATCCGTAAAGTAGACATCCTCACATCATGCATCCTTGCGTTCTCCCTCTCATGTCCATCCAATCCTCCTGATTATTCGCCTTGCTGTGGTTGTGGTTGTTCCTGCTGCCATGGACCATTCACGCAACTCGGCCTCCTTCCGTTCACGCCCCCATGGCCCCCGCCCTCAGAGCCCGAAACCCTCTGCGAAGAGTCCGCCGGCCAATATCATGGATCTCACGAGCCGTTTCGACGAGGCGTCGCCAGCATATTCCAGTCACCCACGCCCGTCCTCATCGACGCCGTCATCGCCTTCTTTTCGACATTCCTGCACAACCCAAGCGCACCACCATCGTCTTACTCGCCGCAGTCAGAGCTCGACCCGGCGTCACCACCGTACTCAAGCCCCCGTTCTTCGTTCGCCGCAAGTGTCGGGACCCCTTCGCCCTTCAACTACACACTTCCCTTCCGACGGTACGCCTCTTCAGACTCACGTCTCAGTTTGCCGTCGCCGAGTGCGACGAGCGATGGTATGCGGACGCCAGTCAGCGACCGTCCGACCTCATCTTCCACCCTTGTATCTGCCCCCGTCGTCAAAGTTATCCCCAAGAGGCCTCCTTTCCCTCATCCACCCCCCTTGAATTTCGAATCTGTCCCGGTCTCACAGCGTTCCATGACCCTGGAGGCCGCCCAGTGGAGCCTGACTTCCGAGCAGCTGCAGGAGCTCGTGTCCCACGCCATTCGCAAGTCCGCCGAAGAGTCCTTCATACGGCTGGTGTCCCTGAAGACCTTCGACGAGGAACTTCCAGCGGAACTGGAGCGCCTGAGCACTGTGAGTGATGTTTTTCCGTGTAACTCTTCATGCCTATGCACGTGTGTATTGTTCTGCCGGATGTCCCCTCTGTACCGGTGTTTGCTATTCCCGCTGTGCCTGCCTTTCATTATGGCCGTATGCTATGATCGGGCACTTTCTTGGACAGTTGCCATATTTGGCAAGTGGAATGCGGCTGTTTCACATTTCGTCCATCTTTCCGTGGAACAGTTCCATACTCACGACACTGTTCGGGCATGTAGCTCCAAGCAACAACGCAGGCGCAGTACCGTTTCAAGATGCACCGGCGCGCAATGCTGCTCCAGTCGCTCAACGCACTCTCCTTCAATCAGTCCACAGAGACGAACGACGGCGAGGCGCTCGCCAACCTCACCACACAGCTTGCGGAACTGACCATCTCCTGCGACCGCCTCATGGAAATGCTGATATCCGTCGCGGACCAACGCGCGCAGCTCCAGCACATGCAAGACGTGCACGTCTCGTCTGCGCTCGCGATGGGCCTGCGTAAGCTGAACGCGTCGTATGGCAAGCGCAAGACAGAGCTCAAGGTCACACGCGCCGAGCTCGACGAGCTCAAGGCGGAGCTCCGCGACGCGTGGCTTGTCGCGGAGGACATGGCGCAGGAGATGGACGATCTCGACAATTTCCCGCGCGACGACTTTGAGAGCGCTGGCGACGACTCCGCGAGCCTCGCGGGAGGGCGCCTCACGACGAGCAGCGTCGAGTCGGCACAGGTCGTGGAGGTCACAGGCACTGCGGTTGCCTCAACTGCGACACTCGCGAGTCTCCCTCCTGTGGAGGACAGCGATCATGCGGGCCGAGTCTCGGCTGCGCGGAAGAGGAGCGTGCGGGTGTCGAACCTGAGGCTTCATGGTCTCTCCGTCGCTGACGGCGCAGCGGGTCCGTCTCGAAGGGGCCGTAAGCCGTCGCTGAGCACGAAGATTCCGGGCTTGTCCGTGATACAGGTCGATACCGCGTCGCTCAGTGAGGGGTCGTTCCTGGAGATGGCAGAGACGCGCCCGGCAACGCCGGCGAGCGCGGTGACACTCGACATGCCGCCAGCTCCTGTGCCTCCAGTGCCGCCGCTCCCGACCCTCGGGTCGTCTATGAGCGTTGACGCGTTAGGTAAGACATCCAGCTTTCTCGTGCACGGCTCGCTTCATGCTTTGTCTGCGGCAGATATTCCCTATTCAAAACCGCCATTATCGTCGCCGGGCTTCGACCGCTCCTTCATACCTCCCGACACGCAGGCCTTCCCGACACCACATACCCCTGGACACGAACTCTCGTTCGGCCAGCGCATACAGTCACTCAACCTGAATCTATCGGCAGAGGCTACCTCCAAGCTAAAGTCATTGCTTGGCATGCGGCGCTCAAAGTCGGAGAACCGGCCGGCCATGCGGCGGGCGGACAGCGCGAAGGCCAACCGGTTCTCAGCGCCTCTGCGCGCTGTGGGCGAGGTGATCCTGCCCGCGGACACGCACACGACAGAAGATCCCGCATGCGGGCCTGCGTGTGCTGCAGCAGGGGACGAGAGATGACGTCAGGCCTAGCTCACTTACCTATCCTTATTCTGCCAGTGTGGGGTGCTCCCATCGCTGTGCTTCCTGTGTTTTCGCACTTTGTTTCCACGCGCGTGCAGCTTGCTGCCCGCACGGCCGCCCTGCCTACTTTATTTCTCTTATTTCCCGCGCACGCGCCGGCGCACTGTATCATGTGTGCGTGTGTGGGACGCCGGTGTGCAGCTGTCGGCGCCCGGCCGTGTACGTGGTGTATTGGCATACGTACGCAGTGTGCCCGTTCTCGCGATCCCCTTCTGTATAATGTACATCATAGGCGTGCGTCTAATGCTTCAGCTTGCTTCGGCCCTGTACATGCGTATGCTTGTAGTCTGGTCTGCGTCTGTAATTCTCACATCTATTGACTGTGCATCTGTTACGCCGACGATAGCAGAAAGTGGATAAAAGGGTCCTGATATATGATAAGTGGCTCGACGGAGGCCGTGGACGACAATTTTGTGTGCGCGAAGATCATGGGTGGTGGTGGGCGCCGTGCAGGTAGCAGCGAACATCGGAATGCCGTCCCGATCTTCGATCGCGAAGAGCGTCTTCAACGACAACGCCGCAGATCCTGCGCACCCTAGTCTCGGTCAGCTGTGAACGGGCGTCGGCAACGCTCGAGTACATTACATAAGCGATGCATAGGCGGCGAGGGTACGTACTGACTTACGAGGTACCCTTGCAGTGCAATATTGCAAGCAATTAATATCTGCGAAGAGAGACAGACAGACCCACGAGGGCAGCGGCGCCTTTCAATTCATCTCGTTGAGTTCCATCCCGGCGCCGAATAATCATGAGGTTTGTCGATCTGCCCACCGACATTCTCTTTGCTGTCTTCCGTCAGCTGTTCGTGTGCGATATCCTCGCAGTCCGCCAGGTGAGCATCCTATTCTCAATATACATGCATACAGCGCCCACTGACCAGGCCCACCGGCCCACCTTTCAAGACCTGTACGGCCTTACATTCCGTCAGTCGGGAACGTACCGTCTGGTTCAACGCACTTTCTGCACATGTCTTAGCCACAGGCTTTCCACTACCGGGCCTCCGCGGGCGTTCACTTGTCTCCCTGTCCTCGGAGCAGCTCGAACATCTTACTCTGCAGGCCCTCCGCCTCCATCACAACTGGACCACCGCAAATCCTGTCTGCAGCAGGCAGTTTGACCTCCACCCCCCGTCTCTTCCCATCTCGCGCCCCCGCAATATCGCCGTGTACTTCCTTCCCGGCCATGCCAATCGTTGGCTCATTACAAACACCCTATACGACCAACCCGCATCCCCCAGGAAGTATGTCATCCAATGCTGGGACCTCGCCTCCCAAGTTCCCAGCTGTATCGCGATATTGCGTGCCATGAACTTGAATGCCATGCCCGTTGCCGTCAACTCCCATCCCGATAACTTGGCAGTTCTGGCCCTCACTCGTCGAGAACAATCCGAAACGTCAGTATTCTCTTCCTTCCCTTGTATTCCGGGGCGTCACGTCCCCAGCGTTCCTCCGTTGGAGTACTATGTTTTGCGATCGCCAAATATGTATCCTGTCTGACTCTTGGGAATGCTGTCTTAGGATTACAACTTCAATATACGCGGTCGACTTTTCCTCTAGCGATCCGGAATCAGCCTTCCAATGCATCAACGAATTTCCGAGCTACCCTCACTCCATCGCGCTAGAGGGCTCCACGTTTGTCGCCAGTGACCCGTATAATACTGTGCGGCTCATTGACATCAAGTCCGGTCAACCTTTGTGCGAGCTGCGCGTCCCGCTTTTACACGACGATCCTACTCTGCGAAACGAGGTGCGGTACGCGGACTATAGCCCACAACGCACACGCTCTGACACTCTTCCAGGAGCACCGCTGTCTCGGCGCAGTGCTGCTCGACCACCACGTGCTCGTGTTCCGCAAACAATGGATACACCTCTACGACACGCACTCCACGCGCCCGCCAGAGCCACACCCCGCCGCGCATACGCCGCCCCGCCTCGACCCGATCGCCAAGCACAAATGGCAATGGCGCATCGACACCCTCGTCCTCTCCCCCCGCACCCGCACACACACACGCACCCCCGCGCCCCTCCCGCCTATCGACGTCCTCATCCGCTTCGACACCTGGTTCCCCTGGCCCGTCAACATCCTCCACCACTTCGTCCTCCCCCCGAACCCGCACCCGCACCCGCACCCGCCCCGCCCCGCGCCCCCGTACCTCCATTCCTCCGCGCCCGCCGACGGCCCGCACATGGCGCACGCCATCCCCGCGCCCGTGCGCCTCTTCACGCCCTCGGACGTCGTCCTCGGGCGCTACGGCACCGCGCTCTGGATCGACGCGCAGACGGACCCCCGCGCGCCTGCGCAGGCCGGCGACCACGGCCAGCGCGTCGTCGGACAGATGCTCGCGGACGCCCCTGCGCCCGCACCCGCGCAGCTCGGATCCGAGGCGGGCGCGGGGGGGTGCGGCGGCCGGCGCTGATGGAGTTCCTCGTGCAGGCGCACGACGAGCGGTGGACGCGGCTGGCGGTGGACGAGGAGGAGGGCAGGATCGCGGTGGGGTGTGTGGATGGGACGGTGATGCTGTTCGAGTATGTAGCGCGTGCGGATGCGTGAGCTGTCGACTGTAACGGGCATGGTGTGGTTTGTGCCGCTGGCGATGCATAAGTAACCAATTGCAGTCGGGACTCGAGAGTGAACATACGTGTGGTCAGTCGCATGCACCAAAGAGAAGAGATATTAGTATCCTAAGATCGGAAGTCACAGACGACTTGGAAAAAGTGAATGAAGCACATGTAAAGAAAAATAAATATTGAGACCCGTAGGTCTACCACTCCGGGAAAGCGTGTCATCCTTGTGCAGGGGCCATGCTAATCTTCTCTGTATCGTTCCAATTTTTTCGTATGTCACCCCGAGGGGGACAATATTATGTGTGGAGACAAGCCATCGACAGGTGGGTCATGCATTTTGGTGAGCCCGCGGGTCTGGTCATTCGGCATCAGCAATAGACTTGTAAGAACTCGGGTACGTAGCAGTACCTCCCTTATACATACGAACCATCCATGAGGACGACAGACATGGCTTGGGGAGTCACTAAAGCATGCGTTACAGCTGTCCAACGATCCAGTGGTGATAATGTCGGATACTGACACGCTGTATCACAGTTCGAACATTACAGTGAATGACACTCGGTCGATTTCGGAAGGCGGGAAATGGGAAGAACTACTTCACTGTCGATACCTACATTCAAGATGAACCCGACGGCGCGCACGAAGGCAATCGAGATAGCATTCGCATGGAGGGGTCAGAGTGCAGAAAATAAGAATAATGGCCACAGTAATATTAATGTACCTGAACCATCTTGGCACGCTTGAGTACACCGAGAGCAGCGGTGGGCTGGCCGATCGAGCCGCCTCGGTGATCTATAGCTGTTCCAGAAAGGCGCACTCGGCCTTTGGGGGAAAATTGTTGTCCGCAAAAGGTATAACAATCGACGGCGAAACGAATTTCTTCCACCTGTCTATGGATCAGACAGACAAAGCGGAGGTAGACCTGTCAGAAGTACGTAGCGACGGCGTAGCTGAATAATGACTTGCCTTGTAATACTTAAACAAGCGGTCTATAAGGGTTGGGATGTCAGACGCTGTATGTGTTCTCAGTGCGAATATCGGCTATGAGAGGATGAAGATAACCAAGTCCTCGAAAGACCCGCTGGGCTACCAATATATTGGTGGGACATGGAGTAGAAACAACAAAGGCGGAGGTGCACACAGGCCTATTAAGTTTAGCATAGCACGACGGAGGTGAACAAGCGTGGCGTCTTCGACAGGGAATGTGGTAGTAGGCGAGAGCAGGATAATTCGATATTCGGCATACGAGCGAATTGTGTGCCGATCATGGTCCTTCGCGTGTGCTGCGCCACGTCCGAGTCTGTCGCAGTCACACGTCTGCTGGCATGAGAACGAGCACAACGAGTCACAAATAGATACTCATCTGGCGGTGATGCGGAAGGATGCCATCGATATGATTGTCTGAGAACTGGCTGAAACTCATCGAGGAGAGACGGGTAAATTGAGAGGCAACGGCTCTAGAGAGGGAGGGAATGCATGGCATGACATGACAGAGTACGGCATCGTTGGAGAGCGTGGTGTGTGCGGCGTAGTGCGACATAGGAAGGGGGCATTATGTATAGACCACAATACAGAACGCCTGTCGTCATAGAGCACTCCTAGGGCGGTGAGTCTCAGTCCTGGACATTTCCAAGGACGAGGTAAGGACTAGGCGGCAAGCATATTTACCGGTAGCTTGAGAGTGACACCAATTGTCAGTAACAAAATGATGGCATCTAATGAAGGGATCCCGCACTCTAATTCATGACCCAGATCAACAGATACTTGGCACGCACGTTGGGCCCACCATACACAATCGATCGCACAAAAGCGAAGGTCCTCACGTGTGCTGTCTGGGATAGTACGAAAACCACCGTGTGCGAAGGATCAATATCCTCCTTGTCACCATAGCTGCGCAGCGAAGAGAAACGTCGATGCACGTAGAACCACAGATACGCGGGATTTTTCAATCGTGCTAAATGGAGTCAGCAACCCTGTCAACGAATTAGAGCGTAAGTTTCGGGTACGCGACGGTTGGGCTCTTTGAAGCACGTACTAATAAGGCGACCTAATACTGCAACAGGAGATCAGAATGCCTCAAGCACAAAAAAGCGCACTGCGTTTAATTCCGATACCGCTGTCATTCAAGTCTGCAGTAGCTGCCGTCGACACTCCCAATTTGCCCTTTACATCGCGTGCATTCGTCCCGGTAAGACCCAGACATGTGTCCACTAACATCAAAGTCAGCACGACGAACATAGACACAAGCCGCTCACCGCGCGTGCGCTCGTCCTGCGTAACGGGAAGCATGGCCTGATGGGTACCGAAGAGCTTATACAAAAGCAACTGTAAATCCATGCACCATGCAATCCCACGCAAAAACAACAGATTTAGATATGTACATCTGGATACCACAGATGATAGAAACTGCATGAAAACCTGGCTGCCGCATGTCAAGGGGCCGTAGCACAGATCCTAGGGCGCTTTGAATGGTCGTCTTGAATGTCCTGTTCATGTTCGAGACGTCACGTCTATTAGGCGCACAAGGTGTCGCTATACCTACAGGAGATCGTAAGATTCGAGGGCGAGGTGAGTAGAGCAAATCACCAAGAACATATCAAGGCCCTAGAAAGGGCCGCGTAGTCTAAGAGTCTAAATGTCAAGATGGTCAATTAGTGTCAGTTGGCACCGCGATCGGAGGACAGCCCCCATTTCAGGAAGCTCAAATCCGGACTGCTTCCAACTGAATGCGAAATTCGCTCTCCAGAGCCAGCCAATGACGGCTTGGCGATGGCAGCACTGTAGACGCACCTTAGAGAACTCGTGTTGTCGAATCAGACATGAGTTGTATGCATCGATCATAACACGACAGTCTTACTAGTACATCTGCAAACAACATTCATCTGCTCGTAACTGAGATGTCCCTTAACTCCCAACCTCTCATGATGCAATCAAAACCTGTTGTCGATGTGATGAGACCTAGTTCGATTGTGCGTATATGTAAGGATGGCACTCACAGCGGATGGCGTCAACCCAAGCTCCCGTAATGTTCGCGAGAAATCCGATCGAGGAAAGGCCTTCCTGCACATTTGAGTTCACGGTTAGAGCACAAGCCTACACCAGAACAACCACGAGACCGACCTGGGAAAGTGCTGTGCAAAACTCACGCTCTCAACGTCTACCGCAAGCGTCTGTCCAGCTAGAAACTCAGCCACCTCACGAAGCGCTGTTAGACGACTGTCAGTGTCCGCTATATGGAAACCAGAATATCATATCACGCACTGGCATCGCTGGACAGAGTAGTTGTATACGGCTGTCCGCCACTCGCGAGACGGATCTGTAGTCTCGTCTCGGGGTAGTCTTTCCCCGACGTTCGGGGAGCAGTAGGAGCGGGAGCTGCAACCGGAACAGAACTTCCTGGTACAGGCTGACCCTCGCGCAAGGCCTTTTCACGAGCTGCCCTCTCTGCACGAGCCCTTTTGTCTTCTTCAATCTGAGCCTTGATAGCAGCGCGTGCCTTCGCATCATCCAGCTTCTCTGAATAGAGGAACGTCGATATCTCAATATGTCTGCTGAGTATAGACCTTACCTTTGCGCCTCTTCTCAGCTTCTTTGATAGCCTCTTTCGTCTTGATGTCCTCTCGAAGCTCGTTTATATCCTTATAAATACGGTTGAGACTTAGATCGCGATGGGAAGTTATTTTGAATTGATACATACCTTTCCAGACTTCCTCCGAATGGCTTCATTCGCTTGGTTCGCCTTAGCTTCCTCTTTCGCCTTGACCGCTCGTTTCGCGTCCATCTTCTCGCGAAGCTCGACAAGCTTCTGTTTCTTCTCCTCCTCCGTAAGTGGCTTTACCTGAAAATCGGTCCAGTTGTGGAAGCATTAGTATATAAATTGGTGGTGTATGCTGCAGCGAATGCACGCGCCTCCTCAACAGACTCCTCGAATTGGTCATGCCCACTCTTCTCCGCGTGGAAATTGGCCAGTGCCGTGTTCTTGAAAATCTTTCCGCACTGAGAGCATTTAATACTCTGCGATGTGCGAGAGCCAATCAGCCGAAAGCCGTACAATGTAAACACGCCAAACAAACAGTGCGGATGTTGTACTGACCTTGGCTTCAACGTCAGCGCTTCCACCCCCGGAAGATTGTGCCCCTGCTGCTCCAGTCGGCCCATACACTGCACGCAACGCCTCAAGATCTTCGTCGTCCTCATCCATGGGCTCTCCGCCGCTCGCTGCAGCCGCACCGCCACTGGACCCAGACGATGTTACAGATGATAGATCGGGGACCGGGTTTCCTTCGTTCCCGATGATATGATCCATCGCCGGCTGCAGTCCTCGGTTTCCAGTGGCTTTCAATGCCCCTGCATATCGTAGCGCAGTCAGAGTGTTGTATACGTTGTGCTGCTGAGAAGAGCGCTTGCGTACATTCAACTCTTGCGGGATCAAAGCCCATGGATAACAAGACATCTTGGTCGGACATTGGATACGCACAGTTGATGGACGGGCTGTTTGAGACTATTCGAGAAGTTGTTCAGAGGAGGAACGGTAGAGAAATGTGCGATTTCGCTTTAGATCTTGGCCTGTGGCCACGCATTCTCGATCACATGACTATACAGATCAGATCGTGACCAACCGCAACATTAATCCCATAAGTACTAAGTATCTACTCACTCTAGGCCTACATCGCAACGAAACCATGCCCTTGAGAAGGTTCTCGAGGAACAAGCTGTGCGTGTAGCATGCTTCTGATGTTTATTGTGGAGTGTAATGTTGGACACTCACAAGTACACGACAGTGAATGTGAAACATGCCAAACTTGGATTTGTTTCCAAGCAGCAATCAGAGCGGGACGACTACTTATTCCAGCCTTTCAATATCAACGGCGAGAGCACGGGTCGCCATCTGATTTTGGGAGAACTTGACTTGTATTTCCTAACAATATAAAGTGGTACTGTATTGAGTCAGCTCGCGTCAGACGAAGGTACGAACGTGCTTTGATGATGGGTAAACACCATCAAGATAGGGCCCATAAGCTGTGAGATCCGACATGCAAATGTTAAGGTGATGATGGTGTCGGCTGCCACCACCAGAACATCCTCCAGAGTACCCAGAAGCCAAGGAACCCGACAACACAGTAGCCGATTGTCCGCCACTGCTTTACGCCCCCTGGGCCTAATCCAAAAGCCTGACCTGCTCGCCGTGAAGATTGAGCTAGGGAAGCACCAAAAGAGTTGAATGCATTGCGCTGAAGCCGGGCGTAAGCTGAGGTAACATCCAATTGGTGCAATAGGCTTACGGTAGTATTCAAAGTAGAGTTCTGTTGCTCTACGTCGTCATATATGTCTGTGGTAACCTGATGTATCCGTATGCTCTTCAGAGATGGACAACACAAATGCAAGATAGCACAGCTTACACCGCGCAATGTACGAAGCTTAGAGTGCAGCTCGTCCAGCCTCTGATCGTTCTGGGACTCGTATGTGTCCTCCTCCCGACCTCGCGACGAAGACATATTTCACAGTGATCCAGATGCGTTCCAATGACGAATTAGAACGGTGCAGAGATAGAACGAGCTGATTGAAGCTGGCCGAATGGCGGTCAGTGGGCAAGATGGGCGAATGCTGACTAAGCCAATAGAGCATTCTATTTCTGGCGCGTTCGACGTGTCCTGCGACTCACGCGCCTGCGGCACTCTTACCACCTCCCCAACCTTTCCATCTTCTGGCACGTCTCCGTCACATCTTTACGGTCGCTTTCTTGACGCTGTTAGCGTCTGAATATTGCGGCCATGCCATTGGCATACTCCTTGCCGTCCGACTTGTCTCCAGCAGCTGTTGCGAACACATCGTCCCTGCTGCGCATTGTAGCTCTTGCACTCATTTCAGGAGCTGCCATCGCGTCACGACTCTTTGCTGTCATCAACTTTGAAAGCGTCATCCACGAATTGTGCGTATTGCATGGTGATGAGCTGTTGTAGACCCTGACGATCCGTTATGCGTCAGTGATCCATGGTTCAATTAGTGGGCATATCTCTCCATGTCCTAGAGTTAGTTTTGACAGATGTGTGGCCAGCCGCGCAACCCGCGTACTAGCGTCGCAGGGATTTTATGTTTGTCATGCCCGTTTCGAGAGTTACGTGGTCGTTGATTTGATCTTCAGGAATTTTGGAATTGGTTTGACCCCACAGCGTGGTACCCTCTGGGTCGTGTTGTTGGAGGCACAATCTATCCTGGTCTCATGGCTACTAGCGGTGTCATCTACAACATATTGCATGCGTTGAATCTCCCCGTCGACATTCGCAACATCTGTGTGATGCTTGCTCCAGGTTTCAGTGCTCTCACAGCGTGGTCGACGTATATGTATGTAGTCATACACAACGGTGCTGCTTTGCTCAATATTTCTCGGACGCTAAACCTTACGTAGGTTTACCAAGGAATTGAAGGACGAGAGTGCCGGTCTGCTCGCTGCCGCGTTCATCGGCATTGTACCGGGGTATATATCTCGTTCGGTCGCGGGCTCATACGACAATGAGGCTATTGCCATCTTCCTACTCATGTTCACATTCTATTGCTGGATTAAAGCGCTGAAGACCGGCAGCGCCTTCTTCGGTACACTGGCGGCACTCTTCTACTTCTACATGGTTGCCGCGTGGGGTATTGAACACCTCTTTCATGTCTATGGTTATATCACTGACAAATTGTGTGACAGGTGGCTATGCCTTCATCACTAATATGATACCTCTCCACTCGTTAGCCCTCATTCTTATGGGTCGCTTCAGCAGCCGGCTCTATGTTGCGTATTCATCTTGGTATGCCATTGGACGCTTGCCAGTATGCAGGTACCATTCGTGGGTTTCCAGCCTGTACGGACTAGTGAACATATGGCAGCTCTAGGTAGATCAAAACATACTTCGTCTATGTATCTGATGATACTGACCGGTCTTCACCCACCTTTGCCAGGGGTTTTTGGTCTCCTACAGATCATTGCTTTTGCTGAGCTTGTGCGATCACACGTCTCCTCCAAACAATTCCAGAGTCTTCTCTTTGCCTCGGTCATTGGCATGGGTGTACTCGGTGCTTCCGCGATCGTTGGCCTCACGTATAAGGGGTGGATCGCACCCTGGACCGGGCGCTTCTACTCCCTGTGGGACACAGGATATGCGAAGAAGTAAATACCCGAGTATTCTTGGAATTTATGCGTTGACACTCACCGCTTTTATCCAGATACATTCCGATCATCGCGTCCGTGTCCGAACATCAACCGACAGCGTGGCCGTCATTCTTCATGGACCTCCAATTCCTTATCTTCCTTTTTCCTGCGGGGGTGATTCTGTGCTTCCGCCAGCTTCGGGACGAGCACGTCTTCGTGATCATCTATGCCGTTGTAGCAAGCTACTTCGCGGGTGTCATGGTCCGACTCATGCTCACCCTCACCCCAGTCGTCTGCGTCTCCGCCGCCGTCGCATTCTCTTCGGTATTGGACACATACATTGATCCGGTTGAACCTGAAATTCCTGCGGAGGACAACGCGGTTGCGCCCTCGGACGCTTCCGCAAGCGCCAGCTCGACCGCTGTCGGTGCTTCGGGTACCACGGCAACGACGTCAAAAAGACACAAGAAAATTGCTGCGAACCCTCCCGCGGGGCCTCTCGGCGATATCGTATCCACGGTGACCGCTGCTGCAGGATCGAGCAAGAAGTCTGAGAAGCCGCACGGGATTTGGGGTCTTGACACCCGTGCCGCCGTAATGTTCAACGCCGTCGGGATGCTCCTGTTCTTCGTGCTTCATTGTACGTATGTGACCTCTTCCGCGTACTCATCGCCGTCCGTTGTCCTTGCTTCGACGAACCCCGACGGCAGCCAGCACATTATCGATGACTTCCGCGAGGCCTATTACTGGTTGAGACAGAACACCCCGGAGACTTCTGTGGTGATGAGCTGGTGGGATTACGGGTATCAGATTGCGGGCATGGCTGATCGTCCGACGCTCGTCGACAACAATACTTGGAACAACAGTTAGTTCGAAGTCTTCTCAGCGAGTGAATTAATTTAACGGACCTTCTTCGCAGCACATATTGCTACTGTGGGCAAGGCCATGTCAAGTAGCGAAGAAGTCGCGTACCCTATCCTTCGGAAGCATGATGTTGACTATGTCCTCGTCATTTTTGGAGGGTTGCTCGGTTATTCAGGCGATGATATCAACAAGTTCCTGTGGATGGTCCGCATTGCCCAGGGAGTCTGGCCTGACGAAATCCAGGAGCCAAACTATTTACGGCGAAAGGAGAATACAAGGTCGATGACCAGGCGTCGACGACGATGAAGAACAGTCTGATGTACAAGATGTCGTACTACCGGTAAGGATGAGTGGGTTGTGACGGCTGAAAACCTACTGACGAGGTTTTTCCGTCAGGTTTGCCGAGCTCTTTGGTGGCCAGCAAGCCGTTGATCGTGTTCGGGGCCAACAGATCCCGAAAACGGGACCCACGCTGGATTACCTTGGTGCGTTTATCTGATTCAATCGTTATCGATGCTCGGCGCTCATCCTTTGCGTTCATTACAGAGGAGGCGTTTACCTCCGAAAACTGGATTGTATGTCTATCTGTGGGCCATCGCTACACATGCTTCATCTAACCAAACCCGGCTTTAGGTCCGAATCTACCAGGTCAAGAAGGAGGACTTGTTGGGACGAGACCTGAAAAGTGCCAACGCATTCGAGCAGGGCAAGAAAAGAAGAGGTCTAAGCCTCCGGTGCGGCGGAAAGCTACAGTGTAGATGAATCCCTTTGCAATTTCATCGATCGCTCGTGATACGGCTCTGTGGGTGTCAGCTGCAACGTGGTGCGGTAGCGCTCAGCGCGTCCGTTCGGACCTTCGCGGTCATGATCGCTGCTCCTTCAGTTCGTGGCTCCGTTCTCATGGGTCTTCGCCTTGCATTCTAGTGTCAGATATGGTTCCGCGAGGCGGCGTGTGGACGACGCAACCACCACAACACGTGGATCTAAATTCTGAGTGCCGGTCTGCCGTTGCTGCACGATCAGCAACGCCACCGTGAACATGACGTGGGTGTCGATGGTGAGTTTGCCGTGCGGTAGCTGTTGCCATTTCGTGAGGCAATGCTCGTGCCGGATGCTCCGTGTTACTTCTTTCTCCATACGTCATTCCATACTGCGTAACCCTCCTTAACACCTATCCTAGATTAAGCATTCCCTGACGCTTCTCGGACTTTGAACGTCGCAAGCGGACTTAGAGCGGTATGTGTAGTAATTGCACTCTTCCGAAGCAGGAAACAAAGCTTATAGTCAATCTCGCCTATGTTCGTCAGTGCACTTGCTGGACATACAAGATAACGTTCAAAAAACGAATAATGCAGTGTTAGTGAATGCAATATCACGAATCATGTCCTCGGCTCAAGTGATCGCCCAAACCAACTGCCTCGATAAAACCTCTCGGTGATAAAGGTTCTGCTTCCGAGAAAAGCCCATCGAGATGTCCGGGATATGCCTTCTAATCGAGTCAAGTCTGGGTCGTACCGCGAAGGTTGCGAGATGCATGCGACCGGTGGTGCGCATGTGCATTGTTCGAGAACATAGAGTGAATTATCTGATTGTGCGAAGCCCGCCGGAATCAGTGACGACACTGAAGGCACAATGACTTCATCTGTAGATGCGTGTTTTCTTGTTCTACAGAAAGGTGACCATGCGAGTGAAGGAACTCTGACATAAATCAAACAGGATCCCGCTATTGGCACAGTCTCTTGTAGACAATGTAGCGGGTGCGTCTTCAATCCCTCTGCACTATTGCATGGAGGGACATCTTCAATGGTATGGGGCGTTACCTGTAATAGAACCCTTCAAATCTATTTTTTATCACGAGTTGGGGTGCTGATCGGGGCGTTCGTTGCGCCGGTAACGTGGGCAGGAGGAGTAAGGAGATGAATTGGCATACGCGGCACGCGGCGCTCATTTGCAGAGGGGCGGCCGTCATAAATTTCAGCTGCCGCGTTTGGCTCGAACCTGCAAACCGGTCAGCTGTTCTCTGCATATCAGAGTGGTCTGCTCTCACAAATCATGTTCGTTCACAGTGATAAAATGATGCAGAAGAAAGCATGGCTCCCAAACGCCCGAGCCACGGAGGACAACTATTACAAGTACTGTATCGGAAATGGATGGTGAAAATAACGGAACCCATAGCACAGCATGACAATTATACACGACGACCATCCTCAACTCGTACACTACCCGTGTTGCGACGGGTCGGCTGTCTAGCCCTCCACCCACTACAGGCTATGGCGTGCAGAACGATTCCCACCCTCGTCATCAACTCCCCGCCTTACTCGTCTGCCCCTCCCCCTTCCGTACCTGCACTGCGCTGAGACAGTAGTGCACCAAGTTCCTCGCTGGTGATGCGGCGGAAACGAATTGTGCCGGTCTGCCAACCCCTCAACAAGGTCTCGAGTATTTGGACGTTAGAGAGGTCACTGAGGTTTCTGAAGGGGATATTCTCCGGCCAACCCTCGATGATCACGTTATACCGCTGTACCACGTCCCTCAAATAAGTCGGCCAGCGCATGACGGCAATGTCATCGCCGGTGATGGCGCCTGGAGGTGGCGTCGGTGAGAAGGTCTCGCATATTCATGACAGGAACGTACGAAGAGACTCTTGGATGAGTCGCCGCAACTCTGCGCGAGTCTCTGACATGCGCTCGCTGTAAGACTTGCGCTCATTGACGCGGAATTTCGTGACGTGCTGGTCCATTCTGAGTGTGGTGTCGAGAGTCGGGGAAGATGATTTGGGTAGCAATTGAGCCTCCCTTAAGTACGGTCTACAGAAGAAGTCTAGGGTTAACGTCAAGATGCGGGCATGATGTCCTTCGATTCTGAGAGGTAAACAAAGATTGCATGTCCTTCGTTCAAACCCGTAGATCTTCCCACTGAAAATAACCGGACATTGCGGATAAAGCTCGTGAGGCAACCACTGAGGTCAGAGGGCGGAAGCATTGCACAGGATCTAGCGTACCTGGCACGCCGCAGACACGCGGATCAGTCGCAGAGGGAGCAGCACACCTTGGTATGTTTCCGCGCTTGACGTACTGCAGGTCAGTTGAGCCACTGAGAGGCGTTTGTTTGAAGGTTCAGTCTCACCTACAAATTGTGCTGTATCCTGCCAATGATCTGATTATCAGAAACAACAAGCTGATAGGTTGGCCTGAGGAGCATGTACGTCCTTCTCCGTATGGTTACGCCACCGTCTGAATCCCGTCTCGCATACGGCAGCGTGGTGAGATATTGGCCATCTGATAACAGAAAGGATCGTCCTTCGACTCCCGCCGCACCGTCCTCGTGCGACGGATCACAGTACAGCGGTCTGCATAATCACCTGGGCTGATTCGGATTCTAATGGTGATTGTTCTTCGAAGATACTGAGCGTTCTCCAGATATGTCGGCGGAACTGGCGGCCGAGCACGACTCGTCCGTTGTCCTGAGATTTATGAAAAGTGCGGATTGGTGTCACTGCAATCGCGGCCGATCTGTGAACCATGAGCCTTGGTGAGAGGTTGTGTCATGAAGAACCTGCAAATTGAACTGCAAATCTGACCAATCTGCTGGATCGTGGCAGCGTCGAAGCGTTTCCTCCATACAGCCCGTAACCCACGTCCCTAGACTCCGACCTGAGTCGCCGTGGGGAAATTTCCGTCGATGTGACATTTTAGGTTGCCGAATGGCTAAGACGCCTACACATCTAGTAAGTTGTCAAAACAGTGTGGAGAGGCAACCATCATGCAGGCGAGAAGGGGATCCTCCGGAGGATGGTGACGAACGATCAGAGGGAAAAGGCAGGCTGAAGCATTGTGAGGCAGGTGATTCCTGCGCAGCGAGCCTATGGTACTTGATACTGCTTTCGATCGGTAGCAAACCATATAGAGACGACAAAAGAGAAATCTCAATGGCTGAGAGACAACAGGGTCAGATCACTGGCGTGAAGAATAAGATATTTACCACACCATCGGAGAGTAAATCCGCAGACAGCCGAGTCAAGGGTCTTGGACGCACTAGCCATGGATTCTGAGTCTAACCAGTGAAAACCAGCCAGACATATCGAGAACAGGGGGCTTACATCTGGACCACACATCCTCAGATTGGAATTTGAGGAATGGAAGAAAACGGTGTCTTTGAAAATGCCCTCCACACACCGCGATGTTCAAGACGAGGTGACAAGGATCCGGCTGGCCCCGAGATGGTTTACCGCAATGTACGAAACGTGTACTGAATGCATCTTCCGGCACTACAGTGCGTGTTTCTCCAAACTGCGCTTCTACCTTCAATGCTGAAGCAGAGACACACGACACAGATTGCATGTGCGAGGTCCACTGCAATGAACGCAGTGCGTTCAGGTGACTGGTATCCTGCCGCCACAAAAGGTAAAGAAGACTCGACGTTGGGAACCTTGATCACGAATTATTCTGATTCGTTGAATTGAGAATCTCATCAGGTGACTGTATGGCCTGAGACGTCAAAACATGGCCTGTAGTCAAATCAAAGGTCATCCAACCAGATACGTGGACAAGAAACGACAAGTGCGTACATAAACTTTGTTCTTGAGTTCTCGAGTGTCATAGAACACTCGAAAAAATCTTGGAGCACGCGACACTGAGAGAGATGCACAGGAAAATTGCGAAGCTGATTATGACAGATCCCCCGAAACCGGCATCCTTTTCTCGAGCCTCCATCAGCCACGAGCACCACAATCCAAAGAAGGAAACTGACGTTCAATGCCGTCCGGCTTTGGAAAAGCGGGTGCACCAGCGTACCGAGCGACAGACTTCATCAGCACGCCTGGAGAAGTGATACCGATACGCGGAGCGAGCTGGTGTGAGTATTTTGTTGCGACATGATTGCGCCAGTCATTACCACGACAGGGTGAGACCCAGACTGCGGGACCCGGAGGTCGTTGTGAGACGGACGAATGAACAAGTCTCCCAGAGCACCGTAAGACAAAGTCTCTATGCGTAGATCTATCTGACAAATGTGTAAGTTGGAGTAGGTCTTCACGTGATAGGGAGTCAAGCCCACGGCCCTATAGACTATACTTGGCCCTTGAGCAAGACGAAAATTTAAAATCATGGTCATGAGGTATGAATATTATCATTCCGAGTCATGTGCATTTTAGTTGGTAAATTGGTCGGGTTGCTTGCGGGCGCAGAGCAAGAAACGGCCGAAGCGGGTCTGTGAAACTTCTCAGGGATGCCCAGCTAGCCAACCCAATCGTGCAAGTACGCTGCAGTTTGCTGGTAGCATGCAGCTTCGAGAAGGTATGCCCTCCGTAGATCTGCTCAAATCCCGCCATAGAATTTCCACGAGAATAATGTGAAACAAGCACACGATCATAACTCGTCCTTGACGTGGTCTGTCGGTCCAGGCCCCACAACCTCTTCCTCCGCCTCGCCTGCCTGCGCAGGGGCAGCAGTCTCCGCCGATATAGGCTCTGGATCCGCAACCTGCTTCTCCGCATCCACGCGACCGGCGCCCTCTTCGGATTCGACCGCGTTTGCCTCGGCCACGTTCAGGGTCGCTTCAGGAGTTACAGTTTCCTCAGCTGGTGTCCCGAGCGGAGCCGAACTAGATGTCTCGGCTTCCTTCGCTTGTATCATGGTGAGTTCGGCGGTGCCGGCGACGACAGACTTCATGAATTTAACGAGGGTGGTATACTTCTGTGGGCCTAGAGAATAAATAAAACGTTCACCACGTGCCGGCGGATACAATGAATAACCACACCGACCCTCGTAGAGCGCGTACGCGGTTGACCCCGCGGGGTAAATGACGATTCTCGACTTCTCCTTGGATGGCTCTGACAACTCCGCCTGGATCCCCATTTCCACGGCGCTCTCCCCGCTCCTATCGCGATGGCTGGCAAACTTGATTTGGCCCTTGTACATGTTCCCTAGTGCGCGCCAGACGAGCGGGACAGCCTTGTTTGCAGTGAAGAGAACCGCACGGGGCTTGGCAACGTTCTGCACGGCACACGCGTGTCAGCGCAACGTGTGTGTGGCATGCCCACAAGAACGACGAACCGCGTCGGCCCAGGTTGTGATGCCCTTCACGTTCTCGATGTATTTCACACCGTGTGGGATGTTCTGCGACGCCCAGGAGAAGATGTCCCTGGCAGTCCGCTGGCCGTCATACGTGATCGGCTTCGACAATTTACCGCGTGGGAAGAGCTGGGAACAACCTGTGAGATCGTGTGTTTGGACATGCCGAGGCGAGGCAGCTCAGGACATGGAACACGCTGCTCGGCGCACGCCAGCCCCAGTTCGCGAACCGGGTCCACCTGGCGCCCCGCAAGAAGCAAAGGAACGAGGGCAAACCTTGACGGTGGGGAAGCCTTGCACGCCCTGCTCCGCACACAGCCGCTTGTTGGTGTCGGCGTCACAGTCTACCGCGTAAAGCGGGACCATGGGTGAGAGTCCAACCGCTGCCTTGCTGTATTCTGGGGCCATTCTCTGGCAATGCTGAAAAATAAGAAGCACAGTCATTTTCTCCGCTATGCAACGCCGGAACACCAGACTCACCCCACACCACGGGGCTACAAACGCGATGACCGAAGTTTCCTGAGGATTAAGGTTAGGGTTAGTACTGTCCATGAGACTGTGGATGGCAAGAAGGGGCGAGGGGTGAGGAAGGGTAGGTACATTGCACATAGACGAAGACAGAGCAATCTCGGAGCACCACAAACGTACGTTTCGCTTCATGGCTTGCCTGAACCCAGCCGGGTCAATCATCTTCACCTGCGAATCCGCGGGGAAGATGGCTGCCAACGTCAGCGAAGGCGCCACGGCAAACGTCAGAGTCAGTAGGTAAGACAGCTTCATGACCGATATACGGGGGAGCAAGTAGCAATAAATCAAGAATTGAAAGATGCCCGTTACTGAGGCATGCAAGCAGCGGGACGGTGAACGAGATGGTTGCGTGGCAAGCGCTCAAGATTTGAGTCTGCGCTGACGTGGCAGTTTGATCGGCGTCTCAGCTGCATTATGCCGTATGGCACAATTCGCAGAAACCACCGGAGTTTACTGCTAGACAAAATCATTGTGGGGGGGGGGTCTGCAACGTCTCCATGCAAGTACTCGGCATCCTGAAGCCTTTGTCGCAAAGAGGGCGACAACCGGAAAAGCGAAAACAAGACAGAAGAGATCGAGCCACAGATTGCCGACGATCACATACCACAATTGTTCGCGCCGTCGCCACCCTCGGAGGACTGAAGACCGAAGTATACACCAGGATGAGATTAATATGAGCTACAGTTACACCACAATGAAAAGAGATAATTAAGCGATGGTACGGATAGATAGTCGTGCAAGCGTTGTGAGGGGCATTTCGGGATACATTGAGCGGTACAACACGGAGGCGGAAACGTGGAGAGAGAAACAGTACGGCACCGTTTGATACAACCAAGAAGGCAAGAGCCCGTCCTCCGCGCGGAGCGAAGCAGGGCGACACATAATGTCCAGCATCTAGATATCGGCCTTCTTGCCACCCATCACCCTGAACAGCCCGCGCATGTCCATTTTGAGCGCCGACGGCTTCAGCGCCATCTTGCGCGCGATGGCGGCGCGGTCCGCGTGTGGCTGGGTCTGCGTGCGCGACGAAGAGGTCGAGAGCACAGGCGCACGCGCTGGAGAAGCGGGCGCTGGTGCGAAGGAGGACTCGAGGAAGTCCTTGCGTACGTCATCGAGGGGGTTCGTGGGGCACTTGATCGTGGGACTGGGTGGGGGGAGCATGAGAGGTGCGGGACGGCGGCGAGCCTTGCCTGGGGACGGTCGGGGCCGTTTGCGGGGAGCGCAGATAATGGAGGGCGAGATGGGTCAGGCGTGCTCGGCACCGGGAAGACGTCGAGCAGGAACTCGGGCTTGCGGAGGTGCTTCGCGGCGCGGCGGCTGCGTGCAGGAATCGCGAGGACGGACATGCCAGGCTTACGTAGGGCGGCAGGGGGTAACGTCCCACCGAACACGGCGAGGTCGTCGTGCGAGCCCGACTCAGCCTCGGGCTGCATCGCATAGCGCGGATCGAGGTCGGAGTCTTGGCTCGAAACGCTCCCACGACGCTCTTCGTCGTCATCTGCGGGGGTGCCCTTCGCGCCGCTGCCGGTGCTGAAGCGCACCCAGCCGGCCTCGCTCGAGCAGAAGTCATCATCGCCACCAAGCAGATGTGCGTACTCCCATTCCTCGTCCTGGTCCCGCCAGACGCCACCATCGCCGTCGCGCCAGACATCGCCAACACCGACGAGCTGTCCGTTTACGACTGTGGCACCCGCGGCGCGCGCCTGTGCCTCCAAGAAGTGCTTCACGTGGTCGTCCATCTTCCCGCCGTCGGCGAACTGCGCGAGGGCGAGCTCCGCGGCGAGGGGTGGGGGGCGGTACTTGGCGTACTTGGTCTTTTTGCTCTTCGAGACTGCAGCGCTGTTCTCAGCACGCGCATGCGCGGGAATAGGCGGAACCTTGGGCGCTTTCGGAGCAGAAGGGGGAGGCATGGTGGTCGATTTCGAGCGCGAGCGCGATTTCAGCACCGAGAGGGAGCGGAATCGCTTCAAGCCACGCGCAGGAGGCGTCGAAGGGGTTTGTGTAGGCAGAGCGAAAGCGGGTGACAGTCGTCTGTCGGGGAAGGCCGACTGTGCAGACGACACGGGAGTGTTGGGGAAGTGCACGAACACTGACGTGTACCCGAGCGCGACTAGATCGGGCTTGAAGTCCTTCACTAGAGGCGTGATCCTGCCGGGGGTCGTAGGCGTGAGGCTCAAAAACGAAGCCGATGGTACGCGCACTGAAATCACTGATGGACGGCGAGAGGGAGAGCGAGGGGAGACAGAAGACCTGCGATGGGGAGAGCACGGAGAGACAGGAGCAGGAGAACCAGGCTGGACGTTGGAAATCCAAGCGGCGATCGCTGAGGTGGTTGCAGAGCGACGGCGTCCAAGCGCAGGCACGCAAGGACTGATCAGAACGTGGGACTGAGTGGGCGGCGACGGTAAAGGCTGGGTGGGGCGCTTCTTCTGAGGCGGTGGTTGCGACAGAAAAGGATATGCGGGGGTCGATTTGGTCTGACTAGACATAGGACAGGTGATTTCTGTCAAAGCGTAAGGCGTCAAAGATAAAAGTGGTGTTCTGGAGACAATGCGCATCAGAGCCTGTCCACACGATGTCGCGTATACAAACTCACAAGGACGCAAAAATGACGGAAACACGGAAAAAATGCTCTCAATACGCGTCAAGACAGATATTGAAGAGCGTGAGGTGAAGTTCGAAGTGAGGTCGGCGTAGGACGGATCGTATATGGCTACAGAGGGTATTGAGATGCGGGAACAAGACGACGGATCTAGGTGACTGAGAGCACAAGACTAGCTGGTGATAGAGAGTAGCACAAGTGCAGGGGCCCCTATATGAAGACGGGAGGGGACAAAAGTCCACAGCGGACAATAGCCCCTCCCGCCGACATTCTATAAACAAGTCGCGCAGGCGCCGCAACAGGCGTACAAAGTCACCACAAGCACCCATAAGTCCCAGTCCCCTGGCACCTCCCTAGCCGAGGACAATAAGCCGGGCTTACAAAGTAACAGCCTCTCCCTTAACGCCGCTATTGTGTTGGTTCGGGGTCCTGATGCAAACAACAAGACCTCCTGTTCTGGCGCACATCCTGCCGCGTTCAAGACAATAAACGCCAATCGATTCCTCCGTTGCCCGTTGCTCCTGTGATCGCCATGGCCTTCCTTCCCGGTCTTTCGCCCCGCTTGATTTCCTTTTAGACCTCTCGAAATTTGCACTAGCGCTATCACCGTCGCCGGTACACCCACGCAATTGTTTACACTCCTGCTTGGCCGACACTACTGCCTCAAGTCAGGATCCCGGAACATTGCACGCGCTGGACATGTGTGCATGATTGCAGAGCTTGCCGCTTCGCTGAGCGCTCTGCTAATTGTCTTGCGCTCTCACATCGCGTACACGATGAGATGCAGCTATCCGCACACGTTCTTGGTATGTTGCCTCATCCCTCGCATCTGTCGTCATTGGGGTGATCTTTATTGCTCGGAACTAGCACACTGGTTTCCGGTCGGTGGCAATAAGTCAGGAATGTCATGCATATTTCAGTGCGGAATGCATAAGGCGGGCCAGTCTCGTTACTGAATAAATTTTAGTGGTTTGTTTCTCTACTAATTCTTTTCAATGCGATATGCGTGATGGATGCGATCTTATGGAACGTGTTACCGACGGTCCCAGTGCCAATGACAAGCATTCGCAGACTTAGGTGACAGCGGTACGAGGATCGAACGCAGTGCACTTTCTTGTACTTGGGGCATTCTGATTTGTTGCAGCATTGGGACGTCTTCGAAGAGACCGACCATCGTGTACCCAAGTGCTGCGGTCGAATTGGTTGACAGATTCACTAAAATCATATGGCGCGATCGGAAGACCCACGGAACTGTGGTTCTACGCGGCAGTCATTAACCACTGTATTCTGGGCCCAGTTCAAGCGGGCGTGCCAGAAATCTGTTGATCGAGGTCATGAATTAGAGTGAGGGATCTCTTCGTTGGTTGTTCCTTATCACTGTTACTAACAAATGTTGTCACTCACGTTACCGGTAGATGCCCTTGCCGCCGGTCCTTACCTTGCCCTTGTCGACGTCCAGACGGGCGGTCGCGTCAGCATCAACATAGAGACGATAGTGGTGTCGACCATCGGGACTACAATAGGCCATGTGCGCGACAACAGCAGTACTCGGTAACGCCATCACCTTTCTGTAACCATCAAGCTCACTACCTAGTATCGATCGCGACACTGCCGCGTTAGGAACTACGCCTCCCCAACTCAGCCCAATAGACGATCTACCGCCCTGGTGAGTGCTCTATACATTCCGTATCGCGGTCTAGACATGACACCCCCTCTTATGTCGTAGAACGCGCCGCACCCACTGTGCCCTCTGACGATGTCGTACTCTGCCATGCCAGTTCATGTTCTCCTTTTCTGTCTAGAGCACGTCCGTTGCCTCTCGCTTTTCCCGCCTCTCCTCCACGAGTTTTGGCCGGTCCCCCAGACGACCTTAGCGATGAAATCCTCCCGCATCACCCCATGCATCGTTAGGTGAGTATCCATTTGCGTCAGTCGTTATGCTCGTTCTCAAACCGCTCAGGTGTCGAACATAAACTTATCCTGTCTTCGCCTATTGCCGAATTACATGCCGCGTCGAAGACGCTGCGCTCGTTCGCCTTCGTTGCGCTATGCTAAACTCGATACTGTGTGCGCCTCTGCCTTCGTTGTTCATACTTTGTGCCCCCACTGATATATCGGTAGCCATCGGTCCTGAAATGGAACAAGCTGCTAGCGGTGAAAGCAGTGCGTACCATCATTCTTGCGATGACTTAGTTCGTATACCTGAGATCATCGTTGGCGTTGCAGCATTCATGCTATTATGATACTTCCGCCGTGAGCATGTATGGATCCTGCGACGCATGTCTGCACGAGTATCAAATGACGTGGTGGCTATACAATGTGCATGTCGTGAGTGTCGTTTATTGAATGCCGTAACATGCGTGAAGGTATAGCATTTCATGCACAGTATGTGAAAGTGTCCGTACATTAAGTCGCGAAAGTTGTAATGAATGTCTGATATTCCGACCGTGGAAGTGACCCTTTTCGAGTAAGTCGTACTCGATACGATGGTAGCTTAATGTACTTCGAGGAGATGGTGAGTATGTGTGATTCGCACAATCAAACACGTGCGATATTACGAACTTCATGCGAGCGCCCATAGTACAACATTGTCCGTTCTCCGTCTCACCGATGTCAAGTCCAATCAAGGTAAGCAACCAGTACAGTATGAAATTGCGTCTGATTGTGGTGTGGCGAAGCACGAGCACATTGAAGAGCACATGCATCGAGCACTCCGTCGGTCAACCGCCACTCACCCTCGACAAATGGAGATCAAGCACAAAATATACCGGTCATCGCAGGAGATCATCTATACACCGGAAGATGCGTTGACGCAGGGTGTATCAATAGTGAAAGCTATTGAAGAGAGCATCGCGAGGCTACACATTACGAACGTACTTCGCAGGAAGGTCTGGGAGCACGAAATTCAACGGTGACTTCATCTATCAGCTCGTTCATGAAATTTATTGACATCTCGCAAGACTGAATAGTCAAGGTGCACCGACAACTATAATTGCTGTCTGTGGGGGTATAGTCGCTACTCACATGTTCTCCGGGATATACTGACCTGTTGCCTTACTAGCCACTGGTGCTGGAAAGTCGTCGCTACTCAATGCGGTTCTAGGCGGTGAGGTGTTGCATTTGTCCGATATATTGGGTTTACTAACATGATATGTAGACAACATTGTGCCGACTAGTGGCTCTCAAGGTAGAATCATCTAAGGATTGTCTGTAATGATGCTGAGATGTGTGCCTGCAGCTTGTACTGCCGTTGTCACGGAGATTGGATACCATGCAAAGGCCACCATTGATGCCATAGTCTCTTTTCTCCCCGAGGTAGAGTGGAAAAGAGAGTTGACAATTCTTCTCGAGGACTTGACAGATGAGAATGTCCGAAAAGTCACAGGCAGGAAGAGTGGTGTTGATGTTACTTTGAATAAGGTACATTTCTTTATCTTTGATGGAAGTGAACAGTTTGACTTTGTGCAGATCCAAGCAGTTTATCCTTCTATACCACATGCCAAGCTTGCAGAAATGTCTACAGATGAAATTATTTCTCACAGTCCAGGTGAATAGATGGATTCTGCATCTGATTGAACAGTATTGATTGTGAATCAAACAGAGATCAAGGCACTACTTGGGACTAAGCAACACATATCTGCTGTTAACTCTAGTACTTTTGGCAAGGAGATTGCTGAGTATATTGATTCTAAGGGCCAGAACTCTGGTCAAGAAAAGGAGAAGGCTGCATGGTGGCCCCTCATTGCAAAAGTGCAAGTCTTCTGCTCTTCACCAGCTCTGTCTACTGGTGCCATACTAGTTGATCTTCCTGGAGTTGCGGATGTCAACAGTGCAAGAGACAAGATTGCTAATGGCTATCTGGAGAAGTGTGACTGTGTTTGGATTCTGGCTCCTATCACTCGTGCAATTGATGATAAGGCTGCTAAAAGTCAGTGTGATTTCTTTTTGTAAACTGTGACTTAGCTTTGACATGCCATAATATTATCAGATCTTATGAATGATGCCTTCAAGGCTCAACTCATGAGTAGGTGCCTGACAAATCATTTCATCATCTTCTAACAGCATTCTTGATTTCAATAGTGGGTTAGTGCAGATCACATATGCAACAATTTCTCACAAGGATTCTAATGCATAATATCAAATTTTGGCACAGATGGCTTGTATGTGTCCTATCACAACTGTGAATGTTTTGTGATTAACATTTTCCTCAGATATGATGGCAGCACAATAACCTTCATTGGTATGTTTTTCTCAATTGAGTACATAATTCATAAGCACTGCATTCATTGTTATTTTCAGCTACAAAGTGTGATGATGTTCATTCAGAGGAGATCATAAATGATCTGGGGTTGAAGAAGGATCCCAAGCTTGAGAAGATCCTCCAGTACCTCCTTCATTGTGATGGCAAGATCCAGAAATGGCTCAAGAAGAAACAAGAAGTTGAATCTGAAATTGAAGGTTTGATCTTGCTGAGAAACTGGAGAGTCAAGGATACATTTACTTATTTTGAACTAACAGGAAATGACAAAGAACACAATTGTCTGAAGAATCATCTCAAACAGTACAAGGCACAACTAACAGCTTTGGAGAATGGAGAGGACCTTGCTGTGGCTTTCTTTGATGAATCTGTTATCCAGAAGTTCTCTAGCAACAAGAGAAAACATGCTGCAGGTGGACAGGACTCAAGAAAGAAGATGAAATCTGGTAGTGTTGATGATGAGGTAAGTACATGTATAAACTGTTGAGGTTGACAAGACTTCTCAAAACACATTAGGAAACTTCAAGTTCTGACAATGATACTACTTCCATCTCTAGCCTCACCACTGATCCAGAGGATACAGCTGAAGAGAAGACAGATGATGCTGGGCAAAGACTTAGGATCAAGATTGAGACTATGGAGAGCTCTCTGCAGATGTTATTGCAATCATCCAACAATCTGCTAAAAAAACAGGCAGAAGTTTCTCGGATTCTTCAGTCTCTTCAAGATGAGAAACTTGTCCTTGAGCAAGAGAAGAAGACTTTCTGCTCATTGAAGCGCTCAGAAGTGAGCTTTCTTGATTTTTCTTTCTATAGAAACTGCCTTAGCTTTTTTCCAGAGTTCTTGCAAGCAGTTGAAGGAAGATTTCAGAACAGGGCTCAAAGAATTTGATGGTATTGTTCTCCAGGTTTGAATGTATTCCAGGTGATCATCTCTATTGGCAGATGATGAAGCTCTTCAGAATGATGGAGAGAATTTTGACCCTGATGAAGATCAGCGTGGTATGTTACCAATTTTGGCCGGACTCATGATTACCTCAACTCGGTCTTCCCAGACTATGACATGATAGATCTTCCTGTCTTTGCATGTTCTTCCAGGGATTATATTTTTCTGAACGGTAGCCATGATTCATACTTTTCTTTTACTGCGCGAATACCTGATTGTCATTTGGCCCCCCGCAGAGAACAACGGCAGTGGTCAACCGGCTTGTTTCTCACGGATCGAGGACACCGGCATCCCTGATCTACAAAAGTGGTGCCGCCAGCTCCCTGTCACCTCCCGCAATCGCATTGTGCATACCTTTCTGGAGCGCCTCAAGAATTTCGCTTCCACGGTGTACACATATGTACAGAGTTTCAACACTGACCCCGCACTTCAGGATGATCGAGAGCAACTCCGTAGGCGCTGGGAGTCCATAACATCAGATTCTTTGTCGAAGGATCGGGGTTCGGTTCCTACGGACAAACATGACATTCAGCCAGACTGGCAGCAATGGTACCGTGACGCAGTCGACACCAAGGTTAATGTCAAGGTAGACGTGGAGCGGGACGACCCGGTGCCGGAAGCACAACTCGGGATAAGTTTGCAGCTCACAAAGGTGTGCATTTACTGAGATGATCTTGTGTATCACTGCACTGATCGTCGTTGGTGATGTGTAGGCTTTCAAGACACTCGCTCATGATCAAGGCGGGACACTTTGGACATATCTCCTTAGCAACCTACGGAAAACCTGCTCAGCGGGTGCTCAGAAGGTAATGTGTACTAGTACGGCGTCGATACTGCCAACTTGCGATACTGAACAATAGCTTGGATACGTGGTAGGCTAATTCTGCCGCCATGAAGACATGTGATGACTTCGCAGGCCCTATGAACGTTCAGAGGTACCGTAAAAGTGAGTTCGTCGATAGTATTGCAGCGGCTTGGAATTCACGTCAATGTCAGTTCTGGAGAAACTTGGATGCTGGCAGCAGTGGGATTTCAACGAGGAATTGCTGAAACCCTTCCACCTACACATTGCCAAGACATGGATGAAGGTCTTCAAGACACACCACTTTCTCTCCGTCGACAAAGTCGCGAGAAACACGATATCTTCGGTTCTGGACGAAATCAAGCGCTCTGCGCCCTTGGGGTTGAAGGAGCATCTTGAAGACCGGAAACAGGTGTGTCTGCAAGAGGCTAGCATTGCCCTTCAAGAAACACTGGAAGTTGTCCGCGATACTCTCAATTCCGAGCAGAAGAAGGGGAACCGGAGTCTAGGGTTGCACATTCAGGGGGTGCTAGAGGACGGTTACAAGGATGCGTCTCAACAGAGGGGTCGGGGGAGTGGACTGCGTCAGAAGGTATGCATTACTGGATTGATGATGCGGGCGAAAAATGACCAGATCTTGAACAGGCAATCTTTCGCGATTACTTGCAAGCTAAGAGGGACAAGATCTTCGACGGTGTCCTCAGGAATGTCATGGGAAGATTGTTCGTTGTGTCGACGACGGTGGAGCAAGTATTGGAAAAGAATCTGACTGCGCTCGCCGAGAAGGTATCGTCCGGTGCACTCTTGAGCACGCTTTCAAATTGTCTGATCGCTTTTCTCAGATCGAAGTCAACGTCTCCGAGATTTGGGAGAATACCGCTGGACAAAACGACCCGTTACGGGTCAAGGACCGTTCTGCGGCCATCGCTGACATGTCTGAGATCGTCAAGCAGATCCAGTTCTGGGTGGAAGCCGAGCAGCGTGCTCGGGATGTCGCACAGGCCCCCTAAAGCATATGTGCCGGCCGACAGAAATCCCTCACAATCCTTTGCTACTATGCTGCGGTCTTGATCACAGTGTGTTGCCCGTTCTGTTCATCCGTCTACATACAATATGCGCGTTGATCGCGACATTTATTCCCTTTCCTCATTATCCCTTTCACATCCATAATTTCAGTTGCGCTTCCGTTCTTAGTATTCCACTTTGGCTCACCGTAGAATTCTACCCACATACCACAACGCATAGGATATAGTACAACATGTGAGCGAATACAGTGCGATAATTTAGCGAACACCGCCAGCGGTGGAGGAACCGTTTCCTGGTGCGCTGCATGGTCTGACCTTCGCAGGACCCTAACGGTCCCCGTGCAGCACGATGCGGACACCCCTGTTCATAAACGACGGTGCTACAGCGGGGGGCGGATCTCACGCAGCAGCCGTGCTTCCAGCAGACGCTGCAGGCCCACATGTCCGCGCGCCCTCGATCACCGCCCGCGCGAACGCCGCAAAATCGGCCTTCGACGCCTTCCCGCGCTGCAACACGGTGAGCATGATGCGGGCACGACACGCGGGGGGAACACACCTTGAGCGCGTACACGACGACCTGCTCAGCGCCGGGCGCCCGCGCGTCCGCCTCCGCTTCTGGGTCTGCCTCCTTGAGCGCGACGCGGAGGATGCCCTGCTCGGCGTCGAACGTGCAGCGCACCGCGGGGCGTAGACGCACGCTCATCGAGACCTTCCATATCGGCTCGCGGCGGAACACTGCATGTCCAGCCATGCATCAGTAGTGCAACGGGGCAAGAGATACTAATAAGAGAGAATACAGGTTGACCGGACTGGAAGGGGACGGACGGCGCATGGGGCAGGAGAAAAGAGACGCACGGATGCGCTGCTCGCCCGAGGCGCGGTGCGCGAGGAGCTTGGCGTGCCCGAGGATACCGTCGGAGAACTCGCGCGCGCCGCGCTTGATGAACACCTTCGCGCCCTTCGCCTCCGCGCGCACCTCCTCGTCCTCCTCGCCGGTGACCGCTGTGTGCCGCGTGAGCGTGAGCGGCCCGGATGCTGCGGCACATGCACTGCGGAGCTTACTGCTGTGTGTGCCCTTCTCGTAGGTGTGCGCGGCGAGGGGGTCCTCGTTCTTCCGCGGTTCCCGTGGCGGGTCGCAGGTGCCTCCGCTTGGCGGGCCCGCGGGGGGCGCGGACCCACTTTCTCCTTCGGCCACGTTATGTGGCCCATCGCTGGAGGGTGTGGGAGGGAGGGCTGCTGGTGTGCCAATGCACCAGATTGGTTTGGGGGCTGCCGAGGCGGCGTTTGGCAAGAACGAGAACATAGGGCGTGCATTTTCAAATGCCGCGAAGGCGGATGACGGCTTGGCCTGCGTATTTGAGAGCGTTAACGTGGCTAGCATGTGGGCCTGCCTTCATCGGACACTTACAGCGGGTATCGAGTATGACGACGGGAGCGGCGGGAGGGAGATAGGCACGGGAGGTGCTGGCCTCTCCTGAGTGTCTGAGTCAGGACGTGAGATCCTTCTACGGCTTCACACATCACCCACGCTGTTTTCTGTGTCCTGCACCGCATTGACTGTCTCTGCAGGCGGTGCAGGGGCCGCTGGCGGCGGCTCGAGCTTCGTCGGCTCAGCCTCCTCCTCCATCTTCACAGGCGCACTCTCACGGGCGTCTGGAGGCGTCCTACACCTCTTCTTCGGCGGGCTGAACGGTCTCTGCTGGCACATAGGTCATCGATCCCGCACGGACGCCCAGCACCGACCCAACGCACCGCATCGCCGACGTCGAACCGCCCCGGGACCGGCTACAAAACCAGGTGAGCATCCGTAACCGCGCAGAGGGCATGCGAAAGGCGTGTACATCGGCGGCGTCGTCGTCGTCTTCCCGGTCCTTGCGCTTGTGCGTGCCGGGCTCCGTGTCGTCGTACGCCTGGAGTGCGTGGATCAGCTGGCTGCGGCACAGCGCGGCGCCTGAGGCACGCACGTTCTCGTTCTCGTTCGCGGAGGGCGAGGGGCAGAGCGAGGCGGGCGGCGCAGTGTCGTCCGTCTCCATCGTGGCATCGCTCGCGCACGACGCGCTCGCGCTGCTGCCCCGTCTGCCAGTGAAGAACGAGCGGCCGACGGCCTTCTCGGGCCCTGCGAGGCTGGACGCGCCGATCAGTCCCGCCGCAGCGCAGCCCTGCGAGAGGTCGGAGAACGGAGCGCACCGGTGTCCGCTCACGCTGCGGCGTCTGCGGGAGACGTTGTAGCCGACGGCGGCGGAGACGGTCGCGAGCGCGCAGCATACGAGGTTGAAGTCGTTCATCAGCGGGAACATGATAAGGGGGACTCGGATGCGATCTGTGGGTGGACGCTGCTCGCGGAGAGTTACGAGCGCGGTGGTAGCTGGACGATGGCGGTAGCAGGAAGAGGATGACGGCGTCGTGCGGCGTGCTTTAAGTACGCCCTGCGCGGGGACGGCTGCATGACCGCCTCGCCGGCGACACGCTGCAGACGTGCGGCAGACACGTGCAGGAGCGCTGATCTGGCTGCAGGGGTGCTGCTCGCTGGGGGCGGGTGCCCTGCCGCTGCGGTGATAGATCTGCGGAGGAACCGGACATATCGGGGACATTTTTCGCTGGCGAGCCGTGCGGCGGAGGAAAGTACTCTGGAAATAAACATACCAGGCCCGGCGAATCTACAGATCTCCGTGCTCATCGAGGCACGTGACCAGACGCGTCAACGACATCACTTTCTCCAGAAAACAAGTCTCTGTTTATAATCAGAGGACGTCCGCGAGACAATTGAATATTGAATACTCACCTCGACCAACACCTTAAGCGTCCAGTCGAGATTTAACCATGGCGCACACCGAAGATACCAACGCAGACGCCCCTGCCTTCACTGGTAGCGGCATCGACACCACCGAGGCCCTCGCGGAGCTGCCTGTCGACGTCGGGCATCCGAACCCAAACACGCGCGCTCAGGGCGGTGAGCTGGCTGCAGCGCCTGCACGACCTCGCTGAGAGACGCTGAGATGCACGCTTACATCTGTCGCGTGCAGGGGCTGCGTTCAACCCGGCCTCGCAGATGACGGCACAGGCGCGGCAGGGGGTACGGCGTGACGCGGATAATGAGCAGGCGAAGGGGATCCCGGGCGGGGCAGACTCGGATGCTGGAGGTGGCAGTGGTGAGTCTCGAGTTGCTGTCTAGTGACATGTGGGGCTGCTGTGTTGACGCGGGCTGCATGTCAGTAGCTGCGCGGGCGGCGCAGGAAGTGAAGGACGAGGTCGGCTACCTCGAGGGGCTGACGGGCACCGTGGGCGCACCGTCCAGGGGCATCTAACATCTCGCAGCAAAGAGACTCGGACGCGGCCTATCCAACAACAGAGCGCAATCAAAGCAGCATTCCAGCGTGATGCAGATATTGACGTAGTATGATGTAGTGTACTGTGAGACGACGAGCAACGAGTCCAGCCTTGAAACCCCAGACAAGCAAGGCAGCAACCCAACCAGGAAATGTGAGAACAGCACACCGAACCGCAGCTAACCTACCCTGCTCAACCATTACGTATATGCGACAGTCTACAGCATCAGAAAATGTGCGAGATAGCGACGAGTGCCATGAGCGTGCAAGTCCGGACCATGCAATGCACAACGACAATATGGGGCAACGCGTGTGTCTTCGTGAGCGAGCGTGAACATGACAGTACTTGGGTATAACGCGTGCGCGCGCGCGCGCTCAGAGCGCCGCCGTGAACGCCAGCGCGGCGCCGCCGAGCGCGAGCACAGCGTAGAACATGCGCCCGTCCACCGCGAGTGCGCCCGCCGCGTTCGCCTTGCTGCTGTCCACGCTCGTGGAGGCGGCCCCGCCCGCCGGGCCCGACGAGCTCGGCGAACTGGGCGCGCGAGCCGCCGCGCTGGGAGCTGCGCTGGACGGAGCAGACGGAGCGGAGGAGGGCGGAGCGCCGGCGCTGGTCGGCGGGGCGCTGTTGAGCGCAGTAGCACCGCTCGAAGAGGACGCCGCGGCGGCGCCGGTCGCGCTCTCGCCGTACGCAGGGGCGGGGACGGTGCTGGAGGGGCTGACGAGCGTGCCTACGCCCCAGGCGATGGACTGGCCATCGGGCTGGGTCGCATTGGGCGGGGGCGTGGTGGTGCCGGAGGCGTCGGCGATCGCGAAGCGCGTCGTCCAGGAGAGGTTCTTGGAGTATGGCGAGGTGAACTGGTAGAAGTAGATCGCGGAGTTCGGGGACACCTGCGCAAGGGGTCAGGAGGTGTGCGAGGGAATTGAAGGAGACGCTTACTTTGGGACAAGGGTAGGAAAACGTAGAGTTGTTGGCGTCGGTCCCGTCGACAGTCGCCACGGCTAAGAACGGGAGTTAGTGTTTGGCGTCGGCGCATGGGAGGCGGGACGCACTATTCAAGTACACCATGTTGTAGTTGTCCCCAGTCATGAGCTCGATGTTCATGGTCTTCCATACACCTGTCGTATCGGCATCCCATCCGATGTTACAGTTGGAGCCCTCATTGAAGACAGCGCCTGGACTAGGCTCTGAAGGCGTGGGATCGGCGTACACGAGCGCTGCGCGTGCAGCGAGAGCAGCAATTGCAAAGGGAACAAACATGTTGAGTGAGTTTTGAGAATGAGGAGGCTGACGACGCAACGTCAGAATTGCGAGGGGAAAATAGAAAAAATTGGGCAGGCGATGCTTACGTTTAGAACAATTTGGAAGCGGCGACAAATACTGTCAGGCAAAAGAGTGATAGAGTAAAGGAACGGCAAGTCCTAGGTCCGAGAGAGGAGAGGACGATGGGCGCAATAGCGAGACCGACGCCGGCTTCAAGTACAGTCGACTACACGAGCGCCTGTGTCAACCTCCATATGGAATAGTCAGGGCGGCGTAGACTAGCCATCAGATCCGGGAGTCAATGTCAGACCCGTTGCAAATCTCCGTCCACGCTGCAGTCCCATTCAATCTAGTTACGATACAATACAACCCGGCTCTGCAATCCATTCATTCGACCCGGCAGGACGTAGGTGTACGCGATGCACTGCACAGGCAAAGAGCTATGCAGGTAAATGTCAAGAAACACCGCCAACGGACCCACGCGGTCAACCATCCGCCTCGAAATGATGGATCTGTTGAGCAAAGTGTGCGTGGGACCGTCAGTTCGCGGCATCTGCAGCCCGCCGTGCAGGACGGTGCGACATGCGCTTACCTCGGCGGCGAGCCGTGTCCACTCGGACAGCGAGCGCAGGTACTCGTCGCTGCCCTCGTCGACGGCGATGTCCGGGCTCCAGAGCACGAACGACGAGAACGCGGACGTCGGCCTCAGCACGCGCACGCGCGGGCCCTCGTCGCCGCGCGGGTCTTCTGCGACGGCGTCCACGTCGCCGTGCGCGGCGCGTGCCGAGCTCCTTAGACTGGCTCCCCGCTTCCCAGCCTTCTTGCTCTGCCCTGCCTGCGCGTCGCGCGCGTCTGCGTCCTTCCGCGCCTTGTCGACCTTGTCTTTTGCCGCGTCCGGCGTCTGCAGCACGAGCCCTGCATAGCCCGTCGGCAGGTCCACCGTGAGGCCCTGCACCGTGCGGCCCCTGAACGCGGCCACGAAGCGCGTCGCGAGCGACGGAGACGCGCTTGCCGGTGGTGCGGATGAGTCGAGGGTGGCGCTGGATGAGGTGGCGACGAGAGTGGACTGTGAGGTGCTGGACGAAGGCCGGTGTCATCTGGGTGCGGGGTGCGTGTCTCTTCTTTGCCGTAGGATGGCGGAGGGGCGGGCTTGGGGCGGAAGTAGGTGGAGACGGGTGCGGGGCCGGAGTGGGCGATGTGGAAGGGCATGAGGCTGGGTGTGCATTGTGGGAGCGGGTCGGGGACGGGGGCGAGGGCGAGGGTAGACATCCTAGCGCTGCCTGTAGTCGACGTAGCACGGGCCAAGCCCCCGTCGCGCCGGTCACGCGCCACGCGCCAAACAAGACCAAGCGCGTCACCCGTGATCTTGACGCGCTGCCCGCCGTCTGCACTGCGACCACCACCACCATGTCCGACCTCGACATCGCCGACGTCCTCAAGCATACGCGCATCGTCGTCGCAAAGGCCATCGACGACGGCTCCGTCGGGTGAGCCCGGCTGCTGTCGGAACATCGTCGCCGCCGCTGACCGCCGCACAGCGACCTAACGCCGCGCGTGGTGCGCCAGGAGGTCGAGAAGCTCATGGGCCTTGAGGGCGGCACGCTGGACGAGAAGGAGTACAAGCGTGCCGTCAAGGCGACGCGGACGCCACCGTGGTATGCCGCGCCAGCAGCTAGAGCGGGGAGACGCGCTGACTGCGTCGTGCAGGAGGAGCTTATGGACGAGGACGCGGAGCCATCGGAGCCGAGTCCGAAGAAAGCGAAGGAGACGAAACGCAAGGCTGCCAAGGACAGCGACAGCGCCCCCAAGGCAAAGGCGAAAGCCACATCCAAGACCGAAAAGAAATCTGCTTCCAGGAAGGAGACGAAGAGCACCAAGACGCCGTCTGTACGTTTTCTTTCAGTTGCTTCACGGCTCCCCGGATACTCAGACTTGTCAAGGCACCCGTTGAATCTGACGATGTGGACGCGCATTCCGTCAGCAAGCCCAGGCCAAAAGGGCTGCACCGAAAAAGAATAGCAGCACCAAGTCTGCACTCGTCGTCGAGGTATCGGTTCTTGTTCTACCACTCGACCAGGACCCTCACTGCCCATTCGATAGGACTCCGAGTCTGATGCGGAACCTTCAAGTCAACCACCCAAGAAGCGCCTGAAGCAAGAGTCCCAAGCTGCAAAACCCGACTCGACCAAAGCACCGAAATCAAAGTCGCACTCCATGCTTGTCTCGCAGCCCAAGGACGCCGTCGAGCACTCTTCATCATCTGTGACCCTTGTGAACTCGAGCAGCACCGAGGACGTCCCTGAGAGCAAAGCCGAGGATGGCAATGTGCGAGGATGCCCTGCTATACTCTCGTCGGAGCTAATGTCGGTTGATCGCAGAAGAGCGAGTCTGAGATGTCGGTGCTGATCGATGCCCCACCCAAGAAAACGAAGAGAAAGGACAAGGTATGCCGCCGTCCCAGCCCACGTGCCTGTTTCTGACATGTCGCACTCTGCCTGCCCACCCAGGACTCAGCAGTAAGTCCGCACGACAATCTGTCGAACAACTCGCTCTGATCTCCGTCCAGCAGAGGCCCCCAAAGACAAAGAAGGAGCCCACAGAAAAGAAGGGAAAACCGCCCGCGAAGGAGCTCTCGAAGGACGAGGAAACCATCAAGCGCCTGAAGGTGCGTCAGTCCGGCGCAGAACGCGGCCCATCCGACACGCCAACACCACGACGCTGACCGCCCCGCAGTCGTTCGTAGTCGCGTGCGGCGTGCGCAAGGTGTGGGCGAAGGAGTTCAAGGACCTCGCCAGCCCCGCGGAGCAGATCCGGCGGCTCAAGGCGATCCTGGGCGACCTCGGCATGAGCGGGCGCATGAGCCTCGAGCAGGCGAAGGCGATCCGCGCGAAGCGCGAGCTCGCGCAGGAGCTCGGTGCGTGTCGCGCTCGGCCAGTCTCCTCGTGCGTGGCTCACCTCTGCTGCAGAGGACGTGCAGAAGTTCGAGAAGAACATCGTGTCGGGGCCCGAGCCGTCGACGCGCACGCGGCGGAAGGGGGCGACTGCGCGCGTGCAGGAGGCGTCGGACGAGGAGGAGGAGGAAGACGATTCCGACGAAGAGGCGGCGGCGGCGCCGAAGCGGCGACGGGTGCGTATTGGTTCGCGTCTGTAAGCGTTTGACAGAGTATCTGATTGTGAGGTGCAGGCAACGGCGCATCAGAGCATCATGGCGTTCTTGGGCGACCAGAGCGACGACGAGTGAGGAGGGGGGATGTTTTTCTTTTTGGTTTAGTTGGACTTCGTTTCTCCGACTCTCTGCTACTTACTCACGCGCCCACTTTTAGTATGGAGCTAATATAGGGCAGTCCTATGGGTATAAAGCGATCTTGTCGGCGTGATTCGATCACGAGGATGTATAAATCTACTTATGTATATAAGTACTGTCTCCGAAACAAGTACATCTCTTCAGTCATGTGCCTACGGTACGCCAACATGGGCGCTTATCCATGAGGTGGTAGTTCACCGTCGACGTCTCCCGCTTCCAGTAACAAATTCGATTCGACATCTATCCCTTCTTATAGCCTTGATGTGAAGCACGCCGTCGGCGCATAACCTGTACAACAACTTGAAGAAGGTGCCTGCACGTTGGTGAGGACGACTTCATTTTGTCTGATAGGCATCAGCAGCGACTAGCTATAGGGGATACAATAATATGGTCCCCTCTACCCACACCACTCCCTCTGGTGCGTTCCTACCCACATTCCGCTTCGAGACTTGACCCCCCGCCCCGCCCCTCCCCCGGCCAGGCTTTCTGCTGCCTTCGATACACTCCGTCCCCCCTTCTACACGTCAGCACTCAGCCATGCGATGTCCTGCATCGCACGCCCTGACATACATCGCCTCCGCAGGCAGCAACCCAACCCCGCCACACAGGCCACCGTCACGGAGCACTGGACGCGGCTCATCCTGTCCTACGCGCGGCACCGACAGCTGTTCGTGCTGCGGGTGGAGGACGCGGAGAAGGCGGGCGGGGCCTGGGACGAGATCCTGCGGAACGACAGAATCCACCGTGAGTGTCGCGTCGCGCCGCGTCAGTGCGCCGCACACGGCTGAGCGCCCCCAGGGCGCCTGCTGCCGTCGCACCTCGCGTTCGTCCTCGCCCAGATGGTGTCCGCGGACCACGCGTCGTACGAGCCGCCGAAACAGGCGCGGTCCGTCCTGCTGCACTGGCGGCGCCCCGAGGAGTGGGCGGAGGTGCTGCATGCGTGGGTGCGTCGTGTCCCCTTGTCTTTGCGCGTCCGTAGGCGCAGGCGCTGAGTCTGAGCCGGCGTGCGGCACCGACCGACTAGGCGACCGACACCGCTCAGCTGAACACGATTTTGACGTTCGACGATATCGTGGACCCTCCGGTGCCGTCGCCCCTGTCCAATTTGCCGATCCCGTTGCTTCGCAGGGCGATTGGGATCCTGGCTAAGAGTGGCCGTGCGCAGATGATCGCAGTCGCGGATGGAGAAGGGGTCCGGCTCTTCGCAGGGAGTGGAAGATAAACATCATTGATATGAGCGTATGTTTGTATTACGGTCCTCGACGTCTCGTATAGACAGCTTGCCAACGTCCTAAATAGGCAGGCGACTAAGTTGGTGACTCGTAGAATTGGCGCTCGGGGAGAAGTGGATGGCTTGACTCACGATCGTACACGTCCTTGAACCATCTTGTAAATGGACACCATGGACTCCTCGCACAATCCCGACACGGTTGCGTTTGAACTGTCATCCATTCGTCCCGCAGAGGGATCTCACGTATTGGACTCCCCTGAAGTCGTTCTTCAAGATGAAGTGAATGTTCAGGAATTACCTGCGATAGATGGTGGTAGGAAGGCATGGACGTTTTGCATGTCGGCGTTCGTCCTAGAAACGATGGTCTGGGGTTTCTCGTACAGGTGCGCATCTGCAACATGGCTGCTAGAGCGGCTGGCGGAGTTGACGCAACGGCCGACCCCCCAAGTTTCGGGATATTCCAAGGTAAATTTGAAAGAATATTAGGCTGATCGTACGCCGAATTGACACAACCGTCTTGATCAGAATATTATACCTCCCATCCTCCGTTCGACCAGGCTTCGTCTGTTTCAATTGCTGCAGTGGGGACGACATGCTTTGCTCTACAGTACGGAGAAGTATGTGCTCCTGCTTCGCCCCATGCGTTAATGCCACGGACCCGGGTTGACGAGATCCTCCAGTCACTTGTGTTGTCCTTCTTCCTCAGCCGCTACCCCGACTTTGTCAAAGTCAGTATGTGGTCGGGATTGGTACTCAGCTGTCTCTCTTTCCTCCTGTCTAGCTTCGTCCAGAAGGCATGTCTCCACCTTCTCCTGATGCCGGTCCTCTCTTCACGCCTTAAAAGGCATGGCAATTGATCCTGTTACAAGGAGTGGGTGTCGGGCTTGGCGGTGGCCTGCTCTATTTTCCCGTCGTATCCTTGCTGTCGCAGTGGTTCGTGCGACGCCGCGGACTTGCTGGGGGCATTATATTCGCCGGCTCAGGAGTCGGAGGCGAGTACTTCGTTGACAGTGAGACGGAAAACTCATCATCTGTCTTGAATAGGCTTCGTGTTTCCCTTCATCCTGAATGCTCTGCTGGTTCATGTCGGATTTCGATGGACACTGCGAATCTGGGCACTGGCGATGCTGGTCGTGTCTGGTATTGCGCTCCTCGGAGTAGGACCGCGTATCCCAGCCCCGAGGTTCCACCGAGGACACCGACGACCGCGCTTTATCCCGCCCCAGATGCAATTCGTGAAGACACCATTATTCTGGAGCTTCGTACGCAGCAGCTGCCCACTCACCTATATATACGATCCTAATTGTTGCGCAGTCCGCAACGACCACCCTCCAGGCACTGTCGTACTTCCCCGTCTCGCTCTACATCTCCACCTACGCCACCGCCGTGTCCTCCCCGGCCTCTGCCACGATAGCGCTCGCGTTGTTCAACGTCTCGAGTGTGATAGGCCGAGTTCTCATCGGGTACCTCTGCGACCGGTTCTCGTACGCCTGGATCATGTGTGTCAGCGGACTGGGCAGCGGGATCGCTGCATTCGTCCTCTGGGGTTTCGCAAGCACAGTCGCGCAAGTGTTCGCGTTTGCAATTGTGTTCGGGAGCATGGTGAGTGGCGAGCCCCATCGCCCCGTCTCCAATGCGCGCCAAGTGAAGCTGTATTCCTGGATTGCAGAGCGGAGGATTCTCGTCGGCGTTCCCTGCTGCCGCGGCCGACTGTGCGGGCAGCAAGCCCGAGCAAGCCGGCATCATCCTCGCCTGCGCCTATCTGTGCAAGGGCGTCGCGGCAGCCGTGGGGCCCGTCGTGTCTAGCATCCTGTACACGTCCGGAACGTCGTCGTCGTTTGGCTCCGCTGTACACTATGGGTCGTTCGGGTTCGGGTCGGTGGAGATCTTCGTCGGGACGTGTGCTGTTGCCACCAGTCTGGGCAGTGTGCTTGTCGCTGCTACGAGGCGAAGGGTGCAGGCCAGTGCCTAGCATTGGTGTTTGTAGCAGACCCGCACTGTAAGCTGGGATGCATAGCATGAATTTCGATCGCATATCACATAGATGTTGTACAATGTACGGTTAGCCGTCCATGGAATAGTCTCTTGGGCCGGAGTGCCACCACACCATGTCTGCAGGAGACATCTGCAGGTCCATGTTGTTCTCAAGCCCTCATCCTACATCTTGCAGCAGGCACGAGAATGCTGCTGAGGCTGGTTGCCACGGCGCACGCGCCAACGAAAAGCTCTACAGCCTCAAATACGAAGGACCCAAAGTGCCCTGGGTTGTTAGAGAGAGGCGACTGTCCCGCATCGTACAGGACACCAGCTATTACCAGGCCTACGACGGCGGAAGAGCCCTTGAACAAAAATGCACAGACAAGGATGATCCACGCCTGCACAGTCGGCGGCCGCAATCGGGTAGGAGGAGGCGAAGCCGCCACTCTGAAGCAACAAACAGTGGGGCCTTAGGTGTTGCGGACCAACCACTACCAGCTTGAGAAGACGCATCAGGCTTCCGAACATGATGGAGAAGGCGAATATCCTAGCAAGTGAGTCTGCGAAGTCCCACAGTAGGAAGGCTGCGACTCCACTCCGCTCGCGAACATGATTCATGCATAGGGAAACGGTCGAACAAGTGGCCGATCAGGGTCTGGCCGACCACGCCAGATGAGTTAAAGAGGAAGAGTGACAGGACGATCGTAGCCGACAAGGGCTAGAGCGAGACCGGGAAGTAGTACGACATGCCCTGCAGAACATTGATAATGATCTGTCAGAACTCAGAGGGTAAGCAATTCGGCAAGTGATCAAGATGTAGACACACGCACAAAGCACCAGAAGAGCGAATGTGGGGGTATGAATCGCGGCCTGCGTTGTTCGCGGAAAAACTTGGGGATAGGAAGTCGCGGATTCACTCCGACAAGCGCGATACCTGCAATGGTGCATAATGCCAAGGCCTAGTTGCGCAACGTCCACCGGAAACCAACGCGCTCGAGAAGCGCGTTGAGTATGAGTGGAAACTTGAAGAGAAAACCCCACAGGATGGGTTTAGACAACGGGCAGGCTCGTATGCCGCAACACTGACCGTCTGCTCCTGACCCTGAAAACACTAAGCCAACCACAAGGCCTCTTCGTTGAAAACCATTGCGAGAGCATGAGTACGACAGGGAAGTGTAACAGGCCACCGCAGAGGTAGACGCCCATCACTTGCAACAATATCAAGTGCCATACCTGTAGCAGGTCAGCCTTGTCTTGATATGTTCGTTCGTTCAAGTTATCCGTACTTTGTTGGCGAAGCTTGACTCAAGAAGACTTCCTGCGGAGAGTCCCAGTCCACATCACATACTGGACTTCACATAGTCTGGATAACGGACCACTGCAAATGAAAGGAGGATTGCCTACCAAGCTATCGTGTGAGCAGGCTTGAGTCTCGGCCGCTGGCTGTCTGACATACCGTGGCGTACTGTAGCGCAGTACAGGTCGTACCGACAGCAGCAATCGCAACAGACGAATCATCTTGAAATGGTGGGTGAGAAGTGTAGAAGTCCCACCACATGAGTTTTGTGGAATATATTTCATCGGATAGCACGGCGCACTCTGAAAGACTCGGATGCCATAGCTTCAAGCGCTGAGGATGGTTCAGTAACGCAGCTCGGAAACAAACCAATGCTGACTTGCGTGTCTGCATTTCCGAGACCATCAAGCTTTCAAGCTCAAGGTCAAGTTCAAGGCCATGTCCTGGGCTTATGTTTCGTCCAATCCAAGTTGCAATATTCATTTCCATCGCCGCGTTCGGTGAGAATGTGACAGTCACACGTGACTGGACGCGTTTGTTTGAAGTGCCAAGCGCAGCTCAGTGGCGCCGTGGCGGCGAGCCTCTTTCTTCCACACCGCGACCACAAACAGTTAGCTATGGTTAACACCGATGGCCACGCCCGTAGTAGGTGGATGCACCTCCCCTCTTCCATCCTTCTAATGACTTTGGCAGGCGTTTTCTCTCGCAACCTTGCAAGTACAAATTCGGCCGCACCTGTCCCGAACGATGTTCTGTACGAAATCTTCCTCCAAGCGGCCAGCCGTCCCTTCCGAATCGAGCGGCAAGCCATACAATGGCAAGACAGCTGGCTTGCTGCAACGCAAGTTTGCCGGTCCTGGCGGAAGCTCGCACTTGACGCCCCTCGACTGTGGTCAACAATTTGCGTGGACTTGAAGGGCAACATCAATATGGTCCGGCTCTTCGTCGAGCGTTCCAAGAACGTCACGCTCCAGGTATTTTTCCTCGGTTGGTGCCCCAGAGACCGGTGTGTTCCTTCGGCGGATTCGGAAGGCAGGTTTGTTCCGAAGCTTGCGGCCGCGGCACAGGTGCTCTCTGGCGAGACCCATCGGATCGTTGAGTTCTCTACAGGCACGCTCTGGGCAGTCGAACTGTCTGCGGTCTTGTCGCCGTTTGTCTCCGAGGCCCCTCAGCTCCGGGTACTGCGCATCGGTCTCCAGTTACCAGTCCCGACGTCGGCTGTACACGACATCCCATTCGGTGGCCAAACACCACTATCATTGGAGCAGCTCTGGCTTCAATCAACAGTCACTTCTGTACCTGCGTACGCAGGACTCACTTTACTTATTCTTCACGACCAAGCGGCTCCGACTCTAACCGATTTCCTGTCTTGTCTCGGGCGATGTCCGGCACTGCGGAAGATATCTCTTGCAACAAGAGAGTGCTTTGTCAGGGACTTAGCAGGCCGAAGTCACTATCAGCCGGCGCTGGTCTCTTTGTCGGAGCTCGAATACTTGTGCCTTCATCTCCCGCACAAGTGTGTAGAAGAACTTTTGCAATACCTCCGATTCCCTACGACGATGCGAGTCCGGTTGTACCTATGTGGTGATTGTCCCGACCCGGCTTCTCTGACGGAAATCTGCCCTCCACTCCACGACAACATCGCCCACATGACAACCGCAACTCTCGACATATATCCGGGCTCCGTAGCCATCAAGTCCATTGACGGCCACGTCCGCGTGGAATGGCGAAACGAGGGAGGGCTGCACATGTCCGGCTTCAACGCGCTCAAGTTCCCTGCGTTGAATCACCTAACTGTCGGGCTGGCGCGCCACGAGCTTTCCTCACACGTCTGGAAGCAGATTTTTGCACTTATTCCCGGCCTCTCCACACTCCAGATCGACGACGACGAAGGCCTCCGAGAAGGCCTGCTCGAGGCGATCGGGTCGACTCCGATCACAGGACAAGGCGACGCATCGCCACCACCCGTGGTGATCTGCCCGAACCTCACCGCGTTTCTAGTTCCGCGTGTCGGGTCGTTCCGCATGCTCCCGCTTGTCGAGAGATGCTTCCGCCGCCGCGCAGCGCGGGGTGCGTTCTTAGAAGTGTTTGAGGTGGCCATGTATCTGCGGCCCGACAGGTCCATCCACGAGATCGCCGTGAAGCGGCTGATTCAGGATGTGGAAAGGCTCAACCAGACCGTTAGGGGATTGCGTCCGACCGCGTCGCGGGGGATCGATACTACCCTGGATCTAGATGCCCTGGTGGGTGGCCATCCATGTTCGAAAAGACTGATATCTGACATTTTTTTACCATTGTGAATATGTACAGGTGAAACCGGGGAATGCAAGGTCCTTCCAAATGGTGTCCGTCTGATGCACCTTACGCCCAAGTATGATGGCCGTTTCGACGCTGGATCTATTTTTGTTTCACGCGTCTGTTACGACAGTGCGATTCAGCAATTGTATGTATGTTGTCCAATTTCACACCTGGTCCGGGATGTAGGAATGTCCGCGTAGCACCATGTACATATTTCATTGCACTCGTCGCCACCTCAGCATACCCACTAGAGTACTTGTACTGAGTAAAGTCTGCAAGTAATAAATCGTCTTCTCCGATCCTGCTCGACTCGCTCGTCCAAAAATGCCCGCAGTGTGCGCTACTGCAAGGCACAACGTCCCTGCACAACACGCTACATCTATTTTTAGCAGATGGTCCATACACGCGCCACGGCGTCCAGCGTCCTTCGCCAGCACTCAGACTAGCGCCACTATCCACGCCCCATTTGGACACGCACAGCGTCCGCCCACGCAAATCCGCCGACGCATGCATATGCGTCCACGCACAGGCGCGCGCCAGAAGCGCACTGCGCCGTAATCGTACACACCGACCGCGTCCACATCCGCGTCTGCATGTCCGCGCACGCACGCGCCCCGCACATCAACCAGGCGCGCGGTCCCCCGAGGCGCTCCTGCGCCCGTTCTGCTCCACCTTCACCGCCATGCCGAGCTCCGCGAACTCGTCGTCCTCGCGCGCACGCTTGTGCCCCGCGCCGGGCGACGCGCCCTCGCTCGAGGACGCGAGCGCAAAGCTGAGCGAGCGCGTGCTGCTGATGCTGCTCGACGGGGGGCGCGCGTGCGCGTGCGCCGGGGGCAGCGCGGTGCCCGGGCCGGGGCCGGGGGGGCCCGGGATGAAGTCGAACCAGTCCTGCGCGGGCGTGGTGTGTTCGTTGTGCGGCTGCTGTGCGTGCACGGGCCAGTCGAACGTGGGGAACGCGGCGTGCTGGGTGTGCGTGCCGCCGTGGTCGGTGATGGAGCCCAGGAGGTCCATGCCGAAGCTGTGCGCGTGCTGTGAGCGCTGTGCGTACATGCTCTGCTGCGGTTGTTGCTGTTGCTGGTATGGCGACCCGTTGTGAGGGAAGGAGAGGGCGCGCTGGGGCTGTGGAGGCGGGTGCGGGCTGTCGAACTGCTGGAGAAAGGAGGCGGGGGCGCTGTGCGCGCCAAGCACGCTCGCGGAGGGGTACAGGTTCATCGTATGGGGATGCGGCAGGGGCGCCGGCGGTGCGACGTGGCTGGGCGAGATGTACGGGCTCATGTCGACTTCGAGGCGGTATGGATATCCAGGGCTGTTTGCGACCGAGTCCACAGGCATCGTGGGCATGGCGTGCATGTTGTGAAGGTGTACGTCGTCGAGGCGGGGGCGTTTGGCACCCATCTGGACTGCACGTCCATTCATCTGAGCAGATGTGTTGTGCCGTTCGCCTGAGACAGGTATAGATGAGGACCCGTTGTTTGACGGCGATATCCGCGCGTTCCGGTAGTCCAGCTACGCGGCGAAGGTCAGGTCGGTGACAATGCGTTGAATAATCATGACCGAGCAGTAACTCACGTCAATAGTCATGGACGAATCGTTTGTTGGTGTTTGCATAGGGCGAATAGACACAGACCCACTGGGACCATTGGGGTCTACCTTGACTTTTGGTTGTTGCTGCTGCGGCGACGGCTTCGTGATGGGAGCGGCACGCTTTATTTGTCGAGTGCCGTCGTCCTCGTCACCATCCTCGTCCTCCTCTTCCGCAACTTCCTGGGCCTTGTTGTTGCTGAAGTCTGCAGGAGTGCGAGTGTCCTTCTCTCCATCAAACTACGGAATGCTCAATGGGGACGCTGGGAGGCAGACAGAGAAGCAATGAGTAACGTACACGCAAATGGCGTGTCACCATATTATGGACGTCTGTCGAACAATACTGATAGAGCTTGACATGGTGTCCCTGTCGCTCCTCTGGGGGTGAGATATAAATAGCACACGGTAAGCGCCAAGGCGGCCTCGCAACAGGGCGGTCAACGACGAGCGCACCAAAGATGATGACGGCGACGTCGACCGAGCAGAGGACGCCGAGCTCGTAGGCTTTCTTGAAAAGACCGTTCTTGCGCTGAGGGGAGGAGTGGTGGCAATAGCCGCGTCTAAATGAGATGCCAAGAGATTTGTATGCAAAAATAGAGGCTGACCTTCAAAAAGGTTACAGAGCGGTTGCGTTCGTGCTATGTATGGGCAAAGAAGTAAGGTAAGCGAGCTGGATATAGCCAATGGACAGATGGGCTTGGGGAGGCGATTTAGATCGTATACTTGGATGGAGGAGTGCTATTCTGAGACAGAGCAAGAGAGACGGACCGTGATGGGTTGGATCTCAATCTTTCTCCTGCCCATGATGTGCGGACTGCTGCGGGGAGAGTGGGGAGTTGCAGGGCGAAATTGTGGGATGGGGGAAGGGGGGGAGAAAGCAAGGCGAGGAGCTGAACAAGCCTGAACTTGAAGTGGGATTCGGCTGGCTATCGCATCTCGACGCGCGCCGGGCGTACGGATGCAGCACAACAACCGCAAACGCCGTCCTCGGAGCTCCTTCGCGGCCATCCAATAGCAGCCGACCTCGCGCTCATATCCGCAGCTGCCGACTCTTCTCCCCCTCCCCCGGTCCCCTGTGCGCCCCGCCACCGTGTCCTAGACCGAGTTCTCTCAGCTCCCGAAATCTCCCTCGGCCACCAGCCCATCCTCGTCTGTCTCACCAACATCATCGCAATCGCCACCATCTCCTCTAGATCAAATCTTCTCTTCGCGCTGCTTCCAGTCTTCACACCCAACGTCCAGCGTGCCTCGGAGGCCCCCTTGATTCTTCCGTTCAATCTATGGCCGCCTGACTTGGCGTTCTCACCAGCGCACGGTCTGTTGTATTCCATCAGCTGTCTACAACATCTAGCTCCTCGACGGCCATTCGAGCGCTGTCTCCTTTCCGTTCGATGCTTGCAAACGGGGTACTCTCTTCCCCTGAATTGAATCTCACTCAGCTGCTGCATCGCTGTCGAGGAGGATCGTCGCGTTCTCACGTCGTCATAACCGGCCCGCACTCCCGACCTTGACGCCGCCGCTCGACCGGTGACCTGGAGCCCGCGGCATCGCTCGGCATGGCACTAGGTGCCCGATCCGATCGGGTACCATCCTCTTCCTTCGTCGAGCTGCGCAGCATGTCGCGGTGAGCACAAATCCCTCACCGCTCTCAATAGCTTGACGTTGTGGCTTCCACTGACTGTCTCAACTTATCTAGTGCTCCGGAAGTCGCTCGTAGCAGTCATAATCGTCTTGATTGCTTGCGTCTAGACTCGATACGTACGCGGGCGCTTTTGAAACGTCGAACTCGTGTTTGGCACCATCTACCCTGGATGTCGTACATACCGCAGCTCAGGTCGCACAATGGGGCTGAAATTTTAGGGTTACCTGGTCGGAACTAGAAGTACCGACATCTACCGTCGCCGAGCAGGGCCAGGTTAGAATTAGGAAATGGTCTTGGGGTCCGAAGTAAAGAGGGCACTCCGTGACCCTCACGCTGTGACCATCGGCACTAACACCTACCTACTATTGCAATTTACACCTAGTAAAACAGTTTGTAGTGGAGCATTGTTCACAAGGTGAATTGCTGGAAAGGGATGTGTGTGGCTGACACCCATATTTCTGACAGGCCGGTTTATTTTCCAGCCAAGTACACAGTGGTTGCAGCACTTGTGCAGCTCACTCCACTCAATGAGCACTGAGCACTCGGCCTGGCCCAGTGAGCCGCAGCCCATCATAGAAGGTACCGCTGTAGAAGGTATCTGTGTGCAGTGGTCCTCAGTCACGTCGAAGCCTGCCCTGAGCACACATGCTCTTGTGTACTGAGCAGTGCTCGACTCAGAGCAGCCTGAGCTGTTGTAAGGCAAATAAAACTTTTATCTTGTGTATATGGCACGAGATTAGCAGGGCGTGACACTATGGCCAAGAGGCTGCTGGCGCCCGAAAAGAAACACTGGCATTGATTTCTAGTTTCTGGGCTCAAATCAAAAACAAGGCTACATAGTGATGTACAGGACAGCAGGCAAGAGTGATCTAAAAACCAGTAGCCAGCGCCGTGTGGTCAGTAAATGCGGGCGTGATACTTGCCAGCACAATGGCATCAGAATTGAGGCCACTGACACCGCAGCTGGGAGGTCGGATTTGCATCCACCTGCTCCTGCCCTTTCACTACCCAAATAGGCAGGTATCGCGTAGTCGCGCAGACGCAACACAGTATTGCATGTCTTTCCGCAGTCCGGACACAGTTATGCCAAATATTCCTGGAGGGAGAGGTGTCTGCTCGAGTAATAAATACATTAAACCTGATTTGTAAGCACCTATAGACTCCCGCTCTTACTAGACTTAACGGGACCCTTATCTTAGGGTTGTGCTGGTACCTGTCACAAACACACCGGGAGGGACCCCAGTGTTCGACAAGATAGGATCAGCATCATGAAATCCAAGCTGGCCCTGCTCGGCGACGGTAGACATCGCGTCTGGTAGGCCACAGAGACCATCACAAAAGGACCGCAACACCTAAAGGCCTATATGCCCGATACTCGTTCTTACTGGAGGTTTGCAAACAGCGAGTCAAGCGTACGGCGAACTCTTACCGCACCTTCGACCTTTCAACCTTTCCTTTCTCACAAATCCTGCCATCGCGATTGGATAAAACTTTCCCCGCGCCTTCGTGGCGCTCGTGTGATCTAGTGAGTCCCGTCTATTTAGCAATAATTTCCGTTTCAACCTTCTTCGGCGCGACCAATACACATCAGATCAGATTGGACACGTAATCGAAAGCCGCCTTCGGTCAATTAAAATTTTGCCAATTCCGAATATCGTCGTTCTGAATCTCCCACATGCATCAGCGAGCTCGCCGTTTCCCTGACCAACGCATGGCCCGCATCTGCAGCACTCCGGCGTCCAGCGCGAGCATGCGTACCTTTCTCATGTCGCGGAGCGCGCCCCGTCCAGGCTGCTCGAGCTCCCTCGCGCCCCGCCGCGCATGCATTCAGCCTGAAGCTCTTCGCGCACACCGCTCTCACAATCCCTCTTGTCGAAGGCCTGCGACCTTCGCGCGAACGGCTCTGCGGACGGCGTCTTGCTTGAGAACTGGCGCCGCGTGGGCGGCCGATCACGAACGCGCGCGAAGCACCGTGGCCCAAGTGAGCCCGCACCATGCCCTCCCGCATGATATTCTGCGATCACGGATGTCCGCGTCTGGTGCGCTCCCCGTCTTGCATGTGTTACGCTGGTGTTGAGGCCTCCCCTTGTGTATGGCATGCCACGGTGAAGGCTTGCATCCACCCACGCGCCGGTGACCTCGTGTTGCAGCGGTCGTGCAGAGCAGCGCGTTCAGAAAGCGCACCGCGCTGCCCTTGCGGCACGTTGGACTCGCGGCAGCTACGACGCGGAATTCCCTGGTTCGTGCGCATTCCCGTTCCGCGGCGATGACAGCGAAGCGGCACAACATATTCACGCATTCCCATGGCTCACGCGCACGGTCCGTCCCGTGCAGTGTGGCTGAAGCTTGAGGCCAGGATTCCAGGATTCGGTGGCGGCACCAGGATAAACGAACACACGGCGCATACATACAGGTGCAGGCCGTGTTTTCCGTGGGCTCTCCGTGCGTTCGCAGCCTTTGGTACGGTCTGATCTCCCCATAGGACATGCCGTCCATACCGGCCCTCAGGAGATAGACGCCGCTGCCTGTTGCGCTGCGTCCCACAGTGCAGCATCTGACGTTATGATAGCCTCGTCGAAGCGCATGCACCTGCCCCATGAGCACACACAACCCGTTCCCTTTGCTTCTCGCTATTGCGTCCTACACATTCTGGCAATTTAGCCTATTGGGTGACTTAGTTCCCTGCACTGCGAAGGATAAGGAGAAGGCGTGCCCGGGCCATTTGCATTCCCCTGCCTGGCGTCGAAGCGCGCTTCGCAATGACGCCGGATCCTCCTGCGCTTAATTCGACGTGCGCCGCTCTCAGGCCACCCTATGTGAGACAGCGATCGAGGCCGCTGCCGCTGCGTTCTTTCATATCGCACAAGTGCAGAAAGGGGGGCGACAAGCATCATATACATGCGTTCGCGTTCGCGTTCTCACTCCTGTGCCTGCGCGTCAGCGTGCACCACCCGGTTGTGCCGCACTTCAACGTCACCGGCTTCCGACGAGTCGCTGGCACTCACACAACTCTGCAGTACCAAGGCACGAACAGCCGAACGCGCCCCTCTATGTTCTCCCGCGAGCCCCCAGGCCCGGCCGTACATACATCGCCGCCTGCGCTGCGCTCCACACGGATCTTCTTGCCTGTCCAGGATCTGAGGTTCGCCTCGCGGTACGCCGAGCCCGCGGGGTTCGTATCTCACGTCTTGATTGCTTCCCGACGGCCTTCGCCATCCTCGCGCAGCCATTCTTAGTACACTTTGTGGCGGCGAACTCTCGTACGGGCGCGTTTGAGCAGCGCGAGCGGACACACTGCGCATGCGGCTTGCCCAGTACACATATACAGACACATGTACATCCATTACAGCTACGTATCACACAACAAATCAAGGGAATGAGAATGAGAACGAAAGGAAAGTCCGAGGCACCACACTGCACTCCGCGGAGCAGCGACACAAACACACGCAGACACACAGGGGTGAGAGGGCGATCAACCCTCTATCGCAATCCGAACCTGGCCGTAGGCCAATGAAGCCAAAAACGGCGGCGCGGTGCACATGCTAGCGCGTGCGCAGAGGCTGCGCGCAGCCCGCATGCAGGCCGTGCGGAGGCTCGGGGCGGTCCATCGGAACGAACGGGGGCACCGCGAAGAGCCCGCGGTAGTGCAGCATCGGGGAGATTCCCGGAAGGTGCGGCTCGAGCAGCTGTGCGTCAAGGTAGTCTGGTGCGACGTCTGCGTCGGGGGGTCCGTCGATGGGTATTGGCGGCGGTGGCAGGGGCGACGACGGCGGGTGCGACTGTTCAGAATGTAAAATACCCCTAGGGACGAACTCGTATGGTCCACCCGGAAAAGATCGATGCAGATTGGCACAGAACGCCCGCGCGAGCGCAGGGTCAATTGGAGAGGCTGGCTTGATGACTGACGAGACAGGAGCAGGCACCGGCTGACCGCCCACGACAGGCGGCAAACGACGTGGGGTGGAACAGCCCAGGAATTCGTTTGCCAGCGGATTCAGCGGCGCAGTTCGCTCAGAAGACGAAGACCTGTGGTGGTTAGTAAGGCTGCAGCAAGGCGGCACACAGCGACACGGTCGACGTACTTCACAGCTAGACTGACAGGGACCCTTGATCGGCTGCTTCCGGACAGGTCGTCTTCGAACGGTGCAAATGTGACGAATCCACCGTTCCTTGGGGAAGACAGAGGAGGTGGGAAGGGTCCCGTCACAGTCCGTGGGCGTCGCACGAACGCACAGTGGACTTGAGGCTGTGGTGAGTTATCAGCATTGAATGGGGTGGGACCCAGCACCGATGGATGAGTGGGAGTCGCACATGGGCCAGCAGGAGTTCCAGAACCGGAAGCAGGCGGTCGAAGACGAGCACCTTCCACTGACTTCCGAACGTCTTTCGCGGGGGTGACCGAACGCATGTCCAAGTTCTGAGCACCCAGACAGGGTGCGAGGGTACCAGCAGAAAGCCCACACTCTCGTCCTCCAGACACAGATGTGAAACTGGCTGCTGCAGGGTCCTGTGTCCGTGTCTCCAATGGCTGTGATGCGACTTGTGCCTTGGAATCTGCGCCGTTGGCCCAGAGATCCCACAGCGCATCGCGGTCTTCGTCATCCATGGCGGCCCGAAACGTATCCAGCGCCACGGCGGCATATTCCCTGTCCTGCAAAACGCCGACGGCGACGTTCACCGCCTTGTGCAACGACGCTTGCGTGTGGTTGTGCTCCTGCCGGAGGGCGATGAATCTGCGCTGCAAGTCGTCGAAGCGCTCGACAAGCTTGTTCGGTCCGGTCCGTTGGGAGTCCACATGTGGCGCTTCAGCAGTCGCAGGGTCGTTCGCACTAGGGTAAGACGTTTTCTTCTGGTCATCACGGGTAGACAGGACGACGTCGTTGCGGACGGAACGAGGCCCAAGCCACACACGAGAGACAGCCCCGACAGGAGCCTGCGCAACTAGGTGAGTCTGAGCCTTAGTCTGAGTATGAGCCGGCCGTCGACTAAGACATCCGTTAAAACGCCACAGAATGAGCAAGCAGACCAGGAGCCGTTTCGTCGTCGCCCGATGCCGAACCGCAGCGCGCGTGCGATGCGCGAGGAACTCCCGCAGGTCGCGCTTGCGCCCAGCGAGCGCCGCGTCGTACTGGAGGGTTAGTTGGGACATCTCGCTGGCGTGCGTCTTCTGCAGAGTCACCGTGCGGCCGACCAGGGTGGAGAGATCGCTGCCGTTGTCCTGGCCATGGGCAGATTCAGCGAGAGGTTTCAGATCCTCCAGGAGCACAGAGAGCTGGAACCGCACGGCGTTCGCATCAAGCCTGGTGCGCGCGAGGTGCTCGCCGAGCCGCCGAGCGTGCTGCCAGAGGATGCACACGGCAAAGAGGAGCATCCGTGCAGCACGTGTACGCCGGGACCGTATCTCTTGCTCTCTTGTCCGCAGGCCCGCAAGCAGCGCGCGCAGCCGAGCAATTTCCTGCGTGGCGTTCGCGAGCAAGGTGCCGTACTCCGAGCGGAGCGCAGACGGGGAGCCTGGGCCGAGCGCGCGCATCCCGTAGAGCTTGTCCAGCAGGTTGGCATTCAGGCTCTTGGCCTTGCGTAGCTCTTCCAGGTGGCTCTCCTGCGCAACCTTGAAGCTCTCCCGGGCGCCCTTGAGCTCCTCGCTGAGTTTGCCCGCGCGGTCCTCTGCGGCGCGTTGTTTCGCCTTCCTGCTTTCCAACCGCACGCGCAGCTCCTTGTTCTTCGTCCGGAGGTCGATGGCGATTGTCCCGGCCTTGTGGAGCACGTCGTGTTGCTGACGGAGCGCGGCGACCAACGCCTTGGCCTGTTGATGTTCCTCTTGCGCGTCGACGAGCCTCGCTTGGAGCTCTGCGATTGACTGCACCCTATCTACAACGGCAGTCTGGAGGAGGCAGAGGTAGTTGCGCAATGAAGGCACGTCGGTCACTTCGAGGTCGGCCAGGTCGCGCGGGAGCCGCAGTGTGGTCGCTGTAAGCGTCCCGACGTCGTCAAGGTATAGGTCACGCCCGAGCTATGCATTCGCGGTACATATATGCGTCAACACGACAGGGTAGACACGAGGAATCTCACCGTCAGATAGCGCCGGAGGTCCGCGCGCCATGCGTCGATGTCGGGCAGCGGACACACACCGAGGAGCGACAAGCAGCCGAAACATTCGCGGCATAGGATAATGCAAAGTTCCGAAAAAAAGATGGTGTAGCTGTTCAGAACTCGGTAGTTCGACGTAGTGCGGCCCTGCGAAGGACGCGCAGAACGCATCAGTTGAGTGGCTCAGGTTCGACTCCGTTGGTGCATGGCATGCCTACCTCGTACGACTCCCCAACAGCGACCAGCAGGGTCGTATAGAGCACAAACAATAAAAGAGAGTAATCATTCGTCGCGAACATCTTCTGAACGACGTCGGGGGGAAGGGGTCGACTGGAATGGCGTTGAAATGCCCCGACGTTTGAACCGCGTCGGGAGTTGACTTCCAAATTAGGAAATCCACAAATGTTGTGACATGTTCCTTCACGCAGGTCTCTCTCCTTGCATATCGGAATTGAAATTCGACCGTCCGCGATGTTCAAGATGTATGCGGTTTGAGATGGATATCAGAGCGTGTTTGCAACAATCTAAAAGTTCTCCCTTAAATTTTGGGCGATGATGAGCTTCAACATGGGCATGCTGCAAAGACGATATATTTGCAACGTATAGTATCAGGTAATACAGCAGTCGACTCATCTACTTAAAAGGTGTGGATACAGTGATTGTAAAATGCAGCAAATGGGAATTACAGTGCAATAGAAGACGGTATGGACGTGACGCAACAACAAACATTCTCGGCTATTGTGAAGATCTCAGCCAGCCGAACCGATCCTGGATACAGTTAGCCAAATTGTCTTGTTTGCACATGAATGAACTCACATTAATGTCGTGCACATGGGCAGGAGCTGGCGACCCGGGTGGAGGTTCAAACTCGCTGAATTGAGGTAAAGTTTCTTCGGGTATCCGCTCAATCGTCTCTTCTTCTGAGCTGTCCTTCTTGTGGTACGGTGGGGGCGGAGGTGTATATGCGGGCAACTGATTCTCGTCTGTAGTACTCCACTCGGCGTGCGTCTGTGATCGTGAACTACGCATGGGTAGTACAGACAATTGACCGCGCTGGAAATAATCTTCGGTCGCAACGCCACCAGGAGGGGGAAGTATTGAGCGTGCCCGTAAGCGACGACGACGTCGGAGCATGCCCGCGAGGGTCAGCAGTAGTGTGAGTGCAGCGAGACCTGTTTAGAGATGTTGTTTAGCATCGGCTCAAGAGTCTTCCCATCGCGAGACTCACCAATGAGGACACCCGCTATAACGCGGCTTCCGACATTGCTCTGTCCATCATCCCCAACATTGTACTGTGCTGCAGCGTGTGAAACAAGGACTGAGATGACTAAGCTCTTTGGAACGAGGGCCAAATGAAGCGGCATGATATGATCAAGTATGCAGACGGTTCGTGAGGATAGTAGTGCAGCGGAAGGAGGTGGGAGAGTGAACGGGTGACCTTATACGCAGAGGACTGCGGGCGAGGGGCTGCTCCGACATGGCTGGAGCGTGCGAGACGATGAGCCAGAGGTAGCACATCCGCCTCGGAACGCCCGGACCATCCCGCATCGTGACGTCAGTTCCGATGTGACAGTGTGACAGCCTCGGCGGCGCTTCCGCACTTTGTATCCTCCCGCTGGACAACGACGTTGAAGTCCAATATTTACTTCCGCCGCATGATGCTGGTCCTAGAAGTGCATGGAGGACGCCTGAACGCTCTAGCCTTGTACATGACGGCCCCTTGACGTCGCCCTGCGGAGCCATCACCGAACTCTCTCCACATTCAAGTTCGGACCTCTCCGCGACATCAAAGTCGGCGTCGACCCCCAGGCCTCATTAAGCCCTCTCGTCAGCCCCATCCTTACGCTGCACGCTCACCATCCTCCGCACTGTCGAATATGGCTTCCCTCGTATCCCCAATAATCGTGCTTGCGCTTTTCTCCGCTTCTAGTTATGCACAAGGCTATCCGTATGACTACCCAAACCGTAGGGGGCTTGGTGGGGGTGCAATCGCTGGCATCGTCATTGGTGAGTACATCAAACTCGTCCCCCAATCCGCGTCCTGATATATTTGTGATAAGCTGCACTCGCTTTCCTCGTTTTCATGTGTATATGTTCCACCATCTGTTTCCGCCGCCGTCGTGCCGCACGCGTGTTGGCTCCATCGACCTCGACGCCCTTTGGACTCGGTGGCGGACGCGGATATGGATACGGTGGGAACGCGACAGCCCAACAGCCAGAGTACGGTGGAGGTCCGCAAGCGGGTTGGAACGGTGCCGCCACTACGGGTGGTAACTTCACCAAACAATACCAGCCCCCCGCTGGTGCGCCGCCGTCTGGCCCTCCCGGTTATGGGAGTCCATACATGGCCGATCCCACGTTCACTCCACAGCCTGGAGGTTACGCTCTTGTGAGCAAATATTTGCGCATGTCAGCTGATGCGCTAGATCCTAACAGTAATACAGCCACCCGGCCCTCCGCCGCCTGCGCGTACCAGATTCTGAAGAGATATAGTCATTGATCCGGTAAGGATCGGCACTACAAACATGTGTATTTGTTCACAGACTTTAACACCTGCCCCGTACCGTTGTGACTATGTACGAATAGTCGCACTGTATATCTATTGTACATGCAACACGTCAATGCTCGATAGCATCAGTGTAGAGTGTGCCAATATTATTACCTGCACATTTCCGGTGGCTGTGGCCGATCTTCCGGTCGATCGAGATAGAGAAGTTACAGATCACGTGTAGTCGGTAGTAGGCTCGCCGCTACGGTGAGCCTATGATCAGCAATACGAGGCGTTCGGAACGACTCATGGAACGTTTGATGATGGACATTCACCGACCACACTAGACCACGAAACCAAAAAATGGCTAACTTTGGGTCAAATACACTCAACGTGAAGCGCTTCAATCTGTACCCGGACGTAGTACAGCGCCAACCATAGATCGTGTTCCCTGGAGGAAGCTCTCTCGCAGGAACATGGCCTTACAAATCCCCGGGGCTGGTAAGGAGGACTGGTAGATTGCAGTAGAGGGGTGGACCTGTGTTGTAAGAGGGCAGGTAAGTTCTCGATTGGCTGCTTCACGTGTGTGTGCGTCAGACAACGCGATTCCCAGTAAACGACTGGCGTCCTCACAGTCACACCGTGTACCGGGCGCACGCCTACTGACAGAGACAGACACTCCTTAGAACCGTCGTTGTCGTTCGTCGGGTGCCCACTGTTCAAAGGGCGCAATGGATAAGCCAGGGCGGTACACTCGAGCATAACCGAGACACGTACGTTTGTGGCAGGTCGCTCTCCACCAGAGAGGCCGAGATGGCGCTTTGCGGCGGACGGGATGTCCCATGGCTTGCCGCTCGCCGACAACACGCCTCAGCACGATGCAGTCGGTGTACGCGCCGGGCCCAACGCGTCCCACACACATTCTGGCAAGAAACTGCCTGTGCAATTTCTTGCGCAGAATACGTTCGGGATGCATGGCCTCGCACTCTCCTACGGTCCCGGGACGCTTTATGCGGCGCACCGTATGCGTACTAGCGGGCTTCCGGATTTATCAAATTACTGTTGGGTGGTTACGGTGTCCTGTTTCAAGTTCGCGGATCTAGAATGCGAGGAAGCCTGCGCCACGCGGACTAAACTAGCCATGTTTTTAAGCTGGTTCCGGTGAGTGCATTGGAGATGAAGAGGACATCGAGACTGACCGAGGCGTGTATTCATCAGGCAATGCACACGAATGAACATCAAATCGCAACATGCCAATGAAAAGCGGGTGAGTCCTCGAGTCTGTCTGTTCAGTGTCGAAGAGAAGTGCAACGAGCGGAGATCAGAAAACCGCCAACAGCTGTCGGCGAGCGAAGACGCCAGCAGAGCAGAGGAGGGGTGGGGATGCTCGGTCCAGTCCTTGCCATCGGTATTTATGTGTCCACGCCTCGCGTTGTCCGTACTACTGGAATTTTTTGCAGTACACAAACACGAACTCGCAGCCAGAAAGATGGGAGACGATTGCGATGGGATCGCATCGTGCGACTGTGACAAGCCTGACAGGCGCCCCAAGCTTGTCCTCCACTAGAGCAATCGAGAACCAAGCCAACACGAACGGCGGAGCCAGCGACCTTCTCCAACCCCAGACGTCCCATTCCGTGTGGTCCATGCGTGCACTAGCTTGGAAATCTCAGAGGCACGCGGTGTGTGCTTCCCCAGGGAAGAGCCAGAAGACCCGCACGCCAGCACGCTTCGCTGCTTCGACTGCGACTCCGTCGCGCAGGTGCGTACACGTACGCCGTCGCGTTTGCACTTACGCCCACCGTTCCACCAATGGGGTGCCAGGGCCCGCAGGACGAGGCGAGCCGCCGGCCCACGCTATCTCCTGCACCCATTTGGCAGAGGCACGCACCATGTTCGCGGCCATCGGCATCCCGCGCGGCTCGCGCAGCTTTGTGCCCCGCTCGCTCGGCGGAAACCTTATCAACGGCAGCCATCGTCCCGTCCCCATCCACAGGGCCTTGCGATTTCCCCGGCCGCGAGTGTGCAGCTGCCCGTTGTATAGCGGCCTCATATTTCTGGCGCTACTGCGTACATATCTCGATATTCGCGGTGGCAGAACCAGCTTCGTGCGACACGCACGCACTCCGGCCCTTTCGCCCAGGCATGTACGCTAACCCCTGCTCCGCCGACGAAGGACGCGGTCCCATGGCACTGTATCCCGTCTGCATATGGCACACGCACGTACAGGTACGTGTACAATTCTGTGGGGGGCCTGGCCAGCACGTCCATCCTAGCCGGTGCACAGCTGACCTCACCACAAAGGCTGGACGATACCGCCGCTGACACCAAAACACCACAGCATCGCTCTCGTCTCCCCTCGGGGCCCACGACGCACGGCTCAGACGCAACAGCGCGCCAAGTGCACGGGCCCGCGCACCCTGGACGTATCCGCCCCAGCTTATGTATGTATCGCGCGCGGACGCACGGTGCCCCAGCCCAGGGCCCGCACCGCCGTCCCGTCCGCGGGTGTCTTCTCTGCATCCACGCACCCCCACCGAAGCACACCACTCCAAACGGCGGCGCTCGGCTATTCGTGCTTATCGCACCCTCATCTGCGGCCCGGCGCGCAAGGTGCGATTTTCGCGGACGGGCAGGCGACCGCGCGCAGGGCGCGGGGACGCAAGCACGGACTTCCCCCCTCCACCCCCGTTGTGCGGTGCATGCCTCCGGAACACGCAGCGCGGGCTGTATCCGGCTCGCGTCGAGCTCGCACCGACTCGGGGGCCGCAGGGTGCACGGGATGTCCGGTGCGTTGCGCACGCAAGCCCGAGGGGAGTGTGTGCCGGGCCGTTGCAGATGCGGATTCGCCACGTCCGATGCGATCGTGCGGCGGGCGCGGGCAGCGGTCGGATCAGACAGCTGCGTGCTTGGACGGAGGGCTAGGCGCGATGACGGTGATCAGGGCGGACATCGGTGCATCGGAGTGGCACTGCGGAGTCCGAGGGTGCTCCGATGTGCTTTATCGCAGCGATAGATCGGGGACGACTCGGCGGTGGATGTCTCGGCGCGTGAATGTGCGAGACTCGGGCTGAGGTATGGGTTCATATATCACGACCGATATGCTAGTGAGGGCTCTGACAAGGCGACGGGTGCATGGTGATGATCGACAGGACAGCTAGCTGCTCGGGCTTCGTGTAGCTATCGTGACCGACGGCCGCGGGTCGTGCAGCAGACCGACCACCAAGCTAGGCATGTTCTCTGAAGAATGCCATTTCTCTTTTCTCGAAGCTCGCGCACGTACATCATGAGGCTGGTATGACAATGGTGCTACTGGATCTGCACGGAAGCTCGAAGGGGGGTGACCTACGATTAGACATCACTTACGCCCAACTTACGCCGATGCCGGCAACTGCAAGCAAAGCACAGCATGTCTCCGCCTTGCCGAGCAGGTCGGACGGGTAGCGGGACGCTAGATGCCTGTGATCTGCAGGGTGGTGATGGCGAAATTATGGCCGGTGTTCTAGGGTGGCAGTCACTAAGTGCTTGGGACGTACATTGGAACGGGGGGAGGGCATGTGCGGAGCAACACTGCGCCTCTGTGGATCTGAGATCTTGCCAAGCGGCCGGTTCGTCGATCCAAGTTGGACGCCGTCGCACTCGGAGGTGTTTGCTCGTGCCGTGGCTCGCTCGAACATCGTATCTAAGCACATGCAACACCTTCAGATCCTTGCCAGGTCGACACCGGAGCATGGAATGGGGAGATCCTGACCGGGGCGTGGACGCACCACAACGGCGGAGAAGAGAGGAAGATCGATTGCGTTCAAGGTTCGGTGCAGGTTAGCATGTTCGCGAAGGCCGTGTGCCTCGCAGTCCTAACCCGAGCAGCACTGCTGCCGACGCTGCTTCCGCCCGCTTCGCACATGTGGCCCTGCTACTCTGTCTCTTTTCGCTCGTCGCGTAATTCCGCGGTTTTCTCTCAACGCCCATTTCCTCGCCACATTTTCGGAATATCACCCGCTTCAGAAGACTTCCTGAAAAGGGCAGGCGCTGGCCGCGATGGTTAACCTAGACCAGCTGCAGACGCCCGGCCCCTACGTACCCACGTCCGTATAGGGGTAGGCATTGTCCATGGTTCCTAATATATTCGCATGCACATGCCAGTGTCCTTCACATGCCGCTTCATATAGAGGCATCGAGCACACCACAGCGGCTCCGTACGGCTCTGCACTAGTGCGCCCGCTCGCACGAAATGATCGGCCACAGAGCGATAGCACTCCACCTCCGCAGACGTATTTCGTCTGACAGATCTTATCCTTCTCATCCTTCCAGAGACATATATAGTCCCTCCTTCACTCATTCCACAACATCGCGCATCTGCTGATAATTTCTCTGTCCTCGGCCCCCCTCCACCTGCTCCGCCAATGACGTACCCTGCACACAAGTTCACTGTCGCCATATGGTATGTGCTCCAGTACTTCTCACCCGCATCGTACCTCATACGCTCCACGGCGCAGTGGCGGCGGCGTCGGCGGTCTCGCGTGCGCCGTTGCGCTCGCCCAATTCCCAGATATTCACGTCGACATTTACGAGGCCGCTTCTCAATTCGCCGAGATCGGTGCTGGTATCGGCATGTGGCCGCGGACATGGAAGATCATGAAGAACCTCGGCCTCGATCGCGAGCTCGCGAAGGTAGCCGTAGTACCGCCCAATGACCATCCCCGTGAGTCCGCTCGTGCTTCAGAGCGTCGGCCGTACTCATGCCGCGCAGAGGTAGCATTCCACTTTCGCAAGGGCGACCAGCCAGAGGGCCAGAGCTTCCACACCCTCGTGACGCCAGGTACGTCTCTGCATCCAGCCCTTGCGCACTCTGTTCCCTGATATGCGGTCATCAGGGGGCATGATCGCCATCCACCGCCCCGACTTCCAGACGATCCTCCTCCGACACCTGTCTTCCTCCTGCCGCACGTACACCGCCAAGCGCCTGCTCTCCTACACCCAGCAGGGAAGTAGCAGCGCGCTCGCACCGCTCACTCTGCACTTCCACGACGGCTCGCATGCCTCGTGTGATGTCCTCATCGGCGCAGATGGCGTCAAGTCCGCCGTGCGTGCCTCGCTCGTGCGCGAGCTCGCCGCGCACACAGATAACCCACGGGAGGCAGAGGAGCTCCTGCGCGCCGCAGAGCCCCGGTGGAGCGGCACGTCCGCATACCGTGCAACCATCCCCGCCGACGTCCTCCGCGCACGGCTGCCTGGGCACCGCGTGCTTTCCGAGCCCACCGTTGTACGAACCATTTTACCTACCTTCCCCTCCACAGCTCACTCGTGCTGCATCTCTTCAGTACCTCGGGAAGAACACGGTGCGCGTGCATGCAAGCGTTCAGAGTCCTTCGGGTGCTGAGTCTCCCACAGCAGCTGACTGTGTACCCGATCGCACGGGGCACGCTCATCAACTTCGCCGCGCTGCGTGCGCGGTATGACCTTGAGGACACGCGGTATAGCGACACATGGGTCGAGGACACGCCACGTGAGGAGCTCCTGCGCGACTTCCAGCACTGGGAGCCTGAAGTGCAGGCTCTGCTCCAGGTGAGGGCGCTCTGCGTCTCACGACTTGGTGCTCGCTGACGCGCAGGAAGTGCGTCGCACACCCGAGCAGGTGGGCGATACACACGTCGGCGCCGCTGCGCACGTTCGTATCGGGTCGCGTGGCGCTCGTCGGGGACGCGGTGCGTACGCAGTCTTGTCCCCATGTGTCTCCCCGCTGAATGGCGAGCAGGCGCACGCGATGATGCCGTACCAGGGCGCAGGCGCAGGGCAGGCGGTCGAGGTATGTCTCCGCCCGCCTTCTTCCGCCCGTCGGCACCGCTAATGCGCACACAGGATGCGTACCTGCTCGCACAAGTCCTCGGGCATGCGCGAACGACACGCACGACGCTCGCGCGCGCACTGCGCATCTATGATGTGGTGCGGCGTCCATGCGCGCAGCGCGTCGCCGAGCTTTCGCGCGAGAACGGGCTGCTCTATACACTTAATGCGTCCGGGCTCTCGGAGGACCTGGGCGGGGAGCCGGACCTGGAGGACGTCGCGCGTCGGATCTGTGCAAATTGGAAGTGGGCGTGGGAGACCACGGTGGATGCGGATGTGGAACGGGCATTGGAGATGGTGGAGAGCTGAATATTATTCCGGTGCGTAGCATTGCGGGTCTGTCCTGAATTGTTGGCCGTAGAGCACGCGCTGACTTTGAGCAGGTGTCATTCTGGGGATTTGTCCTGTCTGGTGCCAGGACGCAGGGGGAGGCCCTAGCACCGATGATGGCGGAAGAAGTCGGGCCTCGGAGCGTCTCCACAGATTGTCTTGGACACATGCACAACTGCAAATGACAGGTGGGGCAACGTCCATGCCTATTTCCGCCGGCCGGTGCCCGGAGATTCCTGTCATCGCCGTGAACGCTCTCCCATGTGTGCACTGCGATCGGACGCGCCACGCCGTTGTTCGGCTCATGCGCCGGATTCCCCTTGTACTTCCTACATCGCCATGCCAGCGTGCCTGGAATTCAAACGGGCACTCCTCTAGAAGCAGCCCTCGTATCGATGGGCCCGTCTGGAATTATGACGCCCCGGACTCGTCGGGAACGACTATCATCCGATAGAGCATCCCACCGCCGCGTCGGCGATAATACCGCGGTTCCAGCGGACGCACGCGCAAGCGCCCCGAAGCGGGGGTCGACGGCCGCGGACGAGCGTGTGCCCTCCTGATCCCTGTCATAATGTACCCGCCCATGGCCATGCTTCCAGTTGCGCGGAGACGTACCCTTCCCCGCCGTGCAACCGCCGATCCTAGCACGGTGCGCTTCTTATCTTGACATGGCTGTGCGGGGCATTTGTGCGGTGGCGGTACAAAGTCGTGCCTCTTCGCGAACCGCGCAAGATCGGTTGTTTCTTGTCTACGAAGGTGGTGCGCGATTTCTGAGATTAGGGTAGGGGGCCGAACATGATGATGGCGGAACCGCCGCCGCAGAAGTCTCCGGCGCCCTCGTTCCCGACGACAATCCGCTTTGTGCGGGAGGGCAGTGGCTGCTGGAGCTCGGCCTATGTGTTTATCGTGTCGTGTCCGAACTGCCACACTAGTGTTAACATCAGGAGGCTCGAACGACAAGCCTTCCGGAGGAATTGTTCAGCTCGGCGGGCGAATAACGAGCAATGGATGACATGTCACAGCGCACACGATAGCCTGCACGGATTGGCTGCGCAATGGACGGATAATCTCTGTGAGCTCGACACAAATTGTATCGCCGTCTGACACCATAAAGTCAGCCGACGGACAGCCAGTCTCATCCTCTGACACACTTACATGAAGTATTTGTATTTTCGATGGCACTACGCGCCTCGCCATATGCGTTGAAATTGTACCGCGTTTAGTCGTTTCCATTCATGCGGCAGAATGACCCTCTGCGCAGGAGCGACGAGTAACGCATTCACCGATTGCAATGCAGCTAGTATCTATCCGACCGATCACGAAGCAACTTCCTAACAAGACCAGTTCGGTGTTCATCTATCGCATTAGCAAAATAAATCTTGAGACGTACTAATTGAGAAAAAAGGCATGCATCCGGCGCTGGATTGTCCAGGACCAGCCGCCTACATGTTGAACGTTGAAGAATGAACAGAAGGTTTAGTCGATATCGACAGAATTCAACTCATCCATTTGTCTTGACGAAACTGACCCCTGAGACGGATTCAGTCACTAATGGGATTCTCCGAGCTCAATCATCGTTGGACGCCTGCGCTGCTCATGTGTGGTAGGAAGAGTCAACCCGTACGTGCCGTTCAAGATATCATCCATGATGCATATTCCCCACCGTGACATACCTAGTCCGTGTGAAGGTCGCGCAGACGCCGATCGGCGTTGGTGGGTTCGCGAGCTCAGAGGGGCAAGAGTTAGATGAATTGTAGACTGCACAAGGAAACGATGTCGGGAAGACGTTCAGCCACTCGAATGCACTGCACGGCGTACAATGCATCTTCGTTGCGATTATGTAGCACATAAGCGGGAGGTCTCAAGGACAAAAACGGTCATCTGCATACTAGAACTTGCACATGGGCGCTGTCGTCCGAGAACTTTAGTTCGGACACATTCATCAACGTACATTTGACTGCCTCATCGACACGCACATTCGGTATTGCGTGCTGCATACGGTCGCAACTTTTAGCAAGAGTTTTCATATATGCTGAGGTGGCAATGAGAGTAATGAAGTAAATATGTAGGTGTTTCATACATGGACCATTACACGGACATTCCTACATCCCGGACCAGGTGTGAAATCGGACAACATACATCAAGATGCATCAGACGGACGCACCATTTGGAAGGACCTTGCATTCCCCGGTTTCACCTCTACATCTTCACGATGGTAAAAACATATCAGATATCAGTCTTTTCGAACATGGATGGCCACCCACCAGAGCATCTAGATCCAGGGTAGTATCGATTACCATGGTCCGCCGCGACGCGGTCGGACGCAATCCCCTAACGGTCTGGTTGAGCCTTTCCACATCCTGAATCAGCCGCTTCACGGCGATCTCATGGATGGCCCTATCGGGCCGCAGATACAAAGTCACCTCAAACACTTCTAAAAACGCACCCCGCGCTGCGCGGCGGCGGAAGCATCTCTCGACAAGCGGGAGCACGCGGAACGACCCGAAACGCGGAACTAGAAACGCGGTGAGGTTCGGGCAGACCACCGCGGGTGGTGGCGATGCGTCGCCTTGTCCTGTGATCGGAGTCGATCCAAGCGCCTTGAGCAGGCCTTCCCGGAGGCCTTCGTCGTCGTCGATCTGGAGCGTGGAGAGGCCGGGGATAAGTGCAAAGATCCGCTTCCAGATGCGGGAGGAAAGCTCGTGGGACGCCAGCCCGACAGTTAGGTGCTTCAGCGCAGGGAACGTGAGCGCGTTGAAGCCGGACATGTATAGTTCTCCCTTGTTCTTCCAGTCTACGCGGACATGGCCGTCAATAGATTTGATGCTTACGGTGCCCGGAGATATGTCGAGAGTTGCAGCTGTCATGTGGACTACGTTGTCGTGGAGTGGAAGGCAGATTTCCGTCAGAGAAGCCGGGTCGGGACAATCACCACATAGGTACAAGCAAATTCGCGCCGTCGTAGGGAATCGGAGGTGCTGCAGGACTTCTTCTACGTCCTTGTGCGGGAGATGAAGGCCCAGGTATTCGAGCTCCGACAAAGAGACCGGCTGATCGCAATGAGCCCTTCGGCCTGTTATGTCCCTGACAAAGCACTCTCTCATTGCGAGAGATAACGTCCGCAGTGTCGGACATTGCTCAAGACAAGACAACAAATCGGCTAGAGTAGGGGTCGCCTGGTAGTGAAGAAGGAGTGAAGTGAGTCCTGCGTACGCAGGTACAGAAGTGACCGTTGCTTCAAGCCAGAGCTGCTCCAATGACAGTGGTGTTCGGCCACCGAATGGGACGTCGTGTACAACCAACATCGGGGCGGGTAACTGGGGACCGATGCGCAGTACCCGGAGCTGAGGGGCCTCGGAGACAAACGGTGACAAGACCGCAGACAGTTCGACTGGCCAAAGCTTGCCTGTGGAAAACTCAATGATCCGATGGGTCTCGCCAGAGAGTACCTGGGCCGCGGCCGCAAGCTTCGGAGCAAACTTGCCCTCCGAATCTGCCGAAGGAACATACCGGGCTTTGGGGCGCCAACCGAGAAAGTAAACCTTGAGTGTGACATTCTTGGAACGCTCGACGAAGAGCCGGACCATATTGACGTTGCTCTTCAAGTCCACGTGAATCGTTGACCATAGTCGGGGGGCGTCAAGGGCGAGCTTCCGCCAGGACCGGCAAACTTGCGTTGCAGCAAGCCAGCTGCCTTGCCATTGTAGAGCTTGCCGCTCGATTCGGATGGGATGGCTGACCGCTTGGAGGAAGATTTCGTACAACACATCGTTTGGGAGCATCGCGACAGGTGCGGCCGAGTTTGTACTTGCAAAGTTGCGAGAGAAGACGCCTGCCAGACCCATTAGAAGGATGGAATAAGGGAGGTGCATCCACCTACTACGGGCGTGGCCATCGGTGTTAACCATAGCTAACTGTTGTGGTCGCGGTGTGAAGGAAGTGGGTGGCCACTGAGCCGGCGCGCTTAAGCTTGGCACTTGAAACAAACACGTCCAGTCACGTGTGACTGTCATATTCTCACGAACACGATGAACGAATATTGCGCATGCTTGGATTGGACGAGGTATTATCAACTACTACTAGCATTACATAGTAACATAGACAAGAATATGAAAAAGTCCTGGAAGGATAGCATAGAAGAAACCGGTATAGCAGATCATAGCGCGACCTCGTAGATGTCTCCGACATGGCCACCAACTAGTACGGCGTCCATCCTGTAATGCATCGCCCATCGTCAGCGCATCCCAAAACAGAGCAGACTGAATCTCCAATTACTGACCCATGAGCGTCTCTCCACCTCTTCGCATCCTCCTGCCATTGCGCAACTCGAACCAGATGATGCGCTTTAATGTCGCCACATCATTTTCGACCATATTCACGAACGTCCTCGGGAGCCTCGGGCTGAGGAGCAGCCCAATCTCGAAGCTGCTCAGGAACGCCCCCTGCTCACCCCGCATGCGGAAGCAACCCTCAATTACGGGAAGTGTTAGGTGATCCCTCGAGCCATGGATCGGGAAATTCGGGATCCGGAGTGTCTTCAAATTCCGACAGAGGACATCCGGCTCCTGTGGATCCGTCGCGGGTACCGAAGGGCCTACGTTGCCAAGCGCGTCGAATAGTTCCTCTTGGAGGCTTTCGGGTGTGGTGATTTCCAGTGTATCGATATTCGGTGTTAGATCAAGGAGATATACCCAGTCTTCCGTGGCAAGGTCATAGGGGGCGGCGGCGATTGTGAGGCGGCGTATCGAGGGAAATTCCAACGAGCTGAAGGCCATGCGCCCTAGGCCCGCACCACGGTTTGGAATGATCAAGCCGTCGCAGAGCCATTCCACGATGAAGTTGCCTGCAGCAGATTCGAGCTGCACACCATACCCATACATGTCGTCCATCGTGATTGTGGCATCAGAGATGGAGGATGTTATAGGATCCAGAGAGGGGCATAGCATGTTGAGCAATGGTGCCTGGTTACGAGGTCCGTCAAAGTGGAGGCGGATACGCGTGGTTGCGGGGAACTGCAAGTTCCCTAGGATCTGTTCGACGCTTTTGTGCGGCATGGAGAGTTGGAGACTACTCAGCCGGCGCATTGTAATCCGGGGCCGTCTGGGAGATGTAAGAGACCGCACATCAACCGCGCAGGCACCCCAGAATTTGAGACACAAAGTTTCAAGAGCCGGGCATTTCCTAAGGATAAAGAGCACGGTTTCGACGTTTGGAGCGCGCAAGTGCTTTAAGACGAGTGTAGTGAGACTGGAGCAAGACAACCAGCACATAACCAAGGCGTCAACCCGGAGTCCTCCCGTTGGAAGGTCTTGTTCTGCCAATGGCAGATCAGGGAGCATCCAAGTTGAATACTGCATTTGATCGCAATCCGTAGAATCTGTAGTGGTGGACGAATGGTGAAGAAAGGAAGAACATGGCTAACTCCTTGGGCCAATGTTTTCCTATCGAGAGTTGAACGATCCTGCGGGATGCGGCAGCCAGTACTTGTGACACTTCCGAAAGCCTAGCGTAAGTATCTCCGAAATATGCAGTGTACTCCCAGCCGACAAGAATGACCTTCAGCGAGACGTCCCTGGAGCGCTCCACGAACGTGCGAACCATGGAGACAGTAGAGTACAACTCCACATAAATCTCCGACCACAGAAGAGGAGAAGCCACGGCAAGATTGCGCCAGTGACGACACACCTGTGACACGGCTAGTCTGCCATGTCGTTCGGGTCGTTTCCTCTCCTCTATCTGCGGCCCGGCCACCTGCATGAAGATCTCATACAGAATGTCGTCCGGAAGCACTGCAATGGGCATCTGTGCGGTCGCGGTCGCCAATGGAACAAGTGGGAGTTGAGTGTTTGAAGACATTGTCTGCACAGAAGTATGAACCCCCGACCTGAGAAGCGAGAGCAAGGCCACTTACATGTATAGGAGCGGTGAGGTTGTTTTCAAAGTATTCCGGGTAGTAAAACGATGGGTGAACGGGAGGTGAGATGGAGCACGTACGGATCAGAGAGATGCTTTATACCAGTGGCCACGTTGGCGGTCTGCGAGTGGACAAGCGTTCATGCCGGCCGTACCCAACAATTAGGGAAATGTGTACTGTATCCATCCTTTGGCAGTGGGCCACCCCGAAGTCCAATTGGTTGATTGAAGGTTGACCAGAGTGGCGGTGTCGTACAATGGGGCGCAACGTAGGATTGCTACATTCGTAACAGAATCACAGCGTGCCGTGCAGCGAGGCATCCTTAAAAGGTAGTTGTTGTGCTTTGCCATGAACAAGCAGCTCGTTTCTATGGGAGCTGTCCTGAATTAAAGTGTTGACAAAGGAATAGGATTAAAGCTTAAACCTTGACCAAAGGCATTGGCGCGTGGCTCAGGGTACGGCCAGACCATTGTGGCGTTGGATGTCCTGTCCATACATTGGTATGTCATTCTACGTCGCCTAGTCAGACCTCACCAAAAATATATGGCCAAGCATCAATTTGTATACCTTTCTGCCATCCAGACCTGTTGAACGAGGGATGCCATGGTCAGGCCGCCGACATAGCTACGGAATCTCCTATTTATAAGCTTGGCTCGAACTGGTGCCACAATGACATGGACTTCACATTACGTGGTGGCCAAAATCAATATACCATAGTCTGGAAAGTGTGAAGTTTAGAGCCCTCAGAAGCGTTCGGATTATTGTGGCTGTCCCTGCGCTGGTGGCCATGGTGGTTGTGGCCAAGTTTGGATCTGAGATTGGTACACGAGGCTCGCAAGCTGAGTCGATCTTGATTGTTGTGAAACAGATTCCAAAGTGCGCCACACGCTGGAGTAGCGAGGAGCGGAGGTCCGAGGTCGAGGTCCGAGGGAGGAGAGAGTGCCAGGGGAGAGATCAGGGTACCGAGGGTCCGAGGCAGGCAGCGCCGCTGGTAGCACATTGGTTGTCGGGTTGTTGGTTCGTTCTGCTCGTTTGTCGTGTTCTTAGAGTCTGGAGTTATCGTGTCTGGTCTGCTATCGTGCTTTCGTCTGTTTCGTGCTAGCTTCCTCGTCTCGTCTGAATCGTCTCGGCTCTCTCAGTTCGCCCTCGATTCCCCCACTCCAACGCTCCCAATCCATTCTTCATCTTCAACGACCATGGGCGTCGACGTTCCGAAGGAAGGCGCAGAGCAGAAGACGGACTTCAGAAAGGATATAGATGTTTGGTGGACAGACGGAAGCGTTGTGTTCATTGCGGAGACGACCGCCTTCCGCGTGCACGCCTCTATCATGGCTGCCACATGCGAGATATTCCGGGACATGTTCACAATGCCCCAACCTGAAGATATCGATACGTACGAGGGGTGCCAGGTCGTCAGACTGCACGACTCGGCAGCCGATTTGAAGCACTTTCTAAAAGCCATTTACGAGTTCAAGTGGGTGGCGCAGTCTCTGTCCTCGCGGGCCGCCACCATGCTAATGACGCACCTATTTTCACTAGTACTTTCGCCCAGGCGTGAAAAACAGGTTCCCTGTGGTTGCGGCAGTCCTGCGCCTCAGCACCAAGTACCATGCTGTGGAACTCCGTCAGCGCGCAATCGACCTGCTCGTCACCGCGTACCCCTCCACGTTCGCCGCCTGGGACCAGCGTGCGTCCAACCGCCTCGTCCTCCCATTCGAAGGCGAATTCTCTGCGTGTGTCACCGCCGCCCTGGACGGCGACATCCGTGTGATCCTGCCCGCGGTGTACTACGCTGCGAGCAGACAGCCGCTCTCCGAGCTCCTCTCCGAGCTGCGCATTCTGTCTATCACCCTCTCCTCAAATGCGCACTGGGACGTGTTCAGCGACTTCCTGCTAGGGCGCGAGTGGCTCGAGCGCGCAGAGCTGAAGGAAATCCTCGATTTCCTCTCACCGCACTTTTCCCGTCCCCACTGCCGAGACGGTGGGCGCGACAACGACCTGTTGAAGGACACCGCGAAGCGAGTTGCTCGCAAAGTCGATGTGGTGGATTCGTACCATCAATGGTGCAGCGCACACCCAGGGGAGGTTGGCAAGTCCATTGGGCTGTGCGATCGCTGCTGCGAGATGATTGGCGAATCTATCCAGAGAGGCCGTTTGACTGTCTGGGAGCAGCTCCCGACTTTCTTCGGGCTCGCAGATTGGGAGACGCTGAAGGTGAGAGATGTGTTGAACGATAGTGACTGACCTGGACGCTCTATGGGGATGTTTGTCTCAGGCTGTACTTGTCAATTTGCTGTGATAGTGTCGATGCTGTTGCCTGCTGTGTTTTCTTGGCCTCTCCCGCGCGCTGTATACTTACTTAACAGATGCAACGAAATGTATTCGGTCATGCAAATCTAAACGCCTCTCTTGGCAACATCGTGAGGAACCATGGCAACACATGCCACTACACATTTGATGTTTGGATGGCAGGTTGTGTGACATTATGGCTGGGCAGAACTGTGTCACAAAGACCAGTGGGAGTGATGCTGAAAGGTCCAGTCCAACGCCATTAGCACTTACCCTTCCACCCCTTGAGCACGAACCATCTCGCGATCACCATCAAAACAACGGCAAGCTCGATCGACGTTCCTACAGCGACCACTTCATGAACCGCCCGAGACAAAACCAGGGTGGAAATCACATACCTGCATAGATCCCCACCCATTTGTACGAGCCCGTGGCGTCGAGGATCGCACCGGAGATCGGCGGACCTGCGAGCGCGCCCATAGCGAGGATCGTAAACGTCATCCCGACGCGCGTCCCGACATCGTACCGGCTGCCCATGGGCACGACCGGCGATGCGACGAGGGACGCAAAGATGCCCGCCGTCGCGCTGGGTGGTCGGACAAGTCAGAAACGCGCCGCCTGCCAGCGCGAGGACGACGCACCCGTATACGAGCGCGAGGACCACATATCCGCCCACGGAGTGCGCGAGAGGCCACAGGAATGTGACGAGTCCGTTGACAATGGTGAAGGGGATGACCATGTTGAGTGGTCCTGGATACATGCAATGGGGGGTTAGAGAGGCCCTGTGATCACTGCGCGGAACAAGTCACCGATGCGATCCGCCCCCAGTCCGGCGATAATCCGACCGCAACCTGAGCCCACATTGGCAATGGGCAGAAGGTAGAATGAGAAGTTCTTGGGGATGCCAGCGGCTTGCGCGCTGACATCGATGTATGTCAAAATCTTCAAGAAATTCGATGAGATACATCATCTGGCAAAATTGTAATTCGCGAGCTCACAGTGTATAATCCCAGGAAGTTCACAAATGCCGAAGCACTGAATAATGAGTAGGCCGGTGACTTGAAAGCCCGTAGGTTGAAGAACGGTCCCAGGTCCTTCTTAGGGGGGAGACGTCGCTCTGCAAACTAAAGTAACTGTCAGATCTCGATCTGCTGCCTACAGCAGCGAAACCGTAAAGCACATACAATGTTGCAGAAGCCCAGCAAGAATAACATGATGAAACCCGTTATGCGCATAGTCCATTTGAACCTTGGGAAACGTCAACAGACGAACATGAAATCATGCATTGAGACATGAGCGTGATGGTGAAGTGAGTGACATGGACATCACACACCCGACATCTTGAATGAGGTTCCGCACAATGATGGGAAAGATCGTTCCCCCGACGCTCGAGCCAATCGACATTGCGCAGTAAGCAAGGTTTAGGTTCTTTTTGAACCAATGCGGTACAATGCCCATGATGGGCCCGAAGATTGCCCCACAAGCTAACTATGCGTCTAGGTCAATTGCCAATATCCGGGGATAGCACGACCACCCACTCCAACTGCAATGCCCTGGCAAAGGACAAATTCCCAGTACTCCGTGCATTGCGCGACAAGGAAGGTGGCAGCGATCATACACCCGAGGATATCAACAACGGCGTTTTGAACCACCCCAAGTCGAAGAGCTTTCCAAAGACAAGCCCGGGAATGAAGACGAGTGCATACTGGATTTCGCAGTTCAATCCATCACCAAGACCACACCACAAACGCACAAACCTGGATTGAGCCAATCCAAGCGCTGAGCCGACTTGAATAAGTCCCAATCAACTATGAATGAGGTATACACGCACATATTAGATGCTGGTGTATCGCGAAGGAGTGTTTCCTCGTAATATGCTTGAAAGACCTTCAAGCAAGATTAGACCCAAGAATTAGAGCGACGGAAACTACACTTACTCCCCAGGCATTCACAAATCCAAAGGTAGCACACACTCCACAGCCAAGCTGTGTCTCTTGTCAGCACTGTATGGAAAAATCGTTGGAAGAAAGGCTTACCCCGAAAACTAGAAGCCATGCACGAAGTCCACCATCAGGATACGAGATAGGTTCGCCGTCCTCGTCGTCGATTACTACATTCAGCTTTTCAGACTGAGCAGCAACAGAGTCATCATGAGGTCGGTCATCTCTAGGCGTCGGAGGGTCAGAGACCGATGTACGAATGTTGGTCTTGTCAGAAATGGGCGTCCCGACTCGTATAACAACGTCCCCCATTCTTGTCAAAGACGAGTTCTCTTGTGAATTTCGAACTATGTCGTGGCTGGAGGCACAAACCTGGACCAGGTCGAGTCGCAATGGGCGTCAAGTTATCGGCAAAACTGGAATAAGAACACTCACTTATAATCATCATCCGAGTTCGACTTCGCAATGTTTAAGTGCAGAGAAGTGAGCTGACAAAGGGCGGCATGACTCATTTATTTGCCCTTGGAACCACCGCGGCCGGACCTTCGGGTGCATTGGAAGTTGGAAGCAAGTCTCGGGTATTCTCAGAACGACGGAAGTCATCATCTCCGTGCACCGGCTCTCCGCGAAGTTGTCACTTCTTCGGATTCGTATAGGCCATAACATACCATTCATGGACATCCTCCACTGTTTCTTCAAAAGCTGAAGGCGTACCTGGGACATCGGACTCGTGCAACTTGGAGCGCGCTTGGCCACTTGATTTTGTGTTTACATACGTTTGCGAGCGCCAGCCCGAGACAAACTTGGTGGGCCGGAGGACGTTTCGCTGCCCGGCTGTTCCCGGTATAGATTTTGGACGCCGCGCTGAGTCCGCGACGACAACAGTGCACGCTGGCGCAATGCAGAGCAGCCTAAGAAAAAAACATGAGAAAAACATGATCATGGATATCTTTCAGAGGTGTATACACAGTAGGCAAGACATGGCTCTAGGGAAAGGAGATAAGATTCGTCAAAACATCAGCATGTCGTCAGCTCGTTCAGTGGTCAAACGGTGGTCACGCCCCCTACACACCCCAGCAGCAGCGGGTCGACCGTGCCACCACTCTCCTTCTCTATCCAGGCGTCAAACTCCTCGAAGAACTGCATTGCGCGCCCACCCTGCTCCTTCTCTGCCTTCTTCCCCGGCCACATCGCCTTCTCGTGGATGCCAACAAAGTCCACTCTGACACCAGCATCCCGTTCTGACGCGGCATAGCCGGCGGGGAGCTTAATCACCAGGTCAACAGACCAGGAGTCGATCCCGTAGAACGAGCCCTCTTTGATGTGGTGCCGTGCGTACTCGTCAGGGGGGCTGTTGTCGAGCGTCCACTTCAGCACATGGGCATCGAATGCGATGGCTACAAGTCCCCGTAAGCACAACGCGCATTGAAGTGGTTTCAATTTCATTTACCTGTCCAGATGATACCGGGGTGCCTCACCACGAGAGTCAGACTCCTCGTCCCCCCAGCCACATCGATCGAATCGTTGACCGCGGAGATTGAGAAGTCGTGCTCGGGGGCGTGCATGTACTCGGGCTTAATCGGCAGGTCGAACTTATATGGGCTAAGGAACTGGGGAAGACCATACGTCAACACATGCATCACACGGAACTCTGCGTAGACGCACATTTGAGAACGGATACAACGTGTCCCATTCGCTATTCCACTCGTCCATGATGATCGTCGTAGGGACGGCATCGCTGGTACTGAATTCCTTGGCTATGCCGTGAGCTAAGGCGGTGAACCCTGGCGCCCCATCAGCACCAGCAACATGGAGGTGTTGCTCCTGTGTCGTAATCTGAACGAATGTTCCTATCAGTGCATTAATCATTTTCGCTTCGTAGGCAACGCACATTCTCCATATGTATCACAAAGAGCCGCTTTTGATGCATCGAGTCGAAGGGAGACTTCATAGAGAATACGGCCATGGAGACCACAGTGATGGTCACCAAGAGCCCCACAGCGCGCAGGAGTGCAGTACGGCCGAAGCGATGGATGAAAGGAACCAACAGCGGGAGAGAAAACGAGGTCGTGAAGCCCACTATGGTTGCGATGATGTGGTCCGCAGGAGCCTTCTCGCCGATACGTCCTGTCTAAAATTGTGAAGTCCGTGAGTCTATACTAATACGTGCATCTGTTGCGTTCTAGCACATACCAGAGGGACAAACACGTCTAACGTGATGCAGAAGATCTGAGTACCCAATGACAGAGGCGGGAACTGGCCAAGCGCATAGCCTAGTAGCGAAACATCGTCTCCGGGCTTGGTGGTCAAACCATTGAAAACCAGAGACACCAACATGCCGAGGGCAGATAAGAAGAACAGCACGCCCGACCCGATCCCAACAAGCTGGAGTAGGGCTGCCACGGAGACTTGTAGGATCAAAAGCGACGAGAATGTTGTCTGCTCTCTGACTCGTCCAACCAGGAGTTGTGATGCAAGAGACCCTGTTCACCATGCAACGGTCAGGCGAACAGCGACGAGGAAAGGCAGTGATTAGACGTACCGGCGAGCGCTGCAGGTCCATACAAGGCAATGCATGACAGTTCATGTGAGAACCAACTCATACCCTTGCCCAGGACCCGATTCATGATGACCGCAACAATGTTCGCTCCAACAAGCGACCCGACAAACCCACTTGTAAGAGCTACTGCCCCCTTGAAGTGCTCGCCGATTATACCTGGGCCGTTCTTGAGCGCGGGCGCAGGGTCTACATAGAGCAGCCGGACAAGCGCGAGTGAGAAGCACAGGACTGCAAGGTATATTGCAGATGCAGTGCGGAAGGAGTAGATGAAAAAGTTGTTCATCCACTGGAAGAATACAGTGGCGGGACGAGTGTATCCGGCTGTCAAGGTTGGGAGAGGGGATTCTGACGAGGATAAGTGCAAGAGGAGAGCTAGGACGTTTTCTCCCATGTGCTGAGAGCATACAACTCAGTCTTCAGTGACATTTGGGTATAGCATAGTATTTTACCTGTGCGACACCAGGTTGGATATTTTCGACCAGGTCCTAATGCGGGATGAGCAATCAACTAATGATGTATCTGCTGAACAGAAGGCGCACTTTACGCATATGGTACAAGTAGCTGTTGCCAACCACTGCGATCTGTACAGAAGTCAGTTTCGCGAACGTTTCGAGAAGGATGGTAACTTACGTCTAATCCCGTTACATTGAGGTATTGCTCAAATTGTCGGAAGTCGGTACTGACACGGACAGGTTATCTCTGGATATGGCGTTCTCCTCTTCCGCAGAATGGGGCAATGAACAAAAGACTCACTCAGATAAGAGTATTCCGGAGCTGAACACCTCATTGGCGATTATGGTTCCGAAAGGTCTGAGGACCAAGTGAGCAATATACTGCACAAATAATGGAGCAGATATTGTACCTTGGTACACGAGAATACGCCCTGATCATTTCTTCGGAAGTCGCCTGGAAGAGGAGTTCTTTGCCAGTAGTGCCGGCAGCTGAATCGATAAAGTGAGCAGACAGACACCAAATGGCCCATGTCCCGGCGTACCTTCAAGATTGACCGCAGCTCGAACACTGAAGTTTGAAATTGTAAGCATGAGACGACGAATCCCAAGCACTACACCTACGTGTTCGCGATTGGGTGTTGAGTCGAGAACAGATGTGATCCGTCCTGCAACGACTCTTCTGCGTTGTTGAACACTGCATATATAATAAACATCTGCCAATCGAATCAATCCAAGTAAATGCGCACAGAAGATGATGGCATGTGCTGGCTCCCATGTTGGCGTATGTGCCAGTACGCGAATGCACTCAAGCATGATTCCAACAGAAAGGGCATCATCCGCTGCGCCTGGAGAGGGTAATGTACTGTCTAGATGGGCATTCACAAGTACCGCATGTTTCTTCCCCTCGGACGTGCCATCCGACACGCGTAGGATGATGTTCGTCAAATTCACATATGTTTTGTACAACCTCTTGTTCATCATGTCGAAGCTGTGGAACATCAACGACGAGTAGAGTAATGTCAGTGAAATGACAATTCGTTGCAAAGAAAACGTACCGGTGACTTCCACTCCCTTGCTGATGCCACACCTCACATTCCAGCTTTCGCCCTGGATTAGCACGCACGATGTCTTGACATTGAGTACGCAGTGCCTCTGCCTGCTGCAGCATCCACGCATCACCGAGCGCATGCTCACGGGTGCCTACTGTACGATACCCAATGTCCTCTGACAGATACTTCGCGTGTGCTAAAACGAGCGCCTCTGAGAGCTGAGGGAGACCAGTGATTGGATGGATCCTGTCGTGCACGGATCACCCCTGTCAGATGAGGAACAAGAGGGATGCCGGAAACGTTCTGCGTACGGTTCGACAACGGGATCAGGCAGTGCTGCAGAGACACGGCAATATTGTAGTCAGGAACACGTGTACGAGCCAAGTTGTGGGGAAACGGACATACCATAGTTTGTTCTCAGCGCGATGAGCGGTACGCCGATGAGCACGGGTGCAAGACATAGTATCGACCTGATAGGTCCCCAGCGACGGCGTGGAGGCGAACTCATGGCTTGTCGTGGTCTTCGTCAAGAGGTCGGAGCGTCCAAGACTAGCTACGGATTCGCTACGGATTCGCTACGGATTCGCTACGGATTCAACGGAGATGACAACGTTATCCCCACGTCAGGGGGCCGCTTTTTATCACTTACAGCAATGCAATTACAGCTATCATCTTCGAGGTGTAACATTCCGATATTCTACGTATCCCATCGCCGAGCCATGCAAGCGAGCTACCTAGTGCAGATTGTATATACGGCGGACTACTTTTACATCCGATGCACACTGGCACGTTGGTTAAACCTCCTCGCCTGCACCCCCACCCCGTCTTCTCCGACTCTTTACCGCCTCCCGATGTCGTCTCTTCCACCCACTCGTCAGCTCACCCCGCGTCTCCTCCCATCGCGTCTGGATTTCGTCGGCGGAGTCGGTACGGAAGAACCATTTTCGCCAGTCCGTTGGATCAAGTGCGTCCCGGGCGCGACCCGAGTCTGATGAAGCAGGAAAGAACAGTGAACGTTTCGCATCGAACGTGGGCAAGACGGAGGCATGTGGAGCAGTGGCAGGCTCAGGCACCGCATTGGTCTCTGGTTGTGCAGCTGTCTCAAAGGCGACATCATCGTCCAACTCGAGGTCAAGATCAAGATGTCCCAAGAGCGAGAATCCGGCTGAGGTCGCAGGAGATGAGCTTGATTGGCACGTCTCAATAGAGTGAAATGCATGCACCTTCTTCCTCGCGCGGAGCAAAGATATCCTTGAGTTTCTTCCCTTGCGTCTGAACCTCGGCAGGCGGTCTTGTATTGACACCCTGCGAAAGTTGCTCTGTCGATGACGACAAAGGAGGTTTGTCCACCTCCATGGGTGTTTCCTCTTCTTGCCTTGCCTCGACATCGCTCGCGCGCGCGCGATGTTCCACATCTACATCCACATCGGAGCCGACGCTCTCCTCTCCACCCCATTCGGCGTCCCCTCTATCGCCGAACATAGCTTGTAGCAATCCAAGTGTCTTGTTCTTTTCTTGCACCAAGTCATTGCCATCTGAGGGATCCGCCGTTCTCGTTTTCTCGACGAGGTCGTGCGCAGATATTCTGGGAGCAGGCAAGGACGTGACCGGAACTGTCCCGTCGGACACACTATGGCGGTCTTCCTCGCTCTTCGACTCGGAGCTCTCACTCGCACTCTCCTCGGCCGGCGCCTTCGCTCCGTAGGAAAGTCGTGCGTCTGAAAACGCACCGACCGCCATGCCCTCCAAGAATGCACCGGTGAGGATCTGCGACCCCCACTTGGTCGGATCAATCGTGCGCCGTCGTGCGCGCGTCGGCGGGTCTCGCACGCGCTTCTTCTGCGCCTTTTCCTTCTCCTTCGCGTCTTTTTTCTTCACGGGTTTCATTTTAAGTGGAATGGGCTCGGACAGAGGATGGTCCGGGCGCATTCTGACGGGGCGCACAAGCCGCCCGAGAGACGTGACGTGCCACCCAGCACGAGAGGCAGCGTTTTCAGGGGTGACGAGTGACATATCGCGCGCGTGTACACCCTGGACGCCGCGCGGAAGGCGGCGGCGCTTTGCAGGCGGCTCGCCCTCTGCAGCTGCGGGCCGTTTCAGGGCGGCATGCTCGAGGGCGATTCTACGGGGGTTGGGGAAGCAGATAGGCCGGTGATGAAAGATGGAATGAAACTTTGCGCACACCTCTCGCGATAGTCGGGCTTGGCCTCGCCGATGCGCAGTTTGGCTCCTTTCCAGGTGACGCCGCTAAGCAAATTCATACCTTCAACAAACAAGTGCGTTAGGAATCGCAGTGATCGTATGTAGAGTACAGGCGACTTGGACTTACACCGTGCAAGTTTGGGCTTCGTCGTCTCGAGTGTCACGTATCCGAACTTGCGTGGTTGTCCCACACCGTCCAACAGACCGAATCCATCGAGGGCTGTTACCGTACCGAAGGAACCCAGGCGTTTCGAGAGGTCAGCGGGGGTGATGGCAGGGGTGAGTCCCGAGACGTGCAGTCTTTTCGTAATGGTCTCCTCCATGGCGGACAGGAGCATGGTTAGGGTTTACCTAGTTTAATTTGTCCAGCACGTGATTCATAGATCGCACATAGATCGACACAATATACAGAGACCGCTATGTTTGTGAATCATATGTAAAAAAACTGAGAAAGCTGTGTTCATTAGTTAGAGCTCTGTGCGAATAAAGTAGCGGCAGCATAGCACTAATGGTACAACAACGAACATCAAGGCGTACTAGCGTATACGTAGCAGTTTGTGGAATGCATCCTGTACTTCGACCTTGTCCACTACAGCTGCCAACTCTTCGAGAAGCGCAGGGGGAAATATGATCTCCGTCCTGAATGGCATTTGGAACGAAGCTAGCCGGTAGGCGGCTGCAGCGCGATTGAGGAAACACGCCACGACCCGCTCGAAGATATACTCCCCCGACCAGAACGCATCGAGCTGCGACACAGAGACGCAAGCCAGAACAGGACATAATATGCCACGAACGAGGTCTTGGCGTGGTACCTGACCCAGCGCGTCGAACAGGGCGGTCATATCGCGGGCAGGCGCATGGACTGCGATGGAGACGAGCGTGGGGAGATGGCTCAGGATGTGTGTCCACTGGTCTGTGGTGCATGCATAGTCGACGGAAAGGTGCTGTAGCGCGGGGAAGAGCGTAGCGGCGAAGCCCGTGTAAAGCGGGTCGGACGGTTCGCGGCCCCACTGCCACTTGAGGCTGATCCGACTGTCTGCAGAGCGCAGGCACGCACCGAATCGCTCCTCAAGCACGGCATGCTGCACGTTAGCGGCAATAGCGCTCAATGAGGGACAGCGACGGGAGTAGCGGAAGATGTTCTCCGCGGAATGCGGGATGCCCGAAAAGGTGAGACTAACTGCAGTCGTCGGAGGGAAGGACAGATGCGCGAGGATGGAGAGTACGTGGTCGGGCCTGGAGGTGATCGTGAGGCGCTTAAGACGATGTAGCGCAATTGTTAACTCTGGTTCGGGATGGTGAACAACCACCTCTGACATTGTGAAGAAACCCACGAGCAGCTCTTCTACTGCAGGACAGTTCACTAGCGTCCACAACAGATCTGCCATAGACGGCGCTTCCTGGTGGAAGATGGTCAACATGGTCAAGTTCTTGTAGGGAAGCCATGACGTGGCGACGCCTGCGAGTGAGATCTCACGCAACAACGGCATTGAGCCGCCGAAGAGCGTGTGATGGTACGCAACGGCGATGGATCTAATGACCAACTTCTGCAGATGTGGTGCCGGAGATGTGAAGGAGGAGAGAATCGCATCCGTCTCGCGGGGATAAAGATTGAAAAGTTCGAATTCCATGATGCGCTCAGTATGCGCCGAAAGCATTTGCGCCATGCGCACAAGATGGTCCGTCGGATGTAGGCTTCGCGTAGGCCCACTGAAGGTAACATGCAGCATGGCCTGCCTCGATCGGCGGAGGAACTCCTTTACCATCGCGACGTTAGACCTCTCCGTGAGATAGAAGCATGACCAAAGTTGTGCAGAAACGAGCGAAATGGCCCTCCAGTAACGGCAAACGTAGGAAATTGAAATCCAGCTGGTACCCTCCCTGATGGTCGTTCCACATGGAAAGAGGGAATTAGCGGCGAGCTGGAGAAATATCTCGTGAAGAATGTCGTCATTGATACATGCAATAGCGATCTGTGGCAAGTCATGGTGGAGCGCTGGTCTGGACATGTCGTGTATAGACATGGTCTGCAAGGAGGTCAGGCTTGATAAAAAAGATTATTTTGAATCACGCACAATATTACTATTAGCAACAGCGGTGAAGGATCGGTGCGGATCTGTTTGCCTCGATTGTACGAGGTTCAATGTGAATGGGCCCGGGAGCTAGTACAGGCTGTATACTCCGATATTGAAGTGAAAGCGACGAATCCGATGGGGGGAACTTGAAGGGCCGCACAATCGGCCTGTTGAAGGCTCGGCGGAATCAGGGTTGCGACCTAGCGCCAGAAAGAGAAGCCCATTGTCATCTGACTGACTCTGAGCCCGACCGAGTGATATTCTGGACTTGGATAGTTTTAACAGCTGTATGTCCGTGCGCAGGGGATGAGGTGACCGCCTGAGGGCCACCGGCAACAATTAATATCATGCCGCTGTGGCAGCCTGATCATGAGCCCAGATTAGATCATCGATGCATATAAGTATGTGATCGATCACATTTTTGTTACCCCGTCCACGGCCCGCTCCGTCATCAATGCATCACTATCCACTCGTTTGCGAGCAGAATGCCAGTGTGTCGCCGAGTCCTAGGTACAATTGCACTGAGACTCTTCAGCTCTGAGATATCGTACAGACTAACAACGTCTGCCAGTGCTGGTCCGACTCAGTCACTAGGACAATGTCGCGGACTGTGAGTCTGAAGTCTTGAGGCCGCGGAATCCTTTCCACGCGTATACTACAACTAAACTATCATGCATTCTCTCAATAGCTCGCATCTTCGCGCCGGTTGACACTACCTCAGCCTTGTTCATCGCTCTGGACATCTCGACTCCATCTCGAGTCGAGCCATGCAGCCGGTGTCTCGACGCAGCACAGTTACACAAGCCTTTTCTATCTTTTCCGTCAGCCCGTCCATGCCTAGTATGGCATCTGGTTGCGCGAGATCTGCGAGGACTCACCCACTTTTCCAGAGCAGCTCTCTGGGTCCCCTGAAGTCCCGAACAGGTTTTATCACTGGGCTGGCCCTGTCGACGATAGGCGATCTGCTCGATACCGTGACCCGTTCTGAACACGACTGGGCTTAAATGGACACTCGAGAAGGGAGACCCCTTGCCGACACCGAAATTGCAATCTATGGAGTGCTAAAGACAGTGATTGTGACCCAGCGGAGAAAAGTAACTAAGGAAGCTCTTCGTTGTTGTTGTAGACGCCGGCAGTGTCCCGGAAAGCGTACCAGCATTCATGGATACCTGTGAATGGACAACAACAAAAAAGAAAAATGATGATCTTCTACGCATGTCAAGGCAAAACCTTAACACCTTGGCGTCGAGGAGCTTGTCATGGGACATCGAGGGAGACATCGTGTAATACGAGGTAGATGTCAATATTGGCTGACTGCGATTACTCTTCATGTATGTTTGGCTTTGTTAGATTCTAAAGGCGGTAGCTTTGACGCCCAACCTGTTGATCGATGATCTGAACAACAACCTGGCAGCCGCATGACAGTTGAAGTGGTAAATTTACTATTAACTGTCTCCCCACCCGGAGTATTGCATGCGCAAGCTATCTGATGGGATCTTGAACCGTTGTACTCATGTTTAATATATGCCGCACAGATTCGAGGCCTCGCAAGCGGAGTGCCGAGCGCTGTCGGAGGAAGGCCGCCCGAGCTATCTGCCAGTCCTCTTAAACAGCTCGAGGGATGGCAACTAATAGTTCGCTGGCATCAGCTACAGGCTCGAAGTCAAGAAAATGTCAGGTATGTGGATCCTCATTGTGCTACTTGAAATATGGCCTTTCACCTTGGGCCTTCTGTGCATGCCTCAGGAAAGTCTGCTTTGATACTTGGTGGGACCGGCGCGACAGGGAAGCTTCTCTTGCAGAGTATTTTGGCGTCAGATGCTTTCACTCGCTTGGGGGAGTTTGGTCGTAGGGTCCATTCCCCTGCTGAGCTACAATCTTACGCCGGGCGCGAGAAACTAGAACAAAAGGTGATTGACTTCGAGAACATAAATAATGAAGGGCTGAAAGAAGGGCGGTGGGACGTTATCTTCATCACGTATGTCCTTCTTATGCTCATTCGGTATACTTCAATGACGGACTGGATTCGCAGACTTGGGACGTCTCGACGCACGGCCGGCAGCGCCCAGTTATTCGAGAAAATAGATCGAGAGTGAGCAAGCAGCTTCAATTTCAACATGTGCACTCACCATGTGACAAGATACGTATTGAACGCGGCTCGTGCGGCCAAAACGGACGACACAGATCATCAACAGCGTATCGTTTACCTGTCGGTGAAGAGATTGCTTACATGTCTTTATTCTATGTTCTTATCTTCATTTCGACAGGGAACGGTAGCAGACCCCTCTTCGCACATGCTGTATTCTCGGTCAGTCATCATCATCCTTCTCGGTGTGACGGTCGTCTCAATACTCTTATGTGCAGGAGTAAAGGCCTCACAGAACACGGTCTAGCTTCCCTGGGCTATAGCGACGTGATCGCCTTCCGACCTGGATTCATCTCCGAAGCAAACAGAGCTGAACCCGAGCTTATGGTGACCCTTTACACGTGCGCAGTATTCCGAATTGGCTCCCGAAGTTCCTCTTTGACTTTGAATAGCCCGATTGCTCGCTTCTTATCGAGGTTCTCGGGGAATATTCAGATACCTGTACGTCTTGCCCATCGACCATGGGATCGCAGACATGTTACCCGTCTCCCTAGGTCCACACGCTCGCGGAGAGCATACGCCTCGCGGGTGAACTAGGATCGTCTGCGCTTCCCTCAGGCATTGGTGCAAATAGGGTCACAGTGGGACAGGAGGGAATCTCGTACACTGTGATCGGGAACCAGGCCGCTCTGGCATTGGCCGCATCAGCGAAGTGAGGTATGGAGAGTCCAGTTTCGGAGCATTTAGTAGATTCGACAAGGTTGTCCGATGGCGATCTCATCAGTATGTACCTGATCGAGTTCCAAAAACCGGCAACTTTGGTCGCGGAGTTGCCCCGTAGCGGCGGCCATCTCAAGTGTGTGCAAGGCACTAGCCGTGATTCCCGGACCCTCAGAAGGGGTCATTGGTGCTCTAACTTTCCTATTTAACAATAGTACCATCAAAAACACGACTACATCCCAGCAAAAGTACAGATCCTTTACCAAATCCGACCAATAGTAACAAAAGTCAGACAGCATGCGAGGTGTTGCATGTAGAGAACGAAGGAGAAGTCCATAAAACATCAAAGAGTCGACACATTTGGAGAACATGTCATTGGGTCAATCTGCGCTATCCGGTCGGCTCACAGGTCGGACGGCGACAGAGCGCTGTAAATGGGACAGAGTGAAGACCAAGCCGCTATAACATGACAATTATTAGCACGCTGTGGAAGTCATGTACATCGATAAAATAAGCCTCACGGGAAGGTACGTCCACGGTCGCAGTGGCACCGGTGTCCTCGGCCATCACGACAGCAAAGCCGGCCTGAAGGTGCCAGTCGATATGGCAGTGGAGGAACCACGGTCCAGGGTTATCCGTCTGAAGGCCTCTGTCAGCATTCCGTGCAGTGCACCGTAATCGCACGACATACCACGAAGCGAATGGTGACTTCGTCGCCCGCAAGACCGATGTTGACGGTGTCACGCTGAACCGGGTTGACGTAGTTGTAAGACGAGTTGCCGGCGCTGCGGATAACGGAGAAGGTGTGCTAAACATCATGCGTGTCAATGAGCGAATGAGTGCATTCACGACCACTACTCACACCATGCAAGTGGAAGGGATGTCCGCCGCCGATGACGCCACCAGGCATGGTTATCTGGATAGTAGAGTTCGACGGGAGCGTGTAGACGCTGCCCGCGGGAAGGAGATCCGCAGCAGACTGTGCACCGCTCAGGATCTGCAGGAGGACGGGAACGGTAGGCGGTACGAATGAGACATTGTTGATGAAGAAATTGGCTCCTGCCTATAGCCAAAGATCACGGTGAGTGAAGGTCGTGCGTGTCCTCAGGAAACCACGTACGAAGGTCAAGTCGAGCGCAATAGCCGTGTCTACACCATCCAAAGTGGGTTGACCGGGCTGGAGATAGGCAAACCATTCAGTTCGAAGGTTCAACCTTGTGCTCAGTCATAGTACATACCGCTGCTGGGTTTGTCAAAGGGTGGAGATTATTCTCGACAAGTGGATTGCTGCTCGACGTCTGGTTCGTGGTTGGCTGAGTGTTGGGAGCACCAAGATAGCGGAGGATGGCGAGGCCCTCGGGACCGATATTAGCATCAGCGCGGATCCAGTAGTTGTCGATCGGTTGATTGGCATTCAACTATGGAGGATAAACAACACCTAAATTATGCAATGCGATCTGAAAAGGGGGAGGACGATACGCACAACAAATGAGTACCGCTGCGCAGCATAGATCTGTATGGAGTCGACCGTCAGAGGCTCGGTGTTCACGCCATCAGCTTCGATGACTGTCAAATCGCTGTGGCCGTCGATAGTGAAAATCATGTTCGGGTCACAAGCAATATTGACTAGACGGAATCGGTAGCTGACAAGAACAACCTCATGAGAATTCTGAACTAGAGTACGCGAAAGCGCACGTACCGCAGCCCAAAGGTAACTGTGATGACAGATAGGTCACTGGTGGATCCGTCGAGATTTGGACCCAAGCCGTTGATCAGAGTGTTGTCGGATGCCCTGTCAGAACGGTTCAGTAACTCGAATGGCCGACACAGAATCGAAAGGTTTACGGGAAAGGAGAGGCCTCGAGGGTCGCTGCGGTGTGATACCAGTCCGCAAGAGTAATCACGGTGCTGTCTAGTTATGAACATCAGCCGACAAGACATAAGAATGATGCAACATCTACACGTACCATCATCGACGTCGTACAGCAACAAGTGAGGGTCTAGCAGGTCATAGACTACGAGTGGCCCTCTGAGGCCATCGCAATACTGTGTAGCGAGATGGCTGTGGTACCAGAACGTTCCTGTAAGACACTCAGTGCGTGCTCGACGGAAGAACGGGTTCGACAGCTCACCTGCCTGGTCGGGAACGGTGAAGTCGTACAAGAACGAGTTCCCGGTGGCGATGGGGCATTGGGTAACAAACGCAGGACCATCTGCCCAGTTGGTTCCGTGCTGGAACAGTCCGTGCCAGTGCTGCGATATTAGGTGGTTACTCAAGAAGACCCTAACTTCAAATCAGGTGTCTCACGATCGTGGTGCTCTTAAGCATGGTCTCGTTCGTAAGCTCGTTGATCACGTTGAGTTGAAAGTTATTTCCCTGTCACAAATCAGACATGTCAGTCGTAGCCCTTGCAGAATACTAGCTCAGGTACTGACCTTGAGACCAGTTATGAGCGGTCCTGGAAAGACGCCTTCGGCGAGCACGGCTTGGCGAGTGTACCCATCGGGTGTGACAGCCGCATTTACGATGTGCAAGTCGGTGATAGGACCAATTGCAGCAAGAGAGGTGCTGACAAGGGTGAAAGCGACGACGGAGAATAGTTGTGTATTGAACATGACAACGATGATCTGTGTATGTCGCAAAAAAGACTGAACAAGTCTCAAGTTGACCGTGAGCTGAGGATGAAGACAACCATCTGCAAGGGTTCTTTATACTGCGATGCTCAGCGCCATGCCTCCGCGACACGGACATATAGGGCAGCAGTAACTCACCTTTGCGTTCCTGGATCAACGGTAAAGTGACCCGGAGGTGTCTCAATTCGGACCCTGTGATCTGAATAGGGTTTCAACGAATTATAGAAAGTTGAATGTCTTGGAGACAAGATCATGGCGGTGCTTCTCGGTCACAGAGCAGACTCCGCCCTCGATGGAGTAGCAAAGGTCGGGTTCGTGCCTCGCAGACGATCGTTTAGTTAGCGCATGAGCCATTTTCGCGCAGAACGAAAACGATTCCAGATTGTGGCCAGATCACCACCGTGTCAATGGGCCGTATCTATACACAGTTAATGGCGGTTACAAGCCTGCATAGTTAGTGTTTCGGCTGGAACTGTTAACGTTTTCAAACCACTGGCCGATTGAGGGAATTTTGGCAAATGAACATGATGGGCGTTGATTGGATAGTAACCCGAGGAATTATGGTCAGGAACGTCGTCCTTGACATCGCGCGAGTCTCAAAACCGACGCCGAAGACAGTAACTCGCACAAGAGATGAGCCAGAATACGCCGTTTCCAGGTGGTGGGTGATGCCAAGAGGGTGACTGTCCCCGAGCGTCTTTGAGATAATTCCGAATTGGTCCGCTGAGATGCAAAGCTGTCCATATCGTTCAGATCAATATACGTAGGATACTGAGCAGACGTGTGATAGGATTATGTACCTCGTGATGTTTTTTCCGCGCCTGGGAGACGAAAGCCGCTATTAAATGAGATGCGTTGGGCGGTGGAATGCCCGGGCCAACCGCGACAGGGACACGCAGATGTTTTGGATGTCACTACTGGTGACGCGGGCAAATGCGGGCGCTACAATGACATGACGCTGGTATAGAGTTCAGCTGTGCGATGAGAATCGCTTGGAAGACGTACAGTGCTAGGAACTGTTGTCTCCAGGCTATCGGAACTGATGAGGGCTCTTCTCCGGAGCCGCAATTTATGGATCGTTCGCATCGAGGACATTGTGCAACCTTGCTCGACTTCAGCAAATATGTTGAATGCATGCATACTAGTAGCAACATCTTGTCCTCTATAAATTTCGTGTTAAATATAACACGTATGACTCAACATGATCTTATACTTCGTGTCCCTGTTTTTGAACCGCGGACGCATGCTGCCAGGTGACACTTGAAAGATTTGTGTTTTGAGGGTCGAAGTACACGGTCATGATATGCATACCTACGACAGAACAGTCTCTCGCGGCGGTAGTGCAACGAAATCGGAAGCCACGGCTGAACTCACCATAATAGCATCTATAGCAATTGCAGCACTGGATAGAGTGACCTTCCTAAAAAAGGGCCACGACGTCCCAAAGCAGCTGATTCAGCGCTTCTTCTCACGCTATCCACACTCTGCTCAACTTCCATATACGTGATAACATCCGTATTCTTGGAATGATATCACAGCCTGGGCTACATATCCTCGTGCACACAAACGCAAGCAAGTTTATGCAGGAACCTCAGGTCTCGAGATCCAATTTGCCTAGCGCAGCCCTGCAAAGCTGCAGGCTTGTGAGTGTAAGCAACTTTATTTGACAAGTCACTCATCCACTGAACTTTCCATTCTTATCCGCAGTCCTTAATATCTCGTGTCCATCTGGGACCTATAGTCTGTATACGGAACTATCTTCCTGTGTCGAAGAATGGCGAATGACTCTTACACGCGTGGTCCGGACACCTGAAGTTTGTACCTGATGCGTTGCATCGGCATTTTCTCGTAAGTCCCGGTTCTGTCATTTACCTCTTACGAGAACGTTCCTGCCTTGTGTTTTGAGACTGGTGGCTACGTGCCGATGGTATCACGCGGCACAGACTTCATGAGGTGCATTTGTCTACGTCTGGCGCCATTAACTCGCATTTGGCTCTCTTGTCGGAGTTCTTCGATCTCCATTCACGTTCACGGCTTCATATGAAGTATCTACGTTGTTTCAGGGATTCCCCCCGGTCAATGCATCAAGGTGTTACGCAGCACAATTGATCCCAAGCAGGTGCCGTTAAGGTTTGTTCAGGAACTACTTACTGGTCTCTCGGACTCCACAGTCACACGCTTCCCGTGTCCGGTCGTAATGATGATGGCCACCAGTGGTCGGTGGCGCCTGTCGACGCGATGATTCAATTCTTATATCGTCCAGGATCTGGACCGGTGCCTCGAAATCACTCGCTCACTCGGATCGGATGACTGAATGGCCCGTTGTCAATCTTGAGATCCCTTTTCACCTGTCCTCCGGACATCCGATGAGCTGGGCCGTTCATTTCCAACTATGTAATCTTTTTGAGATGCTCACGCAATTCTGGCAGAAGCGATGTTACACATACGCGCGTACGTCTCCATTCGTCCGTCTGAGACTGACAGATACCAGTGCCAGTGGATGGATACATTGATGCATGACGTGAACGCACGGCCGGCAGAGCCGCATTCAAACGTACGTTCTCGACCGACGACACCTGTGCCTGCCAGTGGCGTAGGTAGCGTCTCCGTCGCGCGCCTCTAATACACGGCCAACAAAATCTTCGGTCCCGATAACCACAGTCAACGTGTGCAGTCATCGTTTTCCGCTGTATTGGCGGAGTGGGCCTGATTCGGCGAAAGTAGTTGAGGGACAGGACCATCAAGATGACGGCGACTACCCATTCAATTCCCATTCTTAGACAGGTGACGCCGACGGTCTTACCTTACCGGTGGGGAAACAACAGCCTGGAACTTTACAATCTGATAGCTGCCAATTGCATGCCACCCAGCTCTGGATAGTGTCGTCACGAGTAAAACACCGCGACCGAGATCCGTTCGGTGACCGCCTTCCAATGTTCCATTCGCTGGGCAGGCCGTAAGAAGTGCAACCATGTACCTGGAATCTAGCGCAATATATTATGATAGATTAGGATAATCGAACTTTAAAGATGCTTTGGATTGCTGAGAGAACGAGGCAGCATTTGTAAACCGACTATGGATTGTCTTCGTCCACCCAATACGTCCGAGCAACCGCAAAGACTATCTGTCTCACTTCTAAGTCATCATGACAATTGTGATTAAACAAGAGACTACGAACCGCCATGGGCTGACTTACTCAGTCTAATTTCTACGATATAGTCAAAATTCCAGCTGTAGTGTCTCCTGAAAGTCTCGCGCGATTAATACAAGTTGGGAGACATGTCGAGGGCGACTCACGCGTGAGATAGCTTGGTGCACAGCTTCCATGAATGCTGCATTAACGTCGAGCAGAGAAGAGACGAGCCCCTCCCGACAAGCGCTGCAGGCTTTTTTGGGAGGGTCCACGGCGAGCATCGCCGAGCACGCAAGTTCCTCGTTCAGACCCGCCCTTTCGCATGGGTTCTGTGCGAAGATATTCCGAGCGAGCGTCCAGTAGCTGCACATATCGAGAAAATACACGTCCATGACGGGCTCGTCTTCTACGCCGGCGTAGAAAGCAGGGTTGCACTTGGGGCATTGCATGAACTCCACCTCCTCCCATCGACGCCACATGTTATAATCGTCGACGGCGTTGCGAGCGGCCTGACTACATCTGCTCCGGTAATCGATGAGAGCGTAAAGCGCGCGTCCCGAAATGAGCTCGAGTCCTAGGGGAGAGGGAGAGGTGGGGTTAACGTTCGGAAATTCGAAGCGTAGCGTCATCCGCGCAGCTTTCCGGGTCTCATCTTCCAGCCTTAAATAGTAGGCGATGGCGTAGACCGCAAATGGCTCCTTTTCGAAGATCTTCGGGACCATGAACGCCCTGATGCACAGCGCTCTTGCACTCTCCATGTCGTATTTCTCCGCTGCCTCCAAAACACTCCGCACATCTTCTATGGTGTCCAGCACAGGGTCGGCCGTTGGGTAGCAGATGCGAAGGAGCCTGTCAAGAGCTTGAGCGTTCTCCGACACATGTACTACGGGATTTCCATCCTGCGTTTCAGTAGATACGGGTGTCGCGGGTTGGGGGAGGCCGAACATTGTTTCGAAGATAGGAGAGGCCTCGGAGAGGATGAGCTTGTGAACATGGAAGTCCACATTGTCGGAGGTACGTAGAATCACATCGGCGTTCGGTTTGTTGAATGGCGCGGGAGCTACACTTGTCATCTTGTGGCGACAGCGTCACGGTGAAGCATCACCCCTGTCTTCAGTCACCACGCTGCTAATTAGCGGGCTTTATTTGTCGTTGTTAGGATCAGAGGGCAATAGCTTTGACGCCGGACAGCGGGTCGCACTCCGCCGGCAACACAACCTCATCTCCTACCCTCGCCTGCACCAACGATCCATTCCAAGATATGAAAAAGCACCATTGTATTATCAGCATGATGCCCTGCATCGTGTTATAGTACCGGATAATGTTTAGAAAGTTCTAACGTATGTGATGCAGTCCGATTGTGTCAAGATTTGACCTTCATACTCAACAGGTTTTGCATCCAGTGCTGACCACTACGTGTTCGCTGCATAGCATGTGCTGTGCCCTCCTGCGGTCTTGTGGCCTCGTGTCCGTACCTATGGAGTTGCTGTTCGCGCCTCCTTAGCTCCTCCTCGCGCCTCTTCAAATTTCCTTCGTCCCCTCGGAGTTCTTCCTCTCTCTGTCGCAATCTCTCCTCTTTTCTCGCGATCTCTTCTTCCTTCCGCTGGACCTCCATCTCCTTGCTCTCCAACGCCTCCTCTCGCTGTCTGATCTCTGCCGCCTTCCGCTTGACTTCCCGCACTTTGATCCGCGTGTCGTCTGGATTCTTCCCTGCCTCCCCGCTTATGCCCCTCGCTCGCAGCTGCCGCTCTCGGACCTCAGAGACTTTCCGCTTCAGCTCCTCCTCTTGCTCCGCCAACTCTTCCTCGTCGTAGTATTCCCAGTCATCAGAGTCGGAACCCAAGCTTGATTCATCTCCAGGTGTCCCCGACATCAGACGATCTGACGCAGCTGGCTCCGAGTGGTCATGGAGCTTTCTGGAGCGGTGCGACTGCGCGCTGAAGGAGCTGCGCCGGCTAGTCCCTGCAGAGCTCGAAGGATCATGCCAGCTGCGCCAGCTCGCATCTGACAGCAGCGTCAATGAGCTCTTTCCTGATGCTGATGACGATTGCACCACAGTTTGGCTCTTTCCGCTGCTGCCAGCCCCTGGGGCAGCTTGCGTGTTCGGGAGCCATCTCGACGGAGCCTGATTTGGCGCTGGATGCACGGGAATAGCGGCAGGTGCGTCCTTGCCAGCTGGACGTGGCTGATAATGCTGATGTATATCTGCCGGCGAGGACAGAGGCTTCGGAAGCCCGGGAGGGGGTGTACGGAATGGCAATGTGGTGTGGCTCGCCGCCTCGCGGGACTCGAGGACGCTGGCCGACTTGGGCCTCCAGATCTCTCGCTGGCCCTCGCCCGTCATCGTACTGGCGTGTACCGTCGTCTTGGATGCGATCGATTGCGCATCGGAAGGGGGTGGATGCCAGATCTCCGGCGTTGTTCGCTTCTTCATGACGGAGCTCGAACTCTGCCCTGCAGGGGCTTTGCCTTTCGCAGCCGAGTGCTCTGACGAGGGCAGCTCTTCGACCTCGTCATCGGATGTCGAAGCTGAGCCTCCATCGGGAGTGTGTAGATAGTCGACCTGCCGCTCTGAGCGGACATCTTGTCGATGCAGACTGGTGCCTTCTTCCTTGTCCTCTGTCGATATCATTGAGAACTCATGTTGCAGATGTCGCTGCAGACGGGCTTACCTGCCCCAGTAGGTTCGCTCGTAGCATGTTGGTCGGCATCGTGGCTGGGACCGACAACGTCGTTGTGGCGTAACGCAGCTCCCGCCCTCTGGATAGTGGCCAAGATTGCCTGCTGTTCACGAATCACAGCGGGGTCGAGCTCCCCCTTCAGAAGCCACTTCCGCTCCCTCCTTTCGCGCTCCAGCGCGTGCGTGTATTGCTCCTGAGCCAGACGGCGGACGTTCACCATCGTCGCGGTGTGTTGCTGCATGATTCTCTCCTTCTCCGGCAGGTTCGTCATATAGCGAGCAAGCTGCGTATCTCGATCTCGTCTTGCCTTGTCGACTGTAGGCTGCAGCTCAGTCTCGATCCGCTTTCTCAAGTTGTTTTTCCAATGGATATCGGGCTCTATGTCGGGGTAGGGGTCGCCTGTATCAGCCTGAATAGTCGTTGTAGATACCTGCGTAGCCATAGTGATTTCAGAGGATGTCACTCGAAAGGTCAAGCTGCGGTCGGATGAAGAGGATGGGGATGAAGGCAACGGTTCGAAACTTATGATATAGTTTCGAGACCTGCAGTGGAGCACAGGCTCGAGGCGGCGCGGAACGCAAGGGTACCTCGTGTTTGCCACGATCTAAGAACCGCAAATGCCATGTTGAATTAGATTGGTGCTATTGTTTGCGATACTCGCGCGCGCCCTTGGCCCTGATACATACTCATTCGAGTCATCGGCAGGAACTAAATACATGGGTATAGATAGAGATCCTTTCCGTTGCGCGTGGTAGTAAGTTACTTCCCGAAGGAACACACACAAATGCCATATCGAAAGAATCGGACGTGGTACGTGCCAAAGACCTGTCATGTCGTTCAATCAATGAGAGCAAAGGAAACAGATTAAAGACATCGTCCTTACAGGGCGGTCTGAAGTCGCAGATTCACCATCTTTGATCATGCTCGAGTAGAAGTCAGTAAGAAATGTTTAAAGGTTCCTATACAGCAATCACACTATGCAACCAGCGACAAGAAACGGACAACTCACACTTGAAATGACGGTGTCAACCTTTTGCATGATTTCGTTATTGATGCAGCGCATGGCGGATATCATGTTCTTAAGACAGTTGCTGCAGGATGGCCCCAGCGGCGGCTGCATAAGCATAGCAGAGGCAAACAGTGTCTCCTCCAAGTCCCTCGTCCCACAAGGCACCGCTTTGATTAGCCCGCGAGCAGTCTCCCAACAGCGCATCACGTCTACTGAGTGCGTTGATGTGCCGGGATAGTGTACCCCCTGGGCCGTCACTCGCGAATAGCACTCGTCGCAATCATCATATTCTAAAAGGTTAGCCACCTCCTGCCATCTGCACCTCCAACCGAAATCGTCCATCGCGGCTGCCACAGCGACTTGGCATCTTCTGCGGTAGTTCATCAGGGCGAAGAGCACGGTGGCTGGCATAGATTCGAGGCCAATAGGTGGAGAAGAGATGGGAAGCTCGACAAGTGCCAATGTCGCACGGGCTGCTTTCAGGGTCTCTTCTTTGAGCCGGAGGTGGTACGCAAGCGTGAAAACGTCGAACGGATCCTTGTGAAGTATCTTCTCGCTCATGAGGAGCTTGATGCATTGTGCTCTCGCCTTCTCCATCTCGTATTTGTCTGCAGCACATAGGATGAGTCTTATCTGGTCCAATCCGTCCATTTCAGGGTCGAGCGTGCTCGGATAACACATTCGCAGTAGAGTATCGAGCGTTTTGGAGTCTTCCGACACCGTCATGACGGAGAGACCTTCCTCGACGTCGGAAGGGCCAGGCACTAAAGGCTGAGGAATGGAAAAAGTCGCCTCGAAGATGGGGGACGCTTCAGCGAGGATTAATTTGTGTACGCGGAAATCTACGTTGTCGGAAGAGCGTATGATGGCGTCAGCGTTCGGTTTGTTGAACGGGGCAGTAGCATTGGTAATCATTGTGACAATTCTGTTTGACACAGAAGGGTCAGGACACTGATCTCTTGCTGGCGACCAAGCTTAACTTACCTGTGAGAGGTGAGAGGGAGAGGGACGGCCAGAATGTCAGCCTGAGGACAATCATAGCCTGAGAGACGGCACTGTCTTCGTTGTTTGTCCTTGTTAGGATCCAAAGGCGATAGCTTCGATGACCGACTCAACTCCTTCAGTTATATGCGCAGTCAATGCGCAGTCGGCGAAACTTGACTATGAACCATCAGCTGCATGCAACCGCAAGTCTGGCGTAACATGTTAAGACACCTACTACTCGTGTTACTCCCCTCCGCACTTGCAAGGGTCACCCCGCCATCTTCAATCAACAACTCTACCGCTCCGTTCATTTTCAACGCGTTATCGGCTGCTCTAGCGCAGTGGCCGAACACATACCACGCCAATGGCCATAGCATAATTCCTGGAATCTTGGAGCCGTACACGTTGCTTTATCATGCACGCAGGACGCCCATCGTGCCGCCTCCCTCCCCGGAATGGTTCGCGTTTGATCCCGAGATGAGTTTCGGCATCATGGGTGGCGCTGGGGGGCACACATATATGCTGACATATCGGAATATACGCCCGGTCAAGGTTCTATATTTCGACGGGATGAGCGCTGCGCTGAGTCCTACTCTGGGGTGGCTCGACTCCCAGGACGTGCTCATTGCACGGAAGGGGCAAAGTGGCGGACCTCGCGATTATGACGTGTTTGACGAGTACACTCGTGCACGGCGGCTCTGCGAATGGGCGGTGCCTCGCGGCGTAGAGGGCGTCGTGCGCATGAATTCCGGCTTGTGGGTCCTGTCTATCGTGATACTGCGTAGTATGTGGTATTGATCCATCGTTGAACTTACAGCGAATTGATGTGGTGCGACTTCGCATCACCATCTATTCAGCTCGTCAGTCACCTCAACATAACCCCGCCAGGAACGCCACCTTCGCCTGAGTTTCCGGATCCACCGTCCCGCGGGTTTCTCCAAGACCCATCGTCCGACCCTCCCCACGATGACCCTCCGGATCGCGGCGGGCGATACCCTGGTCGCGGTGGTGATCGAACACCACGCAGACGTCCTTGGCCCTTTAGACGGTCTCCGCTCGCTGTCACCGCTTTCACTGAATGGGTCCGCGCGGCGGCGCATCGTGCCGTCACTCCCCAGCCACATGTCGCGCTCGATTATTCTTCCTTCATCACGTTCTACCATCCACGCTTACACAGTCTCGTTCCCGCACGCCAAACACAACCCATGCGGGAGCACCGTATCTGGCCGAACGTGTCGGAGGCAGATGCCCAGTCTGTTCTGAACGAGCTCGAATCTGTACTTTCCCGCAAGCATTCCGGCAGCCATATGGACTGGGGCGTTCTCGCGCGAGATATAGTGGAGTCATGGGCGGATCGCATAGCCCACTTGCACGACTCCCTTGCTAACACGACCGCTGCGATGAACAATAACGCAGCAATCAATGTCACGGAATCGATAGCAGCCGTGCGTCGCTTGACCTACGGCCCGTTGAACCCTTACATGGATACCGCCGCAGCATCCAACGCGTCCACCTGGGACCTCTTCTTCAGCCTAGGGCCCTCCACTCCTCTCGGGTTGGGGCCCAATCTTCAGCAGTTTCCAGTTCGGCTCCCTCATCCTCCCACCTCCAGCGTGCACGCGACCGCACTGCAGCGTTGCGTTCACTCTTCAACCGGCTTCCTGAACCATAACCCGCACATCCACAAGACGGCACAGGAGGAGCTCCTGCAGATGAGCGTTGAGACCATTCTGGAGAGGCTGTGCACAGACTTTGGCACCGTCTTCGCGGAGAGCATGGACGCAGACGACACGCCGTCAAATCATGTCGCACTCACGCTATTCATGTCGTGGGATGCGCGGATCGTCGCGCTGATGGAGTTCCTCGATTGGACGGAGTGGCTGCGGTGTGACGAGGTTTGCCCGCGTGATGTAAGCGTCTGCTTTTATAAGAACGAAGTTCGCTGCCCAGTGATGCTCACTGGCGCGTCGATAGAGCGTTTGCACCATGGCGCTTTGGCCCGCCTCGACATGGCAAAACGGACGCGGAAGCGAAGACGATGATGACCCGGACTTTCTGAAGCCGCGGTGCATCAGCTTGGTCCCTGAGACACCTGTTAGACGGGCGTAGACACGGAAATTCATCGGATCTCCGAGATCTGCGGAGATGGGGAGGGATAGAGGCTCGTGCGTTGGAGCACTGGGTATATTCATCGGGATAGTGTGGATCCATCTTACTAGAGGTGCATTGGGTTGAGTAGAGGATCTACTGCTTCCGATTTTGTTATTCTAATTTAACAACTTGTAAACGAGTACAATTCTTGGCCATGCACGTACCTCAGAATATTGGTTATTGATACACTTACATCTTCCAGACTCAGAGGTGATCAAGCGCGATGATCGAGTTGTGGCTACCAGTCGCCCATTCTCAATCATAGGCGCGATCATCTGCGCTCTCTTCGAAATTGAAAGGTTGATCGCGAATACCGTCGACGTCTCGGAGCGTGTTCATCTTCAGTCTGACATACAATTTGTACGGCTTTCTGGATTCACGACTTCGGATTAAGCACGAACAATATTAACTGATCTACTAGTGTGCTCGGAGCGCTCGCCGCGATGCAACTCCGAGTCTCCCACCACCCGCTTCTTTGAACATTCCGCACACTCAACTCTCGCTTGAGCAGATCTTAGTCTTCCTTTGATAAGTACTGACGCCCACAGTTTTGCACTCAAATCACGATGGCCGGTCTACTGCCGCCCCTCACTGAACAAGATGATGATCCTACGAGGCAAGATGCAGAGCCCGATCTCCAATGGAAGAATGCCCTGCGAGGGAAAATCGAGAATGGGCTACGGTCCGTGGTGGAGAAGGCGATGCTGGTCCAAGAGGCTCAGTTCGGGTTCCACATGATAGATCCCACGGAAAATGCGAGGTTCGCACAGGAGCACATCGAGATCATGGTCAACATCCGATGCCTCGCAAAGGAGCACTACCGGCACGCGCTCGAGCGCGAGAGGCAGGAGCGTAAATGGGCGTTGGAGTGGCAGGCTTTGCTTCACGAACGCCAGATCATCTTGGAGGCGATCGAGAAAAAGGCCGACCTGCGATGGCAGCAAGGTACGGACTACAACGTCAATCCCGTTGCTGAACCTCAGAGGAATGGTAAGCGTCCCGCAGACTCCCTCAACACAAAAGCATTGACGAGAACAATCAAGGGAGTGGTATTAAACGCACTGCTCCACAGCGAGCACAGAGCGTTCGCCCTGGGTGGCAAGCTGGCGGGGAGAGAGCAGCCACTCAGTCTCGCGTGGACACAGCTCCGAAATACAACCACGATTACGACGCCCCTCCACCAATAGGCCAAGACCGCACCCACGCCGACACGAGCAGGTACCAGAGCCCAACTCCTCCCAAAGTGCAAGCAGCCCCACTGGTCTGGCGTCCCTCACTCTCCCCCAGCATCGCACCGCCTTCCTCAAAGTCTCCCGCACCACCCCCGGGCCACCCGCCACCAAACCAAACCCTCCCAGAGTTCTGGCGGCCATCCACGGGCCACGTTCTCCAGTCCCGCGAGCCAGACGACGAAGACGACGACGACGCCGCCCTCACCGGCATGCTCCCTCCCTCGCTGCTGCAGCGCCCGCCCACGTCAGCAGGCACCCGCCCACTGGCAGCATACAAGCCAGACCCCGCGCCGACGCGCCGGGTGGACACTGAGCGGGCTGCAGGCATGCCTCTGCGGCCGGCCTCCCGTTTGGCGCCAGTGCCCCCGGGCCCGTCGGAGAACTCGCGGTCCCCGCACGGCCGCAACCCGGGCGTGCCTACAGCATCCCTGCGCGACGACGCGCTTCCGAGCCCGCTCTCGCTGTGGTTGCAGAACCTGCAGGGCGCGGGCGCGGGTGCGGGTGTGGGACACGAGCTGGACGTCATCTCGTCGCTCGTCGCATCCGAGCACCCGGCATTCGCGTCTGGCGCCGGCTTCAACGAGGGCCGCGGTGATGCGGAGGCGGAGGGGTACGCGGAGGTGTTCACGAGGCGGGAGGCCGAGGCTGGGCGACAGCAGGCGGATGTACAGTGGCTAAAGGAGGAGGCGAGGTTCAACCCCCAGGAGGCAAGGCGGAGGGAGCAAGAGGCAAGGCAGAGAGGGCAGGAGACAATACAGAGAGAGCAGGAGGCGCAGAGGACAGAGGACGCGAGGAGGGAAGAGGAGGAACTTCAGCGTAGGGACGCGGAGGTCAAGCGCAAGGAGGACGAGGAGCGACAGAGGGAGGAGAGAAGTCGGAATGAGGAGGCAGTCGGGAGAGCAGCACAGCAGAAGAAGCACGAGGAGCCCGCTCGTCGCGAACCGGCCAAGGGCAAGGGACAGGCAAAGAAAGCGCGTCGTGCACAAGAAACAGCTAAGTCGCAGGAAGGTAAAGGCTCAGGTAGCGGCAAGAGCATAGTTGTCGAGCAGGAGACCGAGGCGCAACGCGAAAGCCTTCGGCGCGAACGAGAGGCGGCTATGCAGCAGGAGTTCCTTCGTCGCGAGCAAGAGATAGCCAGGAGGAAGAGAGCGCTGAGTTGATGTCGATGCATCCTCATAGTGCCCATGAGATAGTTGGTGATTTGGATCTAATGGACTGCGTGGATCATGATAGTTATGATTGACACCTTGTCACGCACCTAATTCAATGATGGACCGGGGGCAATTTGCCATGCCAAAGTTATGTGTGACATTTCAAGCCTGTTATCATTGGAGCCCGTGTGGCAATCCTGCTCAGGCCCGAACTCACTGTTGAAAAGGGGGGTGGGAAGGGTTTTAGGCTCCGTGGATGGGCAAGCAGGGTTGCCAAACGGACCCTTAGTAAAAGTGCAAGTAGAATGGATCCGGAAAAAAAGCGTTAATATTTGTAGCTCACTGTTGTTATAATCACGGATCGTCCTAATAACACATGTGTTCCTTCAGGTCTGGAAGCATTTTGGCGGTAGCAAGCCATCGACGTGCGCGATGGGCTTGCAAAAGCTTCTTGGAGTTGAAGCATCGGAGACAACGGTAATTAACGCGCCCACGTGATAAGCATCTTCCTTGGTGCCCGACATATTATTTTCGCTGTCAAGGATGATGGTTCTGTTCAGAGATACAACAAAGTTACAGTCTTCTTTCCATACAAACACAAATTCCTTCTTACCCTTACGACTCACAACTTTCCTGTCTCTGTCGCAGCGCCCCATCCCTTCTCGCCTTCTCCGAAGTGCTCAGCAAAAGAACCGCCGATCTCGCCGAGCATATCCTGCGTGACCACGCCTGCGGCACAACCCAATTCAGCGAAGGAAGAAGGAATAGATCAAAGCCACGCACCACGACCGTACTTCTCAAACGCGCGCCGAGACGCAGTGCGCGTGACCATGGAGCCCGCGACAGCGGCAAGGAGCGGAATCCGCGAGGATGGGAGGCTTTTGTCGCTGCGAAAAAGGAAAACACAACTATCAGCGCTCGTCCGCACGAGAACGGGCAGCCGACCCACCCGAACGCGCCCTCCTCGTAGCACTTGCCCCACGCGAGGACCGTACCAACTGTCCCGCTGAGGATGTCGCCCTGCCCACCGCAGCGCTTCAGCCCGCCCGGCACGTCCACGCTCACGCGTTCTTCCGCCGACTCGCCCTCGGGGACCTGCGCCGCGCGTCTGCTAGTCACCTAGCGCAGTCGGATACAGAGAGGAAACGGGCACACCTTGCTGATGCGCGCCGCGTCAGAGTCAGCAGGGCCCGTGTTCGTGCAGATGATGTCGGCGCTGCCCTTTTCCAGCACGGTCACGCCGCCGAGTGCACGTGACACATGCGCGGCGCGTTCCTCTGGTGGGATCTTGGGGTCTATGTCCTGTGGACATCGGGGTAGGCATAGGAAGGCACAGACAGAAGGTAAGACGCACGACGCTCTCACTGAGGCGCTTGAATTCGACGACGTTGGGTGTGAGGACCGCGCGACGGTAGCCGCGGACGAGAGAGAGGTCCTGTCCTACCATCCATAGCGCGTCTGCGTCGAGGACGATGAACATGGCCTGGAGAGGCGCGTCAGAGAGAGGGAAGCGGGGATGTCAGGCGTACGTTCGCGCGTACCTGCTCCTTGGCGATTGTCAGTGCCAGCTTGGCGAAGCGTTGCATGTAGTCTTCGCGTCCAAGCCCTGGGCCGATGACGAGGACGTGAAGTCGGGAGAGGAGAGACGACAGTGGGCCATGTAGCGACTTCGTTGTCCTTCCGGCGAGGGTTAGGGCAACGAGGAACACAGAAAAATGCAGCTTACTCGTCCTCTCGGAGAATGGGGTGGACGATGAGGTCAGGAGAGTAGGACTTGATGGCGCCTGCGGCAGTCGGGGAGCAAATGACGTGTGAGAGGTCCGCACCGATGCGCAGAGCAGAGATGGAGGCGAAGAAGGGCGCTCCGGTGTAGCTTGAAGAGTCGGTGAGAGTATAGAAATACGGGGTTGAAAGAACTCACTCAAGAGCGCCGCCGAGAACAGCAACACGGCCTGATTGTCCCTTGTGGAGAGAACCATTCAGCGGAGGGATGAGTTGCTTGACCTGGTCGAGGATGTGTTTCGGGACAGGCATGTTCGCTGTAGATGATCAGTTTGGGATTTTTCAAGTAATGGCAGCGTTTGCGAGGCTCCTCGCACTGCGCCGTACTGGGTGGTCGGGTAGAGAGATGATATTCGTTGGTGCGCGCGAGCCAGTGGACGTCGCTCCTCACAGTCCAGCCAATGACATCCGCTCAGTTACGCACGTGACTAGTATACACAGGTCTACTGGCACTGCGGCCGCCTTCGAAGTGGCTATCCAAAGATGGAGCGCGACAATAGTTCACAAGAAAGTTCCTCTAAATAATCACGTTCATATCGACCCGACATCTTCCTCGTCATCCTGGACTTCGACGTCAGAACTCACAGCCTAAAGATTCACTGCCTGCAGCTCAAACTACGACAGGGCTCCCAGCGCGTGCCATCATACGAGCGCAAATGGGGCACCGGCACGAATGCAGTTGGGCTGGAAGTTTATGTAACGGCCTTCGGAATGTAGTGAGCGGAATGGAATCTCATCATGACGGTCGATGACACTGACTTCCATTCCAGATTAACCTGTAAAAATTGCTCAAACGACATTTATGCCAAGTGAGAGACACGCGACTCACCCGCGATACCTTCTCGTCCAATGCCTTGAAAAGAGAGGGGCAAACCGCCAAGGTTTTCATGGGTGAAGTATGCGAAAACTTGCAGCCTTTGCAAGCAACCGAACTAGCCAGCTTCTTCATCGCTGAAGCAGCAGCCGTGAACACAGTTAGGCCGACTGGAATCGCTGCCAACGCCGCCACAAGTTCAGCTCGAAGAAGCTCCCGCCAACAAGCAGGGTCCCTCTCAGTACAAAAGCTGTCGGACTCCGATGCATCATTGTCATCGAATATCGAGTGAACGGCGGCGCAAGCGGCTGTGACGCAGTGCTGTCGATACTGCAGAAGACGATAATATGCTCCGGCAGATACTTCCTCCATGTCTGCGCAGTACGCCCTCAGGTCCTTGCGCTCCAGCGTGTATTTGGCAGCGACGATGGCTTGCTCTCTCATACCCAGCCGAGTGGCGATCAGATATGCCCGCCGAGGGTCCGACTTCATGTCGAGTGTGGACATGGCAAGCGCCTTCAGAAAGCGAACGGCCTTCTCCATCTCGTATTTTTCTGCGATCAATAGGGTGGCGATGATGGCCCGAGTGTCGTTGAGCTCGGGTTCGTCGAAAGGGTAATAGATCCGTAGCAACGCCGAAATGGTACGACTGCTCTCGGGGAGGTATACAATGGGAAGGCCTGCCTGACCAGTCTCCCGTTCATCACCCGTGAAGAGAGGAGACTGTGCAAGCTTTCCCTCCAAGACCGGAGAAGCCATGGCTAAGATCGTTCGATGAACGCGAAAGCTCACGGCATCCGACGAGCGCAGAACGGCATCCGCGTCCGGCATATTGAACGGGTGAGGGGCATCCGACTCGAATTCGATGGGATCAGACTCCGTGGAAGCCTCGCTCGCCGCGCGAGGTGCGCATCCTCGACTGAATGAATACGGCTTTGCACCCTTTCCTTTGCGGAAACAGTAGTACATGAGCCGACTGTAATCACCCGCTGTGATCTCCTCCATCTCCTCGACGTACGATGACTGAAGCTCCTGTTGCAAGACCTCCTTTGCCGCCGCCAACGCCACATCTTCCAACGCATAAAGACACGCGATGGCGTACACTCTGAGAGGTTCTGCGGATGCGAGACCAAGGAGCCGTTCATGCATGAGCTCCTTGGCCCAGTCCATGTCGTACTTGATGGCCGCTTCGAGGGTGCCGCGTACGACGGTGATATCCGTTAATACGGGGTCTCGGATGGGATAGCAGAGTCGCAGCAGGTTTTCTAGAACTGTACTCGTTTCCGTGACATGGATCACGGGAAGACCGTCGGGATCCGTGTGATTCGCAGTCTGCTCCCCGGCGCCTGAAAATTGCGTGCTAGCTGGCTGAGGCAGAGCGAACATGGTCTCGAAGAAGGTGGATGCTTCAGCCAGGATAATTCTGTGTACCCGAAATTCCACATCATCTGAGGATATGAGGATGATGTCTGCGGAAGGCTTGTTGAAAGGATGCGCTGGTGATGCCATGGGAGGAAGCGCACAACGGGGCTAGTAGACTTGTGAACGCAAGAGATCATCGTGTGACTGATAGAACAGCAGTACTAGAGGACGACTTACCAGAAAAATTGGAGATGATTATTGCTCGTTTCACAATGGAGCTAGTAGTCACACTTGTTGACAGTCGCGGCCGCTATGATCATGAGGCGTGCGTGGCACCTGTCTGGCGGTTGTTTGCACTTGTTGTTTTCAGAAGGCAATAGCATTGGCGCCCGTCATCGTCTCAGGCCTCAGGCGCTACACGTTCCAGCCTCCCCTTTCTGTCGTACTCATTACTCTCATCGCGACGGCGCCACTCTTTGTCCGTGATACCGTGACCTTATGGCAAAGGAAACAAACTAACTCCGCAATTTGCTACTCTGCATGATTTTTCGGGAAATCTCCGGCAGCGCATGCACAAGTGAAGAAAGTTCAAATTCAAGACTCGGAGCGAGGCGTGGACGCCGAACCCTACACTCATGTCTGTACTACTTACCGAAAATATCCGAGTAAGTGGCCCTGCGAGATATCGACACAAGTCTAATAAGAGTCCAAGACGGTTAATGATGAATATAGCAAAGATGTATCTTTGATGTAACGGTGAGCGAAATGAAATTTCAACGTGTCGGTCAATGAATCACTTCCATTCTAGATTTACCTGCGGAAATTGCCTAAACAACATTGAAGCCGAGTAAGAGACACGACTCACCTGCAACACCTTCTCATCCACAGCCTTGGAAAGAGTGAGATAAACTGCCGAAGTTTGGACGAGTAGATCACGCGAAGACCTGCAGCTACTGCAAGCAGCCGAACTATCTAGCCTCTTCATCGCTGAGGCCGCAGCACCCGTGATCACAGCTAGGCCGACTGGAATCTCTGCCAACGCCGCGATAAATTCAGTTTGAACGAGCGTCTCCCAGCAACCGCTCTTAATCCAGGATCTGGAGTTATGGCAATATTCGTTGGATACCGGATTTTCAAGGCCCCAATCGCGAACGGCGTTGCAAGCCGCTTCGACGCAGTGCCGTCGGTACTGCAGGAGACGATAATACGATCCGGCAGAAACCTCCTCCATGTTTGTGGAGTATTTATTCAGATCAACGCGTTCCAGCGTGTATCTGGCGGCGACGATGGCCTGCTCTCGCATACCCAATCGAATGGCGATCAGATATGCCTGCAAAGGCTCCGACTTCATATCGAGTGTAGACATGGCAAGCGCCTTCAGAGAACGAACGGCCTTCTTCATCCCGTATTTTTCTGCAACCGTTAGGATGGTGATGATGTCCTGAGTGTCGTTGAGCTCGGGATCGTTGAAAGGATAATAGATCTGCAGCAACACCAAAATGGTGCGACTGCTCTCGGGGAGGTATACAATGGGAAGGCCTGTCTGACCAGCGTTGGTCTCTTGCGGTGCCTCCGATCCATCACCCGTGAAGAGGCTCGTATGCGCCAGCTTTTCTTCCAGGACCGGAGAAGCCATGGCCAAGATCATTCGATGCACACGAAAGTTCACTGCATTCGACGAGCACAAAATGGCATCCGCGTTCGGCAGGTTGAAAGGGTGAGGGGCATCCGAAGGCTCGATGGGGGCAGACTCCGTGGAAGCCTCGCTCGCCGCGGGAGTCATGCTGATTCGACTGAATGAATACGGCTTTTTACGCTTTCCTTTCTGGGGAGAGTAGCCCATGAGCCGACTGTAGTCACCTGCTGTGATCTCCTCCATTTCCTCGACGTATGATGACTGAAGCTTCTGCTGCAGGACCTCCTTTGCGGCCGCCAACGCCACATCTTCCAACGCATGAAGACACGCAATGGCGTACACCCGAAGAGGTTCTGCGGATGCGAGACCAAGGAGCCGTTTACGCATGAGCTCCTTGGCCTCGTCCATGTCGTACTTGACGGCCGCTTCGAGGATGCCGCGGATGACGGTGATATCCGTTAATACGGGGTCTCGGATAGGATAACAAAGTCGCAGTAGACTTTCCAGGACTGCACTCGTCTCCGTGACATTGATCACGGGAAGACCGTTGGGATCCGTGTGATTCGCAGTCTGCTCCCCGGCGCCTGAAAATTGCGTGCTAGCTGGCTGAGGCAGAGCGAACAAGGTCTCGAAGAAGGTGGATGCTTCAGCCAGGATGATTCTGTGTACCCGAAATTCCACATCATCTGAGGATATGAGGATGATGTCTGCGGAAGGCTTGTTGAAATGATGCGCTGGTGATGCCATGGGAGGAAGGGCACAACAGTGCTAGTTGACCTGTGAGCACAAGATATCATCGCACGGGCATGGAGGAATTACAGCGTAATTGAAAAACCTTGACGTGCGCCACTTTTTTTCTGGCGCGTGCGCCCGGCGCCTACCTTAACTGCCCCTCCAACTCTCCCGGCCTGCACTTGGCCTGCGATTGATTGTTGTACCAGAAGAAGTACAGAATAGACATAGGACATTAGTACATGAGTTCTCTATGTATTTCAATAGTAAATTCTGTATAACAACCCCTGAACATGCCATGTATACTAGCAGCCTGAGGCTCGGGGTTGCCTAATTTAGTCATTGACGGTGTCGGCAGCCTTAGCCGCCCGGCGAGATCTGCGCAAAATAAAAAATGGCGCACGTCAAGGTTTTCCGATTACGCTGTAACGCACGTTACGCAAAGTGACGCAAACTACCGCACATTACCGCCGAAGTAACGCACGCCCGACGCATACAGACGCACACCTAACGCACGCTCGACGCACGCCTAACGCACGCTTAGCGCACACCTAACGCAAATTCACGTTACACTTACAAGAACAATTCTAGAATTTGAATGTACCAAGACACTTTGGCGAGAGGAATTGATAGTGAATTCGGCTGTAAGATGATTCAAATTGAGTGGTAAAACTAGGAAGTATAGTACTAGTAGTGAATCTCATGTCAGGCAACAAGAGACTGGAAGTGAGTAGAGATGTTGAACTCAGTGCTGCAGCAGGACCAGAAAACCATAAATAATGCTACCATACTCAAAAGCTGACATATATTATAACAGAGGTAGGCTGCCGTGCAACAGACGCAGAGGCTGCCGCACAACAGACGCAGGCTGCCGCATGCCTAACGCAGACCAACGCAGCCCGCCGCACAACTAACGCAGGCTGCCGCACAACTAACGCAGACTAACGCAGCCCGCCGCACAACTAACGCAGGCTGCCGCAGAGGTAACGCAGGCTGCCGCAGAGGTAACGCAGTGTGCCGCATAAGAGACCCGCACGTGTGACGCACACTAACGCATTTTAGTCACACAAGAGAAGCACAAATAGTAAAACTAGTAAAGCATCACAAGTGCACAAAAGGCACAATAACTCATGAGAGAAGATGCAAGAAACATACTGTCGCACATCCGACACAGACTCAACAAAAAGATTAGTGTAGTAACAGAAGGCCCCCATTAATGCGAGTCCCAGTCATGTCACAGTAAGCTGTATTGCCATATCGGGTGGTGCTGAAGCGCAGTAGCGCCCGTGCGTTAGTTGTGCGTCACTCGGTGCGTTACCTCTGCCGGCTGCTGCTTCACTTTGCGTCCTTTTGCGTTACCTGCGTTAATTTCTCCAGGCCCTCATCGCACGACTTCTCGAGCGGAAGTACTAGAAGAAGACTTACCGGAAGGATTGGAGATGATCGATGGTTATTGCTCGTTTCACAATGGAGCTAGTGGTCGCACTTGTTGACAGTCGCGGCCATGCGTGCGTGGCGGTTGTTTGCATTTGTTGAATTCAGAAGGCAATAGCATCGACGCCCGTTGTTGTCTTCGGAAGGTCTCAGCTGCACGCTAGTACACATTCCGACTGTCGTGCTCATTACCCTCACTGTGCCACTCTTGCTCTGTGCTACCATTGTTTTATGGCAAAGAAAAGGAAACAAACTTTACAGTCCGCTACTCTGCATGATTTCTTCGGCAAATCTGGCGGCACACAAGTGAAGAAGAAGTTGAAATTCAAGAGCGAGGCAGTGGATGCCGAACCGGCGAAACCTACAACAACTATTGGCGTGTCGACCCAGGAAATCATAGTCATTGACTCGGACGACGATTCAGTCGAGGCGTGCAGAACCCAGGCTGGCGGAGGTGTTGCTCGTACCACTCAACGAACGAGAAATGCGGTTGCTTCGTCCAGTAAACTCACTTCGGACATTCAGTCGCTCTCGCACATAGTGGTGGAGGGAGACGACCGTCATTACAAGCCATCTGTCTCGGAGGCCAGAGAAGCCCAAAGGTGTGCTAGTCCTCCCGATGCGATGAAGTCTCCATCCACAGGGGCTAGCCCATTTGGACAACCGTCGGTGCTGTTACGCTCACCTTCGCAAGAGTTGTCCCTGTTTGGCACACCGACCTTGCTATTGCCATCAAATCCGAAGTCGCATCCTACGACTATTGCAGTTCAGGAGGTCGAAATGCTAGACGCCGAAGAACAAGCACTGTGGGCAACGCAGGGTGAGGATTGGGGCATGGGCGATGACGAAATGGATTTAGTCAATCCCGAGACAGTGATCGAGATAGATTATGATGATGAAGCAGAAATCGACCTAACTCTCGAAGACACGCTGTCGCCACTGGAGGATGGCAAGGCAAGTGTGCATACGTGCCCAGTGTGCAAGAAACAGATGAAAAATTTATCCATTACGGTAAGTTGTCCCGCTTTTTTATATCTCGGTGGTGGTTCATAGGTTTGTGATTCCAGCATTTCCAGAGCCACGTCAATGGCTGCTTAGACTCAACAGCACTTCCTGGCTCACCAAAAAAGCCACCTCCACCACCTCCACCATTACCAACGCCGCCTCAAGCCGCACAGACCCTTCGGCCTCTTACGTCCCTCCAGCCCCCTCTGCATTATTCGAGCCCGCCTGGCTCTAGTATCGTAAAAAACGAGGCCTCTGGCAGTGGAGGCAGCGATCTATTCTCGGTCATGATGTCCTCGCACAAAGAGAATGAGGCATGGAAAGAGGCATCCGCCGCGGAAGACCGCAATTTCCGCCCGACGAAGGGGAACGGCGGGCGACGTAAAGCGCCATTCTACAAGGTTATGCAAGGCATGCCTATCGCCGTGGATGCCTTCCGGTACGGGACGATACCTGGCGTCACCGCGTATTTCCTAACGTGAGTCCCGACGCACTTGACGAGTCTTGACTCGAGCGGCGCTGACGAGCGTGCGCAGACATGCCCACTCAGACCATTACACGAACCTGTCATCGAACTGGAAAAACGGACCCATATATTGTTCGGAGGGCACCGCGAACCTGATCGTTCACATGCTCGCCGTCGACCGCAAATGGGTTCACCCGTTGCCCGTGGACCTCCCAACACTTATCCCCGATACCGGCGGTGTTCGTGTGACGCTCATAGAGGCGAACCATTGTCTGTCTTGCTCGCCATTTGGCCGCGCTGCATCGCTGATTCATTTCTTCCAGGTCCTGGCTCGTGTCTGTTCCTCTTCGAAGGTCCACAGACGGTCGATGCAGGCGATTCCGCATTCAAGTCCCCGTTCGTCGGTTCGTCCAAGATCTTTCGCTACCTTCACTGCGGCGACTTCCGTGCATCGCCGCAGCACGTTTTGCATCCGGCCGTCAAGGGCAAGCTACTGGACCACGTATATCTCGATACTACATATCTCGATCCGAAGGTACGGGTGATAGTGGCTTCATAAAATTCTGTTCGTGTGTGTCTGATGCATATGCAACGTCTTGTAGTACTGCTTCCCGCCACAGCCCCAAGTCATCACAGCGTGCGCGGAACTGGCGCGGAGGATTGTTACGGGGCAGCCGTTGCAAGATGCCGGCCGACCCAAAACAAAGCAGACAATGGATGCTTATATCACTGTCCAGGACAAGCCAAATGTGAAACAACATCGGGAGCCGGGAAAAGTGCTCGTCGTTGTCGGGTATGTATTATTGAAGTGTCGCCTTCGTTCATGTTGTAGATTGAATGTTATGCACATAGAACCTACTCCATCGGCAAGGAGCGGATTGTAAAGGGTAAGTCATCCTTGGCACGACGATACGCATTCCATAACCGTTCTATGCAGCCATCGCAAAAGCATTACAGACCAAGGTTTACTGTGACTCGAGGAAAACCGCTATACTTCGCTGTCAGCCCGACCCAGAGCTGCACGCGCTCCTCACGAACGATCCGTACGGCGCCGGCATTCACCTCGTTCCCCTCGGCGTGATATCCTCGGACAGACTGAAGGAGTACGTCGAGCGTTGGAAGGGCCACTTCAGCAAAGTCGTCGGGTTCCGGCCCACCGGGTGGACGTGAGTCCAGCGTGTGGCCCTCGCAGTCCAACGGACTTACTCACACCTCCGCAGGTTCTCGGCGCCGGCTGGAAGCGACACGCTGCCGCCGATCGCGACGGTCATCGCGCGCTCGCAGAGCCGCACGTTCACGCACGCGCAGCTCACGCCGATGCGTAACTCGAGTGCGACGCTGCAGGTGTACGGGGTGCCGTACTCTGAGCACAGCTCGTTCTTCGAACTCACGTGCTTTGCGCTCTCCTTCGACTGGACCAAAATGATCGCGACGGTGAATATCGGCAGCGAGGGCTCGCGCAAGAAGATGGCCAAGTGGTTCGAACGGTGGGAGGCGGAGCGCAAGAGGCGGGGGCCCACACAGGTCGTAGGCCGGCGGGCAGATGACTACTGGTAATGTCGTATTGAAATTATTGCTTGATTATAAGGTCAGGATTGCGATTGGTCAAACTGATGTTTCGCTATGAATGGATTTCGGAGTTGTTGTTGCAATACTGAAAACAAGATACCCACCGAATATCAGTCGGAACCCCCGCACGCAGAATCGGTGATTGCTGAGCAACGATTAAATATTACAGGACAAACTCGAATCTCCTTCAACGCTTGGAACTCGAAACTTGTGGTGTACATTAGTAGACTACAGAAACGCCTTGACCCTCCAATATTGTATCCACGCCTTTACATCCTCCGCGCCAAGACACCGCAGGGTTGCCAGCGCTGGGCTCACACTTTGTGCCTTCGATGTCTCGAAACGTGGGACTCCGCCGACTTCGAAGTCTTCGCCCTGTTTCAACCGTTCTAGAACGACGATATCACGGAAATACTGGAGAAGCTTCACAGCAGGCTAATCACATTTTACAGTCAGTACGGAGGATGTTATGAATCAGTGACGGGTACGTACCGTCTTCTCCATGTCCTGCGCCGATGCACTTTCCGAGATGTCTTCCAGTTTTCGGACCCAGTCTTCCAAGGGTACACACGGCAAGGCGAGCTCCAACTCGTGGTTCATCGCATCTAGAACCTCGGACCACGGCACAGGACGAGGATGAAGGAAGTTGACGAGCATGGGAGTATGCTCGCTAGTCAGAACGTCGACCATGGCGTGCGCTACTACATCCATCGGGACCCACGCGACCACCTGTATTTGCATGAGTACCAGTTTTCAACGAGACTGAAACTGATAATGACATACTCCATTTAGTGCGGGCCAACAGCTGAGTGATATACTCGACTTGACGATGTTCGGCAGCCAGTCAGAGGTGTTCCACGCCCCACTCTGCGATGAGCCACAGATCTGCCCAATGCGCACCGTCGCAGTATCCATGCCAAGATCACATGCATTTGCGAGGATCTTCAGCGCCGTCAGCGCACATCAGCACGACATGAGCCCTTGTGACATACCTCTTCCATGATATACTTCGACTCCGCGTATCCGGAGACGACGGCAACCTCGGGCTCGTGAAGGGGGTCTTCACGCACAGGCCCGGAATTGACTCCTGCGGCGCCCATTGCGATGGAGACGGACGAAGCGAAGACAAAACGCGCGCTGGGCACAAGGCACAGGAGCTGCACGGAAGCGGCCACTTGCGGCTCGAACGACGACAGCGCCAGGTTGAAGTCGACCTTCCACGCGCTGTGCACTATGTGAGTTGCACTGGAGCAGATCTGCGGGAGGCAGGCGGCCATTCGTCAGTGCGAGTACTGAGATCATCCGGACATTTGTATATTAAAAAAGGAAACAGGCCCTACCTCGTGCAGCACCGAATTTTCGAGACCAAAATGCCCCTGCGTAAAATCGGCCTCGAGAAGAACGAGCTTGGACGATTCGAGAAGCTCAACGGGCAATTGCGCATTGTCGAATGCGCGGCGCTGGCGCTCGGAAAGCCCTGTCCCGCGATTTAGTGCATACACGCGGTCCACCCGTGCATCTTCCAGCAAGTCCGCAAGCAGGTGCGAACCAAGGGCCCCTGTTGAGCCCGTGAGCACCACTATCAGATTCTTGTCGTACCTCGCGATCTTGGAGACGGTGCGCGGCAGCCGGGCGGTGTACTTGGCAATCACGGCTTCCATTTGCTCGACATGTGTGAGCTTCGCGCCGACTGAACCGGACTCTACAAGCCCAGCGACAGCATCTGCGAGGCCTGCGAGCGTTGGGTGCGAGTAGACGAAGTTGGGGGTGACGAGACGTGCCGCGGCATTCGCGGCGTGGTTGGAGGAAGCACGCAGGATGCCGATAATATGGTTGCGCAGGAAGGTGGCGCTGAGACTTTGAGCAGACGGGTCAGTCCGGACGATGTACCCTCCCGAGGGTCTGTGATCTAGCGTACCTGTCAAAGCCCTGTTCGAATATGTCCTCATTGGGGGTAGGCACTACGTCCCTGTTGAGTGATGCGGCGTGTGTCCGAAGCCACATGAGTACACTGGGAGCGCTCCATGACGGCGGCGGCGGGATGTCGGTCACGTCCTTGCTACTATCGACTACTCGGTACCTATCGGCACAGCATCAGCACGCTCAGAACGTCAATTCCGCTGGATGCCGGGACGAACAGTGTCTCGGTATCCTCCTCATACAGCGCCAGCGTTTTCTTGCGATTAATCGTCCCCTTTGCTGAACGTTCGAAGGGCCTCGCAGGGTACGCGACGATGATCATCTCCTTGAAAATCCTTCCGAACGCCGGTGCATCCTGGTTCGCCTTCTCCACCTGAGGCCTGCACGCATCCGGTCAGCCACTCTGAGAAAACGCCACAGATATCAGAGCCTGACGCACCAGATAGCATTCCGAAACTCCACGAGGGCCTTCTCGTTGCCCGGCTCGACGGCATGTGCTGGGTGCGGCTCGACCAGCACACCAACCTGCATGCGGCCGCGCCCGAACATAAGCGCACCAGAAACGAAGCTGTGTGCAGTGATCAAGTGCTCTTGCGGGATGGGAACACTTTTCTCGCCTTGCGCCACGATTCAGTAGTCATGCTATGTCGACGAGCAGGAGACGTACCTGTCCCCAGGACAATGACATCGTCCAAGCGGCCCACACTAGGAAAAGGCCGTCAATGTCTCTTTCCTCGAAACAGGAGGGGCACGGAGGGGGCACATACACGCGCCAAAGGCCCGCCTTGGTTGGATGCGGCTCGAACAGATCCGACGTTGCGTACCCGTGCTCGCCGTCCCCAAGGTTCTCCACGCTAGGCTGGTGCGTTGCACACGTCTGGCGCGCAGAACACCATGAGCAACGATCCCCGCACCGTGCCTCGCCACGCGACGTACCAAAAACTGGAGCTCAGACGTGCCGTCGCCCTGCGACACCCAGCGCGTCCTGCACTCGTCTGGGATCGCAATCCACTCCCAGTCCTCACGCGTGCGCCCAGCGCCGATGTTCATGATCACAGAGATGATGCCTAGCTCCGTGGCACCGTACACCGAGTAGAGATCTACACCGGCCGCGACGAGTGCCGCCCCACTCGCCTTTGACAGCGGGCCACCCGCGAACGCCTGCAATCGTACGGACAGACACAGTGAGCCGCAAGAAAAGCATGTGTGTGTGCCTTGGACATACCATCACCCGCAGCGTCGCGAGAAATCGCGTATCATCGGCGTTCTGTGCCCACTCCTGCCGGCACACGGTGAGCAGTCTGCATCTGCATACCACACGCGGGAGACGCTCACCTCCACAAACGTCGGCACGTTGAGCAGCGCGTTGACGCGCGTCGCGCGCGCAGCGGCGAGCGTGTTCTCCGAGGAGGGCACGACGGGTGGCGTGGGCTCGCACGGCGCGAAGAGCGCCGTCGCGCGCGCAGACACAAGTGGCGCGAGCAGCTGGAAGCCGATGCCGATCGCGTGGAACGGCGGGATCGCCATCACGCCCCAGTGCAGGCCGTGCGCGCGCGAGGCAGTCGCCCACGGGAGCGTGCACCAAGTGCGCAGCGTCGCGTGCGTCTGCGGGATCGGCTTCGGGTGGCCTGTCGAACCGGAGGAATGGAGGTAGAGTAGAACGTCTGTCGGCGACGGGGCACGCGCAGGCGCGGGGTAGGGCGGCGGTGCGGGCACGGTGAGGGAAGCGGTGGATGGGCTGAGGGTGGGGAGGACGTCAGCGAGCGCGGGGAGGGTGTCGAGGCGGATGTGGTGCGAGGGGAGGAGCGCGCGCGCGTCGTCGACAAGCGCGACGTACGCTGGTTGCACTACGACACGGTGGCAGTTGCTGCGCTCAAGCATGCTTGCTATTGCGGCGGGGGAGTTGCGCTGAGACATCGGGAAAGGGACCATGCCTGCGCGCACCATGCCAATTAGGAGCGCATGATAGAGAACGGTGTCACAATGGATCAGTACTGCGACGATTTCTCCGTCCGGTCCACTGCGAGCGGGACGGAGGATATGCGCTATACGATGAGTGGCTTCTGCAAATTCCAGGAAAGATATTTCAGGAAATACTTTTGAGGGGAATGTGAAAATCGGGCAGATGGGATTGTGCTCTGCATGAAAGTCCAGAAAACCCGGGATGAGCGAGAGTGTCCCATCAATGGGCGGGAACACTATGGTGTGAACCGGCATATTGAAAGATTCAGATTAGCGCGGTATGGGTCGTCTGGAGTCAATGGGACGATTTGAGACGAAGATGAGCGGATGAAGCGTGAAGACTTTTTTCGACGGGATATATATATACACACTGCACCTCACCGTGACAACCGAATGTGAAACATGCACTGTATTCTGGCGTGGAGCAAGGAACGAGCACGAGAATGAATTGCCTATGATGCTGACTGTGGACATCTGTCCCGCGTTACGTGTTCGCCGATTCGTAAATTGGTTGTTCATCACTGTACACCTGTTGCGGGTCCAGGAGGTGGTAGTACGAAGGCTGTCATTGAGAAGATATTTAGACGAGTTTCCACGACATACTAAAGGGGCGATGTGCGACGTGACGTACCCATTCCAAACTGATTCATAGATGAGCATAGGTGTACTTGATGGATTCGCCATTTACCCAATGGGCGCCTTTGTTTGGTCCGAATGGGCCCCCGATCAACTTGCTACAGTTGTGTGCAAATAGCAAACGTCTGTGGTGTTTACCACCGGAACCAACCAATATGGGCAATACAAGAGCGTGATGATGAACAGAGGTTCATGACAAGTGCAGGTGGGCCGCAGTGTTCTATTTGATACTAGAGGCTGTGGCAAAGAAGCATTGGCACTGCGGCGCCGGCGCTGGCGTGGATCTGAAGATCCTGTGCCTTCGCCGGACGAGTTCGTCAACAGATTCCGTCCGAGGATGCGAAGATCTACGGCTCACATCAATTTCCCGGACGCCATGTCGGACTACCGTCTTCAGCGAGAACGAGTGCATCCATACAATAATCACAATCATGACCCGCCACTTATGGACAGTACCGACCGTCTCGCGTTCTTCAAGTTGAAGTCGTTCAAGACGTCTTGAAATCGTCCGGCTCCAAATGCACTCTAGATCTACTACCAATAATACATGTCCAAAACGTCAATTTGGACGACCTCAAATACGCTCTACTGACAACGGAGATGAATGCGAACGAACGACTACGCGACTCGCATCTGCGCCCTCCACCGTGCCACGCAGATCTACGACAAACATGTTCTCGTGGCACTCAGTCGGACCTCGCGTCAGGCTCCGCCGGGCAGGCGGCGTGTTTCTCCCCACGCTGCGTATTCACATGCACACGCCGCCGCCCCGTGTCCTTCACGAGTATGATGTCTGCGCGCAAGATCTGCTCGCACGCTGGCGCCATGGCTCGGACGCCACTTGACCGGGCATCCCGACGGCCGCACCGCGACGCCGTATATGTCGCACACATGACAACACGAGGTTGCCTCTGCACGGTGCGGCGTCGTGGGATGGGGCGCAGAGAGGTGACAGTGAAGAAAGGGTGTGCATCCGTGTAGCACTTGTCTTACCGCATGTCTGAACAGGATCCGCGGACGATAGGCAGACACCCTTGACCTGAACACTTCAGCCAACGGTAGTCTTGTGGAAGTCGTAGATTATCATTAGAGACACTACACACGGCTCAGTGCGGCTTCCCCCCTAGTAAAACAGACAGAAATACATGCCCGCATCCGGGAATATACACATCGTGCTAGTCAAGTGTTGTGGCATGCAAAGTCAAAAAAGTACCACAATGCGCCACATGTACACCCTTTGACACTCGCTCGAAGCCGAGCCGAGCCGTCCACAGACTCCCAGGTGTCACCACACGAGGACAGCGAGGAAGAGGCAGCCCATGACGAGCAAAATTCCAGGCCGTTCAGCGTTCCCACCATTGTCCGACGTCGTCGGTATGTGGACGCCCGCGGAACCCGTTACCGTTGCCGTGGCGGTGACGATGAAGTCCTGCCACGCCGCGAGCGTCGCCGACGGGTACGTGTACGTCGACTGCGTCGTCCCCGAGCCGACGAAGATGCCGTCCTGCCCGGGGAGGACGTCCTGCGCGAGCGTTGTGTTTTCCCCGCCGAGCACGGAGACGGTCCCGCTTGCGTTCGTGACGAGCCCAGTCTGGTTGCTGCCGAGGATAAACTCGCGCAGAAGGACGAGCGCCTGCGTAGCATGCGCGGGTCAGTTGGGCACGGGTGAAGGGGAGAAGACCGCTGACAGAGGTTGGGTTGTTGTCTGCGACAAGGTGCCCCGCGCCCTTGATAAGCACGAATGTCCAGTTGCGCTCCTGGTGTACGATTCCGGCGAACGCGCCAGCGTCGTCATACCATGGAGTAGATGGCTTCCTCGTGAAGCCCTGGATGCCGCCGAACGTAGTATTCTAGCGGCCTGTCAGGCCTCTCAGTTATTATATCTCGACTTTTTTTCAGACTGACCTGGATCACCACTGCAAGGCGAACGTATTAGTTGCAAGCGCTCCCGGGTAGTATGAATACGGACCTTCCGAACCGCGATGGGAGACGAGCGTATCGTCGTTGCCCGAGTATATCACAATCGAAACATTGCGGGCTGTGGCATTAGAGGCTAGGTCCGTTAGGAAAGCCATGGGTCTGGAAGCAATGTCGATCGGTCAGGAGGCATTACATGTCGCACAACCCTCATTACTCACTCGACACCTAAGGAGGACAGACATCAGACATGGCCAACAATGAGCTGGTCAAAGACTACTCACTGGGGTCTTGATAATCCTGACCGCCTACAGCACCAATCACCTCCATGAGACGACGTTGCGAGGAAAGAAGTACAGCATACCTAAGAACGGATAAAGCTGCTCACCGATCCACGGGTTGCTCGTGGGCGCGTGGAGCGCAGCAACGGAGCGTGGATCTGCAGCCCAGTCATTAGACGACCCGCCACTACAGAAAAACGGACTGACCATTGTAGAACACACTGCCGTCAAGCGGGACCTCTGGGTTCAACGCGTCCGGGACGTCATAAACCTATGCAAGCCAACTAATCAGGACCAACGTATGTGCAGATGCAAAAGACGGCGCACGTCGAACCCGTTGTAGTCATGATCGTTCTGACCTGCACAGAAAACGTTAAAAGGACCCAGCAAGTGCTACGAAGCCACACGCACTCCACGGGTACGAGTAATTGAGCGCGTAGTCGATCATGGCGTCGTATGTGTAGCATCCGTACCACGGGTCGATCGTGCCATTGGCGCGTCCTGTCAAGTCGCGCTTGCGCAGCGCCCTGGGAACATCTGCTACAGAGTAGCGCTCGCGGCCCTTCTGGAGCAGCTCCCGCTTCGATCGAACAGTGTCGCGCTTCTTCAAGTGAAAGGAGTTGCTCTGGGCCTCGTCGGTAGGATTGACAGCTTGCAGGACGGGGAAGTGTCCGTCCTGCGGGTAGGTCAAGTTCAAATCGTATCCACAGAGGTGAGTCCTGTGGTGGTCCGGTGTGAGACGACAGTGAGCGCGGCATGATCGGAGAATGGAAACACTGACTGCTCCTTGAACCAATCATAGACCTCAGGATCGTACCCGATCAGCTGGGGGTATGTCTGTAGGGTGTATGGCTAAGGGAACGACAGGGTTAGACGACGCAGCTGAATATGCATCAATGGCGCTCACTGTCGGTAACAATTCATACGTCTCCGCCGAACCTAAGGTGCCATCTCCAATAGCGATCTTCGCCAAGTTGACAGGCGGGTCCGAGAGGCCGAAATACGCCTTGGTAATGTATGGCTGTAGTATCGGTTGAGGCATGTACAACATGCATAAATCATAGAACAACTGACGATGTAAGTTCCGGCATAGCTCTCGCCAGTCAAGTAGAGAGGACGGGTCTTCAGAGATGGGAACACTTTCACTAGGTTCTCCAAGAATCCCATCTGGGGATGGCACATGTGTCAGAAACTGACTATATGCGCGATGAGTTCAGAAACTCACGAAATCAGCGCCCATTTGATCCTCATCTTGCACTGTGACTTCACGTTGAACGATGTGATCTTGGGCAACAAATTGTACACTCACCAAATCCCGCTTGGTCCGCTGTCGACCAGCCAGTCCCTCTGCATGGAAACAATAAACAGAGAACGCGGCAGGAATGCATTATACTCACACTGGTTGGTCAATCCAGATGTAGTCCGCAAGAGAATTCCAGCTATAATTGTTCTGATATGCTGAGTAATCTGGAGCAATATGAATAGGTCCATTCTATAGGACCGCGGATGAAAATCCTGAAGCGAGCTGCGCGCAAAATATCAAGCTTACTTCGTAGATTAGTCCAAGCGTGCTCGCCGAGCCGGGGCTGGCATGGTCGAGTTCAACACACGGCACCGAGTTCTCACTTTGCAACTCACCCTCCGTTCAGCCAGATAGCCCATGGGTCATTGTTGTCCGCGGTGAGTGAGCCATTCTGTTTCTCAAACGCCCAGAAAAAGAGGGTGTTGTTGGGATGCCCCTCCCGCTGCACGCCAATGTTTCCCGCGTAGCTGTGTGGCAGCTCCCAAGTTACGTTGGGGAATGACTCCGTCACCTCAAAGTCTGCCGTGCATTGTCACGCGACGTCTCTATGCCAGGATGTAGATGCCGCTCACAGCCTTGCCACTCTGGACCGTAGTCTCCATTGGGCATCCCCGGATAGGCATGGGGCCAGCTGCTCGGGGGAAGCTGTGATTGTTGCGCGCGGACCGGAGACCAAGCAATGGCTGCAAAGAGTCCGAGTAGCGTTACCGGAGGCCCTAGCATGGCTGGTGGGCAGGCGGCTCGTCGAGGAGGGTTAGTGATGCACACTGCGTTGTGCTGGACCTTATAATGTCCGGCCGGCGGCGGACACTGATGCCTCGGAGTCAATGCAGGAAGTCAGCCTGCATTGTACGCACTTGAGCGCCGTCTGTCGCCCCCGCCGCTGCGGCTGACGGTTGCCAGTGGTAACGACGATCTAGACAGATGGCTGCGAATACAATACTCATCGAAGCGGCGTGGAGGATGCAAGACAAAGAACGATGGAAACTTGTCTCCCCTAAACAGACGAATACAATAAAGTGGTGGTGCGCACATGGCTCATTCTAGTGAACCTCGAAGACATGCGTACCTAGAACACTGGGCTACCCTAAATGAGGTGGTCCGTGCGCACACCGCGTGGCTCTCATAAGGCCGACGCAGACATTGAAGCAACTCATACTTACCTTGATGGCACAAGCCCCTTCATCTACCTGGGTTAGTGGGCCGTAGGGGTCTCTCATAGCACGGCGACCATGTCCTCAGGGGAGCCTTGCGGTTTGTATGGGCTCCGGCTCATGCACCGTCTCAATATTTTCCTGTCCTGCTTTGGCCCTCGGGCTGGGCAGGCCTTTTTTTGGTTCTTAAGTTGTTCTAACCCTAACCCTGTGGCTTACTGTATTGTAGTTGCATTTATTCTATTGAATATGACATCGCAATATGCGGCTGTGGTATTGAACATCGTGAACGGATGACTGCGAGCGCTGGAATCAATAAACCATATATTACTTGGGAAGTCGCCCATTACTCCGTTGATACACCGTCACAAGATACATGCTCTTTACACTGGAACAAGACTCAGCGCGCTAACTGATGTGCATGCGTGCAGTAATTTTGATATCGTCAGGGTTGCATACAAAACATGGCATAGACATGCAAGTGGAGGAAGCAGTCACGAAGGAAGCATTCATTGCTCGGAAGCCCGCTGTCTCCTCCTGACATCCCTCTCCTCGGAGATGGTGAGCTTCGTACCCTTGCCCTTCGGCAAGGATATCCATGGCTTCGTGCCCTCGCCAATGACGAAAATGTTCGTTACCCTAGCATCGTTATGTCAGCCACAGCGGAGATCCCGCCATTGAATAGGGCTTACCGCGTAGCGAATGTACGGTCCAGAGAGTCCTTCACATGCACGATATCGAAGCCACCAATGTGCTTCTCACGATGCACGATGACCCCCGCACGACCCATGTTGCGCCCCCCAGTGATCATGACGATGTTCCCCGTGTCGAACTTGACAAAGTCGGTGATCTTGCCCTGCTCGAGGTCGAACCGAATGGTGTCGTTCACACTGATGTGCGGGTCGGGGTACCGAATCGTGCGTCCGTCGTGCGTGACGACATACGGGACGCCTTTCGCACCCAGCGCCACCTTGCGCACCTTCAGCAGCTTGTAGCTAGCCTCTTCGGGTGTGATGCGGTGGATCGTGAATCGGCCCTTCACGTCGTAAAGCAGGCGGAAGTGTTCGCCGGACTTCTCGATGCTGATGACATCTGCATGCAGCTTGAGCATCCTCGCACGACGACTCGAGCAGGCGCGACATACCCATGAAGCCAGCGGGGTAGGTGGGGTCGGTCCTGACTTTGTTGTCGACCTTGATCAACCGCTGCATCACGATCGAGAGGACCTCCTTGCCGGTCAAGGCATACTTGAGCCTGTTGCGAAGGAAAATGGTGAGGGGAAGTGATTCGCGGAGCTTATGGGGACCAGGCGAAGGACGAGGAGCCTAGCCATCACCGCTCTGTGTCAACCGCACGTCCTGCGAAATAGAGGCACAAGACGCACGTAGGTACCGCTCAACTTGTCGAGCATCCATGACGAGGGGGCGGCAAGACGCTTCAAGTGCTTTTTGGGTCCTCGCGCCTGTTCAAATTGCAAAAACAGTGCACATCAGTATATGAATCCGAAAACGCGTGCTGAGTGTTGTCGGAAAGACAACGCAATCGCATGAGCGAGGTACATCCGTGGGCCAACTTCCGCATCCAGCCTGCGCCGAGACGATGGGTATCATTCTGACCGCAGAATCTGGTCCACGGATGTCCATAGGGGCTTCAAACAGCGTCGTACTGACCATGATGTGATTCTTGAGGTCTTGATGTTGTCGAGAGCGACGGCCTTGGTCTTCTGGGCTTCACGGCTACAAAATTGTGGCGCACGCGCGAGCAGCACTTCAGGGCAAGCCGGACATGGGTCACGTGGTCACGAAGGCCTCCTCATGTTAAATTCACCCTACCTTGCAAATTAGACCAACGATGGCTGCGGCACCGTTGAAAACCACAAGGATGGATAATTCTACAGCATTAGAACAAGACTCTACAGTAATGCCACAATAAATCACTTCTCCTTCGCCGCTCTCAAAACCATATCCTCCATGGTAATCGCCCGGTACTCGTCGCCATCCGGAGCCCACACAGCGTCATCCAAGATATAAACCAACAGCCCACCCTTCCCATCCGCCGTTCGTGAAACTCGGAACAGGGGCATCCGCGACTTCTCATGCACCCGGCCCGCGGGGATGAATAGCAGATTGTGCGACGCAGCGAAGTCCTCCACGATCGCGCGAAATGTGATCTCTTGTGTCCGCGCCGGACGCGTGGTCAATGTTTTCTGCTTGACGGGTGCCGCCTGCGCGTTGAGCAGAGGCGCGCGATGGTCGGGGCGCGGCAGACGCGTGGGTGCGTCAGGGCCGAGCTCGATCGCCTTGTTCATGAGCTGCAGGCCACGCGTGAAGCCCTGGGCGACGCCCGGCATGCTCTGCACGTTTTCTGAGAACGTGTCCTTCCAAAACGAGTACCACCGTGCGACCTCCTCGAAACTGGGGCTTGGCTGGATTAGCCAGACGTGCAAGACATCCAACCATTTCGGGAAGAACTCGGTCTCGATGAGCTGTGAGAGGATAGAGGGGCGCAGGAGGCTTTCCCATTGCATGACGTCCTGGAGAGGCGCCATGTCTTGGTTGCGCGGGTTGACGCGGAAATCATCGCGAAGGCGAGAGCCTAATTTCGGCACGATGTATTTGAGCAGCATCGTGTCCCAGTCCCCGATATCGAACACCTGATCAGGCCGATTCAGTATGGGTCGTTCGGTAAAACTGTAGTCGTGGACATACATCTTTCCATACCGCAAGGTCCTTCGGCATGCCCTCGGAAACAATCCATGCCCGCAGAATACTTTTCACCTTCCTTCTGGCGTCGCTGAGGATTTCTTCTAGTCTCAGGCCAACATGCGGCAACCAAGGAAATACAAGTGTCTGTAGTGATACTTTGCTCTGCCGAGGACTCCAATCTCCGACGGCTTTTGATACCTTGGGCAGAACCAGCTGATCAAAGAAGTTGTCTCTGACGAAAGACGGCAAGAAGCTTGACCACGCCTCGTACAAGCGCACCGCAGGTTGTGGGTTGTCTGCCGACCAATCGTTGTTGATGGATGATCGGACCTTAGGTAGCCACGCATTCCACAGGAGACTTTCGTAGGGAGTCATGGGCTTTTCCCTGTTACGCAAGGATCAGAACCAATTCAGAGTGAAATCCTCTGAAGCAACGCACATTATAGGAGCAGTAGATATGACAGCGCTCGAGCCGTAAAATTGAATTTCGCTAGGAGGCTTTTCTTCCAATACGGCCATCTTGAGTGCTCGTCTCCAGGCGCGGAACATCGGAGTGAAAGCAGTAGGGTCTTCCAGCGGCTGCCATTGTGCAAGCATCCGTCGGACCTGCGAGAACCTCGTCAGTATGGGTCGTTATAATCCTACTAGAATTCTCGACTTACTACAGGTGCAATGGCAGCGACAATGATCTCGTCTAACCGATAGCGGTCGAACTCCTTCGGATATTGACCGAGCAATTTCTCGAAGTTCTCGTCGAATGGCTCAAGTGAAGCCTCATACATTGACGCCATCTCCTTCGCCTGTGAGTTGATGTCATCTACTACCAGGTGTACCTGCTGAAGGCGTGCAATCACTGTCGCGATTCTCATTAGTGAGCACATTATGAATTGACCAAATTACTTACATTCAGCCTCCTCCTCGACTCTCTTGCGTAGTCTGGCGTCTTCGTTGCGGATAAATTTCCTGCGTTCCTCTAGGGTGCGCGCTTCCCGTGCCAGACCGTCCAAGTCACCTTTACAAGCCTCGGAGATGAGACGGAGGTTGTGACGTATTTCTGGAAGACGCATCGGATCCGCGGTTGGTGTCCACGATGCTAGTGAGACATCTGCGATTGATGATACTTCTCGTGGCTGTACGAATGACTCTCTGAGCACAAGAAATTCGGACAAAATTGAAGTACTTACTGTAGCACCTGTAGCATCGATAATCTGTCCAAGACCTGTCGGCTGTGCGTCCTGCCCAGCTTCTGCAATGATTTGCTCGTATGTCTTGTGCTCCACTCTTGTCTTCATCCGCTTGGGCTTCTTCCATGCGTCCGTCCGCTCCTCCTGAGCCTTGTGCGCCTTGCGTGCTTTGCGCGCTGCGGCCTTGGACTCCTCCTCATCATCGCTCACAATTTCACCTCTCCGCCGCGCCTCTGCTTTGGATTGCTCCGTCTTCTCCTTGAAACCCTTGAAGGCAATACCCATACCCTTCGGCCGCAGCTTGCTCTCGATGGGTGTGACTATACCCTCACCGGTCGTCCCAAGCCCGGTTCCTGCCGTCCACCCCATCTTCTCCAGCATGCGCGCACCGAATGTACCGCCGAGTTTGCTGAAGTGCACCCGCTCCGCGCCGCTGAGCTGCGCCGCGGGTTGCGGTGTTCCCGACCCGCTGCGCAGGAAAGATCGCTGAGCACGAGCAGCACCAAAGGAAGAGGGTAAGCCTTCCGAGACAGGTGGGGTGGGCGATGGTGATGCCTCCGAGGTGGCGGCGGGACGCGAGGAGCCTATCCCACCTTTGGAGAAGCCAGAGAACGTACCGCCCGTTTGTGCCTTTCCCGCACCGAGGCCAAGCCCACCAAACCGTGGCTTTTGTTCCTCCTCCTCCTCTTCCTCTTCGCGTATGCGCGGTGATGGAGGTGGCGAGTCGCCTGAGTCGTCCAGACCCTGCCCGTCCTCTCCGTCTTCCTTGTCCGCGTCAGAGTCGCCACCCTCATCCTGCATTTCTGCATCTGAGTCCGCGTTTTGGGTCACCTCCACCGTCTTGTCCAAGTCTAGTTTGTCCCCAGACACGAATGCCGGAGCCTTCGTCCAGTCGCTCCGCTTCTCCGCCTTGCCCCTCCGTCCATCGAACCCACCATCTTCATCGTCACTCCCAAATACACCATAGATTGCGTCCTCTTTCCCATTCTTCCGTCTGCGTTTGCGCTTGTATGGGTCCTCGAAAAGGGCACGTTCCTCGCGCGCGTCGGGGTCGTTCAGGTCATGTCCAGGATCGTTAAAGTCATCATCGGAAGCTGGAGAAGAATCTGAATCGTCTTCGAGCAACTGGCGCTTTCGCCTTGCCATGGACCTAGAGTTGACAGGTGGTTGTGAGTCTCTCGCCGACTGTCACTGTGGCGGACGGAGGTCGTTGAGAACACGTGACTCATGCATTCGACTCAATTCACTCGAATACGATGGTGACTCCTTTCAGTTTCACCATCACTTCCTGTGTTTGGCCAGTCATCATCATCGAGTTCATTTCATTCCGCACTGGGTCTCGAAAAGTACTGGGACGTTATATGTACAGTTGATGGCTGGTTGACGATTCCAATTCCGTGTGCCTGCCAAATCCAAATATTCGCCTCTGATCCCGGTCGAATGCTCCGGATTCTATGTGTCATGAGAAGACGTGTAACATGCCCCCCTTCTGGAGAGCGTGTGTGAGTCGCTGCGGAAACATGCATACTCAATCGGCCATCGATGGGCTCCTGGATCATCGACAATTCGCAAGCTAAGCAACATATCCAGGTGAGTCGGTGTCGCAAGGCAGGTTATCGAGAAGTATCTAATGGACACACATTGGAAATCTAGGCTTAGGAGTACAGCTCGTGCGCCGGATTCTCCAGGAGACATCTTGCTATTCGACATTCAGTACGTACGCGTCTCAACAATAGCCTCTCGGAACGCGTGAGTGCCCACTTTTATGGCGATATACCTGGTTGTTCCAAAGTATGTATCAACGTTTCTTCCTGAGACTCTCAAGTGGAAATATACTCAATTCCGGGCCTTTGCAACAAACTGACAAGTGGTCGTTCTGTTGCTCAAGAATGGTAGCTGTAGTCTGTTAATGACGATGTCGCAATTGTCTTGTGGGCATACTACTGGTAGCAATCTCGGCTATATCGCACTCAACGTTGAACCTTGACCCTGATATATGATAGTCTGATAGTAACTGCTATCGAGTCACAGCCGATCGAATTTCAGTGTCCAGAGTTGGCTTTCCGTAGGAGGCCCGGTTTCAATATAAGGGAAGAGGATGGAGCCAAGCCCCCACTGTTCCTTATCTCGACCGCAATGGCCCCTGCACCTACTACTGCTGAATCTGTGCAGAATCCAGTAGTTGACGGCACGGTGAAGTCGATGAAGCCCACCGCAATCCTGCACAGGACACTTTGGAGGCCTCCTGTTGCCGCTTCTGCTGAAGGGTCCTACATTACCTTAGAAGATGGGCGGACAGTCCTGGACGCCGTGGGCGGCGCGGCTGTGGCATGCATTGGGAATAGCCATCCCTCAGTCGTGAAGGCTTTGAAGGAACAAGTGGACAAGGTGTCATGTATGTTTAAGACGTCTATTTGCGCCGGGACTTACTGACACGTTTACATCTTCCCTTCTCAGACGTGTACAACATGCAGTTATCCAATGAACCCGCAGAGGAATTAGCCAAATTGTTAATCGCTACCAGCAATGGTGCGTTCGAGCTGGTTGGTTTCGTGTCCGGAGGTCAGTTATTTTCTGCGATATCTTGCAGATCGCATGTGCTGATAATGTGTACTTTCTGACTAGGATCGGAAGCAATGGAAGGTGCGATCAAGCTTGCGCGCCAGGTGGATATTTGCTATCTCGTTCGTGCGCAGAACAACGCTCATCCTTGCATGTTCAGTATTTCTACGAGACGAAGCAACACCAGCGCACGAATTTCATCGCCCGACACCTTTCCTACCACGGAAACACGCTCGGGACGCTATCGCTGGCCTCACACCCCACACGGCGGGCACCGTACGCGGCGATCCTCGACACCGACCATTTCCACCATGTTTCGCCTGCCTACGCCAGGCGCTTCCAGAAGCCAGATGAGTCCGAGGAACAATACGTTGAACGGCTGAGACAGGAGTTGGAGGACAAGTTCCTCGAGCTCGGTCCTGATACTGTCATCAGCTGTAAGGCGTCACGTCATACAGCAGTTGTGAGGTGCTGACTAGTGTTCATGTGCCATTGTGTTGTTCAGTTGTCGCCGAAACTGTGGTTGGGGCAACGACGGGCGTAGTCCCTGCTCCCAAAGGGTACTTCAAAGCGATGAAGTCGGTATGCGACAAGTACGGCGCGCTTTTTATACTAGACGAGGTCATGAGTGGGATGGGCCGTGAGTATTGGTTTCAAATGCTATGTCTCGCTATTCACTGCATGATAATCAGGCATGGGTACCTTGCACGCGTGGGAAAGCTTTGGTGACAACGTCGCACCCGACATTCAAGCCGTTGCAAAAGGCCTTGGAGGAGGGTAGGTTGTCATTAATATGTTCGGCACAGTTATCTGACAGTGCGTCAGGTACGCTACTATTGGTGCCGTGCTTATGTCCAAGAAGGTCGCCAACGGTATCAGAGATACTGCGGGACTATGGAAGCACGGCCATACTTATCAGGTGGGCAATCCGTTCTGCACAAAGAACGTCCGGCGATGTTCGGACTCACAACGTCCTAGGCGAATCCGCTGGCTTGCGCGGCCTCTCTTGCTGTCCAGAAGGTGATCTCAGAAGAGAAGCTTTTGGAGAATGTCCAAGTGCAGGGTCCTTATCTGGAATCCTTACTTCGTGAACGCTTGGAGTCGCCGAACGCCCCCGCTGCTCCATTCGTTTTCGACATCCGTGGAGGAGGTGCATGGTGGGCCGTCGAATTCGATTTCACCTCGCCCGAGGCGGCGCGGCTGGACTTTAAGGGCGAGCAGTTTGCCATGGCTGTCCAGGCGCGCTGTCTCGAGAAAGGCCTGATCATTATGGGCATGACTGGCGGCGCCAACCTTCAAGGAAATGCTGGAGATCATCTGATGCTCTCACCTGCATACAATGTTACGAAGGAACAGGTCGAGAAGATTGTGGAAATATTTGTTAGGGCAATCGAGGAAATTCTACAGGAAAGTGCTGTATAAAAGTAGTCGACTATAGAAGATGAATGCAAAACGAGATGTAGTACAAGTGTACCATCATTCCATGAGCCGTTAGTTCAAGAAGCAGTCCTCGTGCCATCTAGAATATTCAATGTAATTTCCGCCGCGCATCTTGAACATATATCGATTCTGCGATATCAATGCAAGCATGCAAAGTGAGTTTGCGGTGGAAATCAACCAAGTGAACCACACTGCAGATTATGACATGTCCTCCCTCAAAAAGATCAAAAGGAACATAGATGAGACACCTTTCACCACTGGCTGCGGAGCTGGTAGTGACTCAACGGACGGACTTCAATTCAAGCATGCAGAGCTGACCTAGATGGTGACCTGCCCGCGTCAGCGATTGGTCTAGGGAATCCTAGCCTGATCATACGGTACGCATTGCACTAGTATATATCGTATTGCTTCTTCTCCTTATCCGTCCACTGGAATACGGGCAGCGGGTGAGCTTCCGTATTGAACACCCACCGGTCCAGCGGAATGAGCTCTACATCCGTGAACAGCAGATATAGGTATTTCAGCCTAAGAAAGACCCCACGAGTTAGTACATGTCTGACTGTTCCCAAGCACTGACTCACGTCTCTGCCAAAAAGAAGCTGCAAACATGTTCAGCTTAACGTCACCAGCAACGCGATGAATACCCACCTCGGCATCTCGTTCTTCTTCCTCGCCGGCGAACTCTCCACGGACTCTAGGCTCGCGTACCCACTCGGCGTCTTCGCCTCCCTCTCTATAGCTTCAAACACGGCCCATCCGCGCTCCCGCCACCGCTCATCCCCGGTCGTCCTCCACATGATATAAAAGCTCTCAACCGTCTATCATCACAGCGATCAGCAATCCGCCCGCATAATGCAGTACAACACCTACCTCAGGACGGAGATAGTACGCAGCCTTGCGCGTGGTATAGTCGCGATCCCCCCCGCGCCGCGGTCGTGGCTCCCCAGGCCGGGCGGGACGTCCCCGGGGCGGCCCTCCGCCTCCCACTTCTCCACTTGCTCGTACCAGCGTCCCGCAAACGGATTCTCGGGCGTCGTCGGCACCGCATGCATACCCATCTCGTCCGGGCCGAGCCCGCTGGGCTGGTCGGCGTACGTCGTCCAGCACGTGTGCGCGAGGCCGCGCGCGGCCCACTCGTGCAGCTGCTTGTCGCGAGGGGCGAGCGGGAGGTGTGCGCGCCGAGAGCGAGGAGGCCTGGGAGGAAGCACGAGAGATGCTCGAAGGTATGGCTCGGCGTGTTGGTGGCGACGTCAACGTCGTCACGTAGAGAAGCTGCCGATTTGGGGTCAGGTAGAGCAGTGCCGGATGATGCTGGACGCTGCGCGCAGGTCTGAAATGGGGGGTGGGGTGGTCAGAAGCGAGTATTGGGTGGTGGGGAGACTGACATAGATCGCGCGCCTTCGTCTCTGATTTGGAAGTCATGAGCCACTGCTTGAGCAGATACTCATGAGCACTGTCTGCAAATGCGCCCACTGAAAACTGAGCTGAGTGATTGTAAGTGATCCAGTAGTGTGATGAAGGAAAAGCAAAGTGCACACCATTCATTGGGGTCGCATCACTTAGTGTCCACCTTGTTGGAAACATGCCATCGGTAACGTTCGCGTTGCGCATGATGTCCATGATCTTCTCCACCTGGCAGAGAGTTCAGAGATCTCAAATTCACAACTAAAAGGAAACGCACGTGATCATAGTAGCCTCTGTTCTTCGTCAGGTGTGCCAGATACTTGTACTCAAGTTGACAGCTAAGGGCCTCGGACCACAAGACGGTACCTCTGCTCCACCCTCCTCTGGTCTGACCACTGGAGGGTGCATCTGAGGTGCTACAACGAGAGTCAAACGAAGACCAGACTCACGTTACCGTGTTCACTGCGTACATTGGAAGACCAGAGGAGGTATTGAACGCAGGGAGCAGCATCCTCCCAAGATCATCAGCGCGTTCCAGCAGGATCGGCTCTCCCGAGAGTGCGTATGCGGAGAGCAGGCCTCCCAGATAGCGAATGACCGTCTCAAAGAACGGCGCAAAATGATCCTAACAGAGGAATGAACAACACTCTACGAGGACCACAAAACGTGCGGCGCTCGGACCTGATCAAGGTAGAAATTCATCTTCGCAAAAATGGGCATTGTGTCGTAGAACTCATGGCGGAGATCCATGATCCACATCGTGTCCAGCCCATCTACCAGCGTCACTCCCCACCCGTTGAAGCTGTTTGCGTGTCAGCACGTCCTTCTCACAGAAGGATGGGACCCGGACCGTACTTGTTCGTGGGTTCGTCAGTGAGAGGTAGCAGCTCGTCTGCGGTGGCGGCATACTCCTGGTATCCGCGATATGCGTGAAGGAAGGCATCTTTCACCGCGTCGGCGCGTGCAGACCATTTTGTCGGATGATCATGATGGGGCCAGGCTTGAGGGGGCGGTCCTCGGTGGAATGGGTGTGGATGCCAGACGAGGTACAATACACCCCAGAAGAAGATTCCAGCTCCGAGGCCGTAGGGCAAGATGCGTGCCGTAGGTTTGTGCATACCTGCAGTGGCGGTGCAGGTGTTGTATGGGAAAACGAGCGACTATCGCGCTGAGGTCTCGCTGATTGTTGCGGACCCACAACCTCTCGCCACGGAGTGAAGCACGACAACGCGGTCCGGGGCCTCAAGCCTCCAGTGCTAAGAATACGCCACAAGTTATCGTCGGCCTTAGGGAAATATGCTTCGTGAATCCTCAGAGCGCAAAGAGTTGACGGTGGAGGAAATGCAGACGCATAACGACCGATGTCCGCGCGGCCACGGAACGCCAAGTACACGGTGGCTGATCAAAGTTATCTCGACACCACTGCTCCTGATTTGGGAACTGTACAAGTTCCTGCACAGCCGTGAAGCCAAGTGGACATCGGAAGTTCCAGCTATGCATGCATAAGAGAGAGCGAATTCTGTTGTTGATTAGAACGGCGGAGTAAGCCTCCAGATACAGGCACATCATCACCCTCCGCGGACATAACAAGGCCCTCAGAAATTCCGCATGAAGGTGGCACTGCTCCAGCGGGCCAGAGATCATACGTGGCTTATCGTCCTCCTGTCTTGCATAAGACGCGAAGAGCGTCATGCTCACCCACCGGATCTCACGACTGGTTCATAGCAGTATCTGGCACATCGCAGTCTTTATCAGTCTCTGACTTCGCCCGTTTACTCTCCCGTGTGCCCTCTCCGTCCTTCTCGTCTCGCACGTTCCCCAGGGCCTGCGCCTGCAGTTTCGCTGCGAGCGCCCGCTTCTTTTTCAAACGCGCCTGCTCGCGCAGCGTCAGCTCCTTCTCCTTCTCTTGGATGCCCGTGGGCTCGGCAGCGAGCTCGGCGAGAACATCGCGCTGCATCGGGTCGTGTTCCGGGTCGACGTTCTTGGGAAGGGACGCAAGCGCCGCATATAGGTCGAGTGCTTTGAGTTCGGCCGGTGTCGCTGCGCGAGCAATGAGTGCGCGCAAGAAGAGCAGCACGGACCACGTACCAGCGATAACACACTTTGTTTGGAGAGACAACAGCAGAGCCGGCACGCTGGCTGCCGTGACGGGCACTTCTGACAGCTACTCCAAATAAAGGACTTAATGAATGCCATTTGAGCGGCGATGTTGTACTCACCACTCCCGAGGAGAAGGTTAGCAGTCTCGTCAACTGTGGTATTTCCGTAGTCGCAACCTCGCTCTCCGCGGCCCACGTGCCGTCCAGTAACACCCAAACGAGATGCTCTGCGCCCACCGTAAAATCGAGAACGGGTCTTCCGAGGTCAAACGGATGTACCGTTAGTGTAGAAGTGTCACCGGACTCTGGGAATGAGCAATAGAAGAGCGCGCTCGCACTTCAATGTCCATATATTAGAATATATGACCGCGTTGAGGATTAAAAGAACTGACCCAACTGCGATGAAGAGCAAGAAACGACCTTGCGCGCCAAGATCGACGGACTCGATTTTGTGCAAGACATGGACAAGCCGTTCCACTTCTGTCGGCTCACTCGAGTCCTCGCCGGGCGCGCCTGCACTATCATGACGCACTTCGCTGTCCTGTCCAACAGTCTCATCTGCCGCTGACGGGTCTGGGTCTGCATCAGCCTCCGTCTCTGCCTCCGGGGTCTGCCCTGCGACATCCTTTCCTTTCCCTCTCCCCTTCCTCCCACGCTTCCTCTTCCTCGCCGTCGAGTTCTCAGCTTGCTCGCCATCTTCGCCCTCTCCGTCCTCCCTCCCCCACTTACCCCTCGGAGCCCTCACCTTGATATACGGCGCAACCGCATCTAGGATCTGAATCTCTCCATAGACCGTCCCTTCCATCCAATCCCACAGCTTAAGCACCGGATCTCCCCCGCCGGAAACGAGTGTCGCGTGGGCGAAGCGCGGGATATGGAGTGCGGACACGAACCTGCAGCACCGTCAGCGCGCCGCGAAGGGTCTGCAAGGTGACGCACTTCTCGTGGCCGAGGCAGAAGCGCTCGATGGTGTACCCCTGCGGGAACCAGCTCACGCGGATGTGCTCGTCTCTGTCTGCGCTGAGGACGTGCCGCTCGTCTGGCGAAAGGAGGAAACACGTGAGCAGCGAGGCGTGCCCCAGGACGAGCGTGCCATCCGCCGCGTTTTCGTGCGAGGTGAGCGTGCCGCGCTTGGAGGCGCCGGGCGCGGAGGATGCGGGTATGGATTCGGCGACGGGGTGGAGGGGGTAGCTGCAGGGCCGTCAGCGGGAGTGCTGTGTTGGGGACGATATGCGCCTGACCTGAATATATCTCCGAACTTGTCAGATACGAGGATGGTGAGGCCGTCGCGCGTGAAGCGGATCTCGGTCGGTTTCTTGGGCAGTTCACTGCGTTCCGTACAACAGTCAGATGGCCTGTGCAGGAGCCGTGCGCACAGACAGTGGACGCACCGTTCGCTCAACGGCTGAAGCCCGTCAACCTGCCACACCTTCAGTCTCTTGTCTTCCCCCGCCGTCACTAAATGCGTGCACGCCTCGTCCACAGCACAGCAGCGGATGGGGCCAGACTTTAACAGCACATCCTTGGTTGCTCCAGAGAAATGGACGGTGGACTGTAAAATGTCACCTGTCCTATATCATTCGGTCAAGTTGAACGACAGGGAAAGGAACTGAACACACTGGACGTCAACGATTTGTATGTGGGGACCAGATATGACAATCGCTCGTGAAGGCCCCAACAGAAGATGAGTATGAGGGAAACCCGCCATAGTTTTCAAAGATGTCGAGCCGAGTAACTTTTTTAATGGCGCAGTAATCTGGTCGGCAGGTGGGGGGAAAGCAAAGAACGCCTCCTATAGCTATAAGGAAGGCTAAATCACTGCGTGCGGGAATCGCAGTTGGCAGAAGGCTGGTAGACAGTATACTTGCCTTGAGAGGTGGATAGGAGATTCATATTTCCGAAAGAGGAAGGTCTCCGTATGATGAACGCCGGTAGCCGACCAAATGCCGTATAAAGCACTCTGTTGCGACTAGAGCTCGCGACTTTCACCACCGTCGACCTCGGTGAGTTCTCGACATAAAAGTTTCGCTGATGTATCATGGCCTGACTCTAGTGAATCTCACGTCGATGCAGTGAGGCCCACATAGCTCTCAGTCATACTAGTCACGACCATAAAAGTCTCGGCATGGTCGACGTCAGAGTTGGCTTGACTTCGCGTCCTCTGGACCTAATCTACTTCTTGTTCTTCATGGTGAGCGAAACAGACTCGCTGATGACGCGAATGGTACAACTCACGCCGCGCGTGTGCAGATGCATTTGCCTGCAACACTTCTTGTGGATCTGCAGGCCCTATACCCGGCTTGGATGGTGCCGAACATAATGAAGATAATACCCGTATTCTACTTCACACTATCGAAGGATCCATTAATTGGTGGAGCCATGGGCTTCCTGGGAAAGACAGACGCATACGTATGGTTCAAGACTTTCCTGACACTTGAGGCGTAAGGTATTCTACGAGAACCACCCAATATGTATCCTAATATCTTCTACAACGTCTAGGTTTTTCCAGATCCCCGTCTTCATTCTCGGTATGCGCGGTCTCTGGAGAAGTGCGCACGTCTCTTCCATCCTGAGGGCAGACACTTGACAGTTCTTCATAGATTCTCGCTCCATTTATGTGCTGCTGCTCATCTATGCTGCATCAACCACTACCACGACGCTGCCTTGTCTCACGGTCGTCTGGACTACTCCACTCACTTCCGCCGAAACGAGAGCCGCTATGGTCCATTCTGTCGCATATCCCCAGAAGCTCATGCTGCTTGGGTGCTACATACCCTTCTTCCTCATCCCCTCCTTATGACTGTGGATATGGCTTTTCGCGTGCTGAAGCTCGTTCACGCCGGCAGTCAGCACAGTTAGTGGCGAAGAACAAGTAGACTTCTCAGTCCTTGGTTGCCCTTGTTCAACTCTGGCGACGTAATGGAATGATACAATTCCGTATAACGGTGTCGTGTCGAAGCGTACATTTTACTCTTGCTTACAGTAAGACAAGCGCCATGGAATCTAGTACTTATGATCCGTTCAGCGTTCCGTGCCGAGCTGCATACTGATAATTCATCAAGCTCTCTCAACTTGAATTATCAATGACGTCGCCCAGAGCCTCCACAGACAATCGCGTTATCACTTTGTTAGCCTTTCTGTAGTAGCTTCGTCTCATGGTGTGGACCCCGTCAACGAAGATGCCTTCACAATTAGGATTTCAGGATGAAACGTGTGGCCAGTGCGCATAAAAACAAGAGAGCGAGGAACATATGTGCGTGTATCTGCCAACCCATCGTTTTCTCGTAGTTATATGATTTGGGGACAACTAACGATTGGTTAGCCCAAACCCACGCGTTTGCCCAAGGAATAATGAGCACGTGATGCACACTGCGTAACAAAATGCCCAGATCTAGATCGTAGACGCGTTTCAAGTGAGCGGGAACGGCCAAAGCCATATGCCGGCGCGCTGTCACCAGCAGTTCAACTGCCCGAACGATGTAAGGTCTTTTGAGGGTGTTCATCTAAAACTTATAATATTCCTGCAGCAGTCCTCTGGCAGCTACTTGGTATCATTCTGCTCTGGTTCAGCTGCCCTGCAGGCCGATATTCAATATGCAATCTGCCGCGAGTCTTCCCAGCTTAGGAGGTGCGCCAATCAGATGTTACCGGGTCGCAGACCCACTCGCTTCGATCGGTCGATTTAACGGATGCGAACCCACCTGGGATCGTCGTTTAATCAATCAAGGTGAGCTCCGCTGCCAGTGTTTCAGCCATATTAACGAGCATTGTGAACGCCATGATACACTGAAATCTACGTACGCAGTCGAGTCGTGGCAAGGCTCATTTTCTCTGCTCAGTTATGTGGCGACACCGTTGGACAGTCCGTAGATGCCAGTGAGCGCGAGCACTGCGAAGGTTCCGTTGCTTTGTTCCCTAACGTGCTTCGATTAACGCTCATGGATTGATAGGCGGGCGTCTTATACTAGTGCAGGACGGCCACCGCATCATGATTACCGTCGCGCGCAGCCATTTATATTCAGCAGGACTCTGAACAACACGATACCTCGAGGCCATCTTCTCCACCAGACAGCGATGTCGTTCGCCTTCAGACACCAGCCGCTCAAGACCATCTACCTCATTGGCAGCATATCTACTCTGGTATTTCTGCGCATCCCCTATTGGACCGCGACGAACCTTCTACCGTCATGGCGTCCGCGTAGCTCATGGAGTTTGGGCAGGGCTCTCATCATCAAGGGTTTCGCCGCCTTCATCTGTATTCTCTACAATGCGGGAATGCCGCCACAGATAACTCCGAGGATGCATCTAAAGATCCGGAAAAGACGGGGTTCGTGTGGGTGGATCCCGCGCCCGAGTACGTCGTCGGCGAGCTCGCAGAATTGGCACAGAAGAACAATGTCGAGCCAGCTCGCATATGGGGATTTTGGTTGGGCCCGAAAGGTCCTGATGGCCTAGTTGGCCAGAAACCAAAACCAGGAGAGAAGGTTGTCATGCATATGCACGGTAAGTTCAGGATTTCGCTGTGCAAAAGCACTGCTGATTATTATCAATTAGGCGGCAGTTATGCTGTCTGTCTTAATCCATATTCGTACTGCACGGTGTGTACTGATTCATTCATCCCATACAGATGGGCTCTGCACATCCGGATGACGACGCAAAGGTATCCTTCGAGGGGATGGTCGAGTACTACCCCAAGAACGTACGTCTCTTCGGGATCGACTATCGCCTCTCCTCCGCTGCGCCGTACCCCGCAAAGAACCCCTTTCCCGCAGCTGTTATCGACTGCATCGCCGCCTTCCGCTACCTCGTCGAGGTCGTCGGCTTTGCGCCCGAAGACATCGTCGTGAGCGGCGACTCGGCCGGCGGGGGCCTCGCGATCGCGCTCACGCACTACCTCGTGAAGCAGCGCTTTCCGACGTTGCGCAGCCCTGGCGGCCTCATCCTCATCTCGCCCTCGGTCGACTGGTCGCTTTCGCATGATGGGCCAGGTACATCGGCACAAACGAACGAACGCGCAGACCTCGCGGGTCCCGTTTATCGCACGGGCTACGCGCAGCGCTGTCTAAGGGGCACCTTGGGCCCGGAGATCCTCGACACCGTGTGGATCTCCGCGGGCTCGGCGCACCTGAAGTGCGCGCCGGGAGACTTTGCGCTGCCGCGTACGATCATTTTGGTCGGCGGGCTGGAGATGATGTTGGACCCAACGCGCACACTGCGCGATCGGCTGGTAGCGGACATGGGCGAGGGCGCGGTCACGTATATCGAGGTGGCGGATGCAACGCATGACCCGATCAATTTCACTTGGCATGAACCGGAGCGATCGGAGATCCTGCGCGCGGTTGCGGGTTGGCTGGAGGCATTCTAAGGGTTAGGTTCGCCGGAGGTGTTTGTTGGATATACGTCTTTGCAGTCGTGGCGCGTACCAATCTAATCGGTTGTTTCGATCCCTGACACTTCAGAAATATCCCCATACAGTTTAACCTTTCTATGGGATCTCTCTCACTCCTCACACCGCTGAGTATGAAAGGCCTGCGATTGTATGCATTCCGATTGTCAGGAGCGCGCGGAAAGCTTGAAATCTGCGCAGCTAGTCCAGCTAATCAGTGAGGAGATTTCATAACTCCCGTCAGCCCGTCCCTGTTTCCTATTTTCCTCTATGGCCATGCGTGAATATCGAAGGGACACCTGAAATTTCGCTAAAGTCAAATTCAAATGTACAGTAAATATTATGAAGATGGCCCCGGAATCAAGCCTCCAGGTTACGACGTGAGCACAATGAAAGTTTGTGTATCTCCAATAAATCGTCGCCGGAGGCCGATATGCAGCTCTGCTTGGTGAACAGAACATTCTTGTGAAGACTGGATCTGCTGTCATACAATTTGCTATTGAGAGGGCTACTCTGAGTACATTTAGGACACCTGGAATCTTGTCGAATCAAGAAATCTTGTTCAGGCCCACCCGCAGCACGCGCATCTGGCAGAGCCTCAAATATCACCGAGCCAAGTTGAGGGAATGAGGGCCTCCCTTCTAACCACCGGACTAAGGCTTACGGTCAATGCCTATAAGATTGTATCAGTTCCGTGCAGCGAGACAGATTCATCGGCAGTTACTTACACGAGGAATTGTTGCCACTAATCACCAGCAGACCTGCAGCCACCTGCATCGCATATAGGTTGGCGGATTCCGGATACTTGACGAGACTTGCCACTCTTTTCGTAAACGGCTTCCAATGCGTCAACGAGTACGAAACATAAGACGGCGGCATGTAGCAGGTGCGGCCAAAGTCAATGGCGAAGACCTTTCCCTCACGGTCGACGATGAAGTTGGAAGGGTCGATGTCGGATGGGCAAAGGACTAGACCTTCGGCGATCTCACCGGTGTAATCGACCCTAAGCCTTCGAGCGGCAACCAACCACCGGGTCGATAGGGTGTCAATGCGGGGTACTGAAGGCAACCTGAAAGCGTACCTTATTGATCTGGGCCTGGAGATCTCCAACGTGGGGTATTCGTGGTCCGATATGCAGTCGACAAAGAAGTCATGGCCGATGCGTCCGCCGCCAACAGGGCCGGGAGAGGTGTCCCGAGGCATGCGAAGGCTGATGAGGTGCTTAACCGCGGCGGCGACAGCCTCTAGGTCGCCCTTTGCGTAGCTGTCTGGGCTCGGCTGGCGGTGCGCAACAGTTTCGCCTGCGATATACTCCTTTACAATGTAACGACAGCGCTCGCGCAAGAAGACGAGGTAGACCGGGAGGACGCGTACGGCGCTCTTAGGGTCGGCGTTCACGATCTGGGCCACCTGGTTCTGGGTAAGGGCTTCGCCCAAGGTGACATGGGCGCCGTACTTGACCCATAACGAATGGATGCCTTCAACTTCGAAGTAGGTGCCGTTCTTGTGGTAACCAGCGGCCGGACAGTGTTAGACGATGCGGTCCAGAGGCAGGAGTCCGAGGCACGATACTCGATCTCGGTAATCGGCATAGCTAATACCTAGATCGCAGCATGCGTAAGCGAAAACACCGAGACGGGAAGCGACCAGTACAGACCTGAAAAGACAGGGGGGTGGACCAAATAACGAGGATAATGTAGCGTTGAAGAGCGAGTGGGATCCTGGGAGCAGAATGGAAGTCGCCACTACCTTAGGGGTGGGTTGAAAAGGCGCAGATCTACGTGAATTCTGACCTACAAGACGAAGTAGGCGCGGCGTGTGGCGATATGGAATACGTGCACGGGGCAGGAATGAGGGGTGTTGAGCGCACGGGTGGGCGGAGAGTAGCAGATGCAGGCTAAGGCGAAATCAAAAATTAAGACTGATGTTAGGGTTTAGTACGTTCAGTCTTCGGGAATGTGGTTAAACCTCCCGTCTTGTTCGGCAATTGTCTCAATCAGGCGATTATCGCTCAAAATGGGAATTCTAATGTAATGTTTTTCTGACTACGCTTTTATTTCCGCAACATATGAAGGAGCGAGAACTCAGTTTATAACGACGGATGGTTTTAGGAGCCTGAGGCCGATACTTGAAATTGGCGAGCGGCCCCCAGCGTTTGCGGGACGGAGGTCCAGTCTGATTAGATAAGAGGGCGAGGGTTCTGTACGACTGACCAACTCGATGGTCGAGTCAATTTATGATAAATCCACCTCTCGTCTCTTCGAGCACCTCGAGACTAGCTGTCTCGGCCAGCAGCTTCATACTGTTCATTCGAAACATATCGACATCCACATGGCCTCTGCTAGCGGCTCCGTTGCTGCAGAAAACATAGCAAAAGCCGCCAAAGCAGCGTTCGAAACTTCCCAGCTAATTCCGTCTTCCGAGCGGTTGAAAGCACTTTCTGAGATACGGAAGGAGCTGGAGTCCGCTAAGGACGAGATACTCGCCGCAAACAGAATAGATCTCGAGGTGCATACTGCTCTCATTCCGTGGCAAGGCTCACCACACTACCGCGACATGTCTGTCTGCTTTACACGCTCATTAACCGACTATTGGACTAGGCGGCTCAACATGAAGTTGATGCGGGTCGGATGTCTGCGGCGCTCCTCAAACGACTCGATTTTGGTAAAGGAGACAAATGGGAGGCGATGCTGCAGGGCGTGACGGACGTCGCAGACTTGCCAGATCCTACTGGCAACGTATCTTACGCTTCAGAACTGGACGATGACCTCAAGCTGTATCGCGTCTCATGTCCAATCGGTGTCCTGTTGGTCATATTCGAGGCTCGCCCGGAAGTCGTTGTCAATATTGCTACACTGGCAGTCAAGTCAGGTCGGTTCCGTATTTTTATTTCCTGTCGTATTGAGTCCCTGAAGACGAGACGATGTGCAGGAAATGCTGCGATATTGAAAGGAGGCAAGGAGTCGAACGAGACCACGCAATTGCTTTCAAAGGCTATTCAAGCTGCGCTGTCCAAAACTTCTCTTCCAGGCACTTATATTCAGGCGATCCAGACACGAGCAGAGGTTTCTGCGCTACTAGAGCTGGACCAGTACATTGATCTGGTGATCCCTCGCGGCAGCAACAGCCTTGTACGGAATATCCAAAACAACACACGGATTCCTGTCATGGGGCATGCAGATGGCTTGTGCAGCGTCTATCTCGACGAGTCTGCCGACTTAGAGAAGGCGTTGCGCGTTGTGCTGGATTCTAAGGTATATACAGCCCCCATGGATTCCCGTGCTAGACTGCCGACATTCGCACCCAGATAGACTATCCCGCCGCATGCAACGCCGCAGAGACACTCATCGTCCACGATAGTCTCCTCTCGACAGTCTGGCCCGCCGTCGCAAAGGCGCTCCTTGCAGCCGATGTTCAACTCCTCTGCGACCCGCCCACACTATCCGCTCTTACCTCGCTCTCCCCCGCCACTCCTAACCTCACTACACACATACACCCATCCACCCCCACAGCATATACAACCGAGCACCTCTCGCTCACGCTCTCTGTGCTCACGCTGCCCTCGCTCGCCGCGGCGATCCAACACATCAACGCGCACTCGTCGCACCACACGGACTGCATCGTGACGGAGGCGCGCGAGGCTGCGGCGCAATTCTGCCGCGGGGTCGACTCGGCGGGGACGTTCGTGAACGCGAGCACGCGCTTCGCGGACGGGTTCCGATACGGGTTCGGCACAGAAGTCGGGATCAGCACCGGGCGCATCCACGCGCGCGGGCCCGTCGGCCTCGAGGGGCTCGTCACGTACAAGTACGTGCTGCAGGGCACGGGCGCGCAAGGGCACGTCGTGGGCGAGTTAGGCGTCGGCGAGGGGAAGAGGCAGTATAAGCACCGTAAGTTCGACGCTTCGGTGGTGCCATTCTAGGGGCCGAGGTATGGTGCAAGTGAGATACAACGGGAGTGTGCGATTGTAGCGACTAGGGTATAGCATTACAATGTCTATGTATCCAACGGGTGCTGTGTGCATCCATCACGACTCCCTCTTCGCCTTCTTCTCTGATGATGATGGGACCATGTCCTCATCCTCTGCCTTCCGCTTGCCCGTGCCATTTGCTTCGGGCGCCTTTTTCTTCTTTTTCACGATCCCCGTCAAGTCATTCACCATCGTTTGTGGGGGCGCACCCGTTGACGCTGAAGACGCGTTCAGCTCACTATCGAGCGCCTTTGCAGCGAGCGCTGGTGCAGACTCATCAGGCTTATCTGGTGATTTGAGCTCCTCGACCTGTGCGGAGAACAAGTCGCGTCGTCAGTTTTCCGGGAGGACCCGTCTGCGAAGCACACGCACCTTCAATGCCAGGTCCTCCTTAAGGCCCGTCAGTTCCTTCACCTCGCCCTCCATCTGCGGCTTCGTCATCTTCTGTATCGAGTCATCCGCCAACACCAGCGACGCTGTCGCCCTCCCTTTCCCTTTCCCCTTCTCATCATTGCTCTCGTCCATTAGCTCGGGCTTTGCAGGGCTTTGTCCACTGAGTGTGTCGCGCAGCTCTGCAAGGCGCGCCTCGACACTCTCGAGCGCGCGCTCCGCGTGGACGATCGCGTCGCTGAGGCGGCCGGGCGTGAGGTCGAGCACGATGCTCAGCTTGTAGTGCACCTCCGCGATCTGGCGCGACGAGAACGGCAGCAGCGCGCGCTTGAGCTCGAGTCCCGCGCCGAAGTCAGTAATCGCCTGGTCAAATTTTTCTGCACGCGCCGCGTCAGCTCAGCGCAAAAGCCCCCCACAGAAAAGAGAGCACGCACCGGTCTCGAGCGACACGTCGCCGAGCGCCATGTACGTGTCCGCGAGCTTGAGCTTGACCGCGTCGTCCCCGTCCTGCTGCTTCTCGTATAGCGCGCGCGCGAGATCGAGCACCTCCCATGCGGCGTTGAAGTCGTCCTCGGGCTCCGCGTCGTCCTCGCCCTCGTCGTCCTCACCTTCTGCATCCGCATCAGCGTCCGCGTCCGCGTCCGCCGCGGCCCGCGCCGCCTCCGCGAACAGGTCGACCGGCGCGTCGTCGTCGTCGTCGTCCGCATCGCCGGAAAAGGACAGGAACGCGCCGCTGCCGCCGGCCTCCGGTTCTGCCGCGTGGCCAGGTCATATGAGCCACGAACGGGATAGATGCAAGAGCAGGCGCACTTTTGTGGTTCCCCGCGACGGCGTCGTCCGGCTGCTCCTTCCCCAGCACAGAGCTTTGCGCGATCGCGTTCTCCAGCAGCGCCTTTCCGTACGAGAAGTAGAGGTCCGCGAGCTCCGGGGCGTCTTCGCCGTGTGTTGCCGTGCTGCGTGCAAGGCAGGTGTGAGTCGGCATCGCGAGGGACGACGCGTAGAAGGATGTGCTACGTACATGAGCTCAAGAGCTGTTGCGTAGTGGTCGACTGCAGCCTCGTATTCCCGCAGCGCGAAGGCGCGTTTGGCATGTTCGAGTGCCTCCGAGATGGCGTGGGTTGCATCGGAGGCAGCAGGCGTCGTAGATCCGTTCTTAGCACTGTACGGAGGCCCTGTTAAGGATCAAACCAGGTGACGAACAGGAATGTGAACGCACGGCGACATGGTGGTGATGGTGGTGGTGGAAGCGAGACAATGGTTGGCGTGGCCAACGGTGCGCCTGACTTACCTTTATGGCAGCGACGGGCAACAAGGCTCTGCATCACGTAAGCGTAGCCACGTTGCGTAATTGAACGCGTCGCGTCGCGTCGGTCAATCGGCCACATTTACAACACAGATAACCTGAATACCCCAACATACGATGTGTTTACTACATGCTGAATGGGATCTCCTGAAAACCAAAGTTTCCGGGCATGCAGAAGAGCAACTTGAAGGTGGATATCCTAGCATCCACGCGTCTACGAAAGTCCGGATAACGATGGAGACCAAAAACGACATCTAGAGGCAGTTGACAGCGGAAGAATCCCAGACATCACACTATTGGCAAAGAGAGCTATATACTTAAACACCATGATAATACAATAAGGAAATCACAGACGGATAACCAGCTCTACTCGTCGACCCCTTCGTCCCACCCACGCGAGCGGTCGACCGCCCGCTTCCATCCCTGCCACCGTTTCTCTCTTTCCGGCTCCTCCATACCAGGCGAAAAGTTGACGTTGCCCTGCGTATTCACCTCTGCCAGCGTCTCCGGCTTGCTGATGTCCCATCCGAACAAGCCCACAGCAGAGCCTGCAAGGAGCGCGGAGCCCAGCGCGGTGGACCTGGTCAGAGTCATTTAGGTCATCTCAAGGAAGACAAGTTTGAGACCACATACTCGCGCATCTCTGGCCGGATCACAGTGAAGCCACCGATGTCTGCCAGAATGGACATGACCATATCACCGTTCGTCATGCCGCCGTCGACCATGAGGCGCTTTAGATCTGACTTCGAGTCGAGCTTCATGCTCTCGAGGATCTCACGCGTCTGGAATGCGTTCGCCTCCAGCGTCGCGCGGGCAATGTGCGCGGGCGTTGTGTAGGACGACAGGCCTGCCATGCAGACATAGTCAGTCGCATTGACCAGGTTGATGAATGTCACACGAGGCACGAACCAATTAGCAGACCTGCAGCGCCAGGATCCCAGTACGGTGCGAGGAGACCTGAGAACGCAGTCACGAAGTAGACGCCTCCAGAATCCGGGACGGTCGCGGCGAGCACGTTCACCTCGTTGGCAGTAGAGACCAAGTACATAGAATCTCGGAGCCTACGACAAGATAGAGCGTGTGAGTTACACGGACTACCGCATTCTGTTAAGCCTCACGGACCACTTGATCGCACTTCCCGCGACAGCAACTATGAATCAGACTGATGAGAAACCAAGGCGGCCAGAAAGCCTGTTCCACTCACTACTTCCTTCGAGCGCGTACACGGGTTTACTATCAGGGCCGTTCTGGTAAGCCACCTGCACATCGTGAGTGAGAACGTCTCGCTAGACCCAAAGCACCTATCACTCACCGTGCTCAACAGTCCGTGCTGGCTCTGCACAATCTCTGCGCCAGTACAGAACAGCAGGAATGCACCCGTGCCGTACGTGCACTTTGCCTCGCCCTGCTTCAGACACTTGTTGCCGACGAGTGCACCCTGCTGGTCGCCCACAAGTCCAGCTATCTGCACGCCCTTGAGTTCACCACCGGCGAGTTTGCCGTAGATCTCTGAGGACGATACGATTTTGGGAAGAACGGACTCCTTGACATCGAAGAACTTGAGAAGCACAGGGTCCCAGGAGAGCGTGCTGATGTTCATGAGAAGCGTACGTGACGCATTCGTGACTTCTGTGATGTGCAAACCAGTCCCCACCCCACCGGTGAGACACTAGAAATCAGGTGAGCCGAGCCGTTGTTCCCAGGAACTTCCGACGCTCACATATACAATCCAGGACTCGACAGTGCCAAAGAGGAGATCATCATCTTCGTGTGCCTTCTTGACATTCTCGTAGTGATCGATCATGTAGCGTAGCTTGATCGCAGAGAAATATGTAGAAATCTTCATTCCTGTGCTGGAGCCCCGTGACGCTATCAGAACTGTTCTGGAGTCCCTCCTCGGAGAAAACAGACATACATGTCTTTGAGCGTTTGGATACCCTCCTCGCCCTTCTTGAATGTCCCCGGCTGCACCTCAATCCCGACGCTCTTGAGCTTTTGCTCAAGACGGGCTACGGTGTGCTTCGTCCTCGAGTCGGTCCACACGATCGCACGACACAACGGTTTCCCCGTCTCGCGGCTCCATGCCACCACCGTCTCGCGTTGGTTTGTGATGCCTGGAGGCGAGCGCTCAATACCGCGCCTGAGTCACGTGAAGCGTGTGGGGCACCGACCGATGACTTTGACGCTTTCCTTTGCCCACCCCACCGACTCGAGGGCCGTGCACGCCTCGCTGATGCAGACCTCGCAGCTGTGAATGAGCTCGTCGGCATCCTGCTCGTGCCATCTGTGTCACACAGTGTCAGCAACATTTTGCGAGCGTGAATCCGCGCACAGAGCGAGTCTCACCCAGGCTCAGGATAGTACTGGGGATACTCGAGTTGGTGCTGGGCGACAATGTTTGCATACTTGTCGAATATCAGGAAGCGCGTTGACCTGGCGTACACGACGAGGTGAGCGTCGGCGCTGCATCCCGCCAAAAACCACCGAGTCGCACGTACGTTGTACCGCAGTCGAGCGATCCCACGAATTCGCCTTGTTTGAGCGAGGTCATTGTGGATGAATGTCGCGGTATGAAGGAAGCTGTGGGGAAGCGGGGAAGGCCCTTCGCAGAGAACGCGGAGCACTTTACAGGGCAAGAGCGCGCACGGTGGGGCGGTCCGGCCGGTCAGCTGATCCCGGACACTGCATTCCGCAATTATGTAGTGCGCTCCGCCCTGCTCCGCCATGGGGCCCGTGGCGCTCTACAGGACCCGTGAGCAGTCTTGTGCAGCGAACAAGCCGACAAATCAGCCTTGCTACCCATCGGTGCCCGTGCTAGGCGCTAGCGTGTACGGCACCGCTTCAGAAGGCATACAGTCGACAGAGCATCACGCACGAGATCCGCAGATAACAAGGACGACGTTAATCTATAGTGTCCCAGCGCAGTGCACAGCGCTCCGTGTCCATGGTACATGTATTGACTACGAGGGCCCCTGCATGGTGCCCTCCATTACTGCGACAAAGCGCCTGTACATCTGATCAGCCAGTGAGTATAGGCGTCCTGCGCTGACCAGTTGCGCATCCCGCAGTCCTCATCGTGGACATGTGCCAACACTAAGAGAGTAGCTTCGATATCAGCTTCGGCACGCTGCAGGCGAGAGATATCCGGGCACTGACGGGAGTGACGGGAATGGACGGCCAAAAGCCTATTGCGCACGGGGTTTGGGAATCCCGAACTTGTTTCTCTCCCAGGCGGACCACGTAAATATGGGAAGTGGGTGCGCCTCGGTATTGAAGACCCAACGATCCAAGGGTACCAGGTCTTCTTCGTGGAATAACAAGTACAGGTATTTCAACCTGGAGTATGAGACATTAGTGCTTGTGGCATAAGGCAGCAGAGGGGTGTGTATTTACGTTTCGGCGAGGAAGTAGCTGTGCGGCCGACCATGTAAGATTACTATGGTTGATGCCAAGAAAATGTCTTACCTGGGCATTTCATCCTTCTGCGGGGCCGGTGTACGCTCCACATTACTAATGGTCGTGTAGCCCGACTTCGTCTTGGCTTCGCGTTCCAGTGCTTCGAATATCGCCCACCCGCGTTCCCGCCATACAGGATTGCCGGTGGTCCGCCACAGAAGGTATATCGACTCGAGAGTCTGGTACAACAAACCCGTCAATAACACATGGCTATCAAATAGTAAGAGCGCACCTCAGGCCGCAAGAAGTACTCCCCCCTCTTCATCGCGTAACTGCGCCTTTTGATGGCGTTGTCGCCCTCGCTCAGCAGAATGGGCGGCTTGTCCCCAAGGCCCGGCAGGACCCCGCGCGCGCCGCCCCGTCGCCATGCCTCCACGTCGTCGATCCACAACCGGCCCATCTGGTCCTGCGCTGTCTTCCCCATTGCCTTCTTGAAGGGGGACACGCGCGACGTGTCCGGCTTTGGCCGCATATACACGTCTTCGGGCCCTAACCCGGACGCTTGGTCTGCGTACATCAGCCAGCACGACGTCGCCAGCCCCTCCGCAGCCCACATATGCAGCGATCGCAAGTCAAACGCCTTCAGCAACTCGTAGGTCTCCTGCCCCCGCGGGCCCAACGTGCTGGGGTCCAGGTCCGCTAGCGTAAAGTTGAGCGTGTGCGCACCCAGTGCGAGCAGGCCCGGGAAGAAGCACGACAGGTGTTCGAACTGGTGCGTGGGGATCCACGATGGTGTCATAGTGTCGGTGACGTAGAGGAGCTCGCGGTCCTCCGAGAGATACAGGAGGTGTGTCAATATGTGGTTAGTCGTGCGGAGATCTGGACACAGGTCAGCAGTGCTTTCGAGGAGGCTCTGCCGTACTCACACATCTGCAGGCTTGATGTATCGCTCTTCGCCGTCATGAGATACTCCTTGAGCAAATATTCGTGCGCGCTATCCGCTGCAGCGCCAACAGATAACGAGTCTGGATTGGTGTAGTATGTCGGTCATTCCGCATCAAAACATTCCCATACGACATACCATCTAAAGCTTGGCCGGACATGATATTCCACCGTTTTGGAAACATGTCCCCTTGCCGACTTACGTTTGCCTGAGCGAGAGCTTTTATAACGCGATCCGCCTGCAAATACTCTGTCAGTTACAATGCGACATCGGATTATGAACAGAATCACTGACTCTATCATAATGCTCCTTCTTACCCGTTGCTCGAGCCAGATAGAGATACTCCAGTTGACAGCTCGCGATTTCTGCGAGGATGCCGATCTGCCCACCTCGAGTATTGTTACTGTAAATGGGTAGTCATGAATGCCAATAAACATACGTGTATTCGTCAAGCAACCGGACAGAACACATGCGAGAAGAACGACCAGCTTACTTGATGGTATTGACTCCGAAATAAGGGAATCCTGTGGGCGTTTCGAATGCGGGTGCGAGTAGTTTTGCGAGGTCATCGGCCCGTTCAAGTAATATCGGCTCATGAGACATGGCGTAGGCCGATAATAGGCCTCCAAGATAGCGGATGACAGTCTCGAAGAAAGGTGCGTAGACCTCCTGATAATGATCTTCTGAAATAAGGCGCTGAAAACGGAGGCATGCTAGTCAGATTTCCAAAGGCGAAAAAGACTATATTGAGAGATCCCCACAGGGAAAGTGGAAAATAAGGATGGCACAGCAAAGACGTCTGCCGCACTACCGCAAGGTGGCACTGGCGAAGTATCGTCTGAGTTCACACGAGACGAGACTAACGACGACACATGCATGTCGCAAGTGGCCAGAGCCGCGAAGATGAGGATGAGCCTGGGCTTGAAGCCCTGAGGTTGTGACCAAGATAACTCTAACACAGTTGTATAGAGATGAGATTTCGGCTTCGACGCTCAGAAACCCCATGGTGTTTCCGGGTGTATGGGGAATGTCTCGGAAGAATGAAATTTAACAGAAAGACCTCTCACAGATGGGGTCTTGAATTCAGCTTGTTCGACGAGGGGCAGTGCACGTTCGAATTCGTCCGTCAAACCCATCAAGATCATGGTGTCCAATGAGTCGATCACGGACACACCCCAGCCGTTGAAGCTGCGGAATGGACACGTTGGAAATGAGAAAACCTCAGGAGACACGATGCTAACACGTACTTGTCGACGCTCATATTCGACAATGGTCGGAGCTCGTCATGCGGGAAGGCATGCGTCTCGTACCCATGGTACGCGTGAAGGAAGGCCTGCTTGACCTGTTCCGCACGACTGTTCCAGAGGGCTGTAGTATTCTCGGACTGCTCAACCACAATTGCTGGGATGTATCGGAGGTCTGACGGTGATGATCCTGAAAGTGCGATATAGTAGAATGTGGTGAAGAACAGGACCAGTCCTGCGACAAGAGCCAGGTGGCGACCGGACATCCGTCTTGATAGAAAGGTGTTCCATACGGGTCCGGAGTAGGCTCGCAAGCTTGTGCTCACCGTAGGAAGCAATCCCGACGACATGGTGAAGTCCGAGCGGGAACGAGCGTGTAGTTTGTGTAGAAGTATACGTCTGTGTGCTCCCGAGACACGGAATATTGGAAGAATGTGTTAGTTGCCTGTCGGTGTCATCTAGAGGAGATAATGATAGGCTGCCGGAATAGATAGTGCGAATCCGACTGCTCGCAACAGGGCACAGTGAGAGCTGTCGTCGGATGACCTGGATGGTGGTGGGAGGAAGTCAGTTGCCGACGAGAGCCTTGATGGCAGCCATAAGCGCTGCTAGCTCACTCCGCCCAACACAGTGAGGGGAAATCCCCTCAGGGCTTCGCTGCCAATCCTCTCCCCCACACAATCTCCGCCAGCCATAATGACAAGTTTCGAGAAGGTCGTCAAGCTTGCATGCAAACCAAAAGCTGCCCCACCCAAGGCCAAGGTGTGTAGATTCTCCAGTCTTCAGCAGCGACGTGCGTAGGTTGCTCAATGGCCTCCAGTACCTCGACCCCATTATCGCCGCAACTTGGTCAGAAGATGGCGCTGTACACGATGTATGCAAGGCCCTTACGCCCCGATTCAGGGAGCCTAATGTTATTGTACGCCGCCTTGCTTGTGCTACTCGCCTCAGTTGAAATGTTGACGGTGGATGGCATGATCGGGCAGGTCGTCTTCAAAGCATTGATCGTCCTCCATACCATGATTCGTAATGGCTCCACGGACAACGTCCTTCAATACCTTTCTTCGTCGGATGTCCTCAAGCTGAAGAATGTTTCTGCTGGAAATTGGGAAGGTATGCCCTAGCGCCGACCAAGTGTTCGCCGACTTTGCCCGGCTGATCTTGTCGGTTCAGGCTACAATACCCCGCAGAACCTCCAGCAATATGCTACCTATCTTGAATCCCGTATTCGTGCATATCGTGACCTGAAGCATGATGCTATCCGTGTACAGTCCGAGACGAACCGGGATATGCGCAATTCACAGGCCATCGAGGAAGGCAGGATAGATCCTGGCGTTGTCTCAACATCAGCACGCAAGCGCGGCAAGACTATTCCAGCTCCTGTTGCTATACCTCAGCGGAGCAAGACCATCACGGGCAGGAAGCTCAGGATCATGACGGTGGAGAAGGGGCTATTGCGCGAGACGAAGATTGTTCAGAAGATGATCGACGCCTTAATAGATTGTCGCGTACGTAGGCATTCTGATGCGTGTTACTGCATGGAAGACTTGACGAACTCGACAGTTCTACCTCGACGATCTGGAGGACGAGCTCAATATCACCGCTCTACGCATGTTGGTGAAAGATCTCCTCATCCTCTTCCAAGCCTGCAACGAAGGTGTTATCAATGTCTTAGGTGCGTTTGTCCTTCAACTTCCGGTACCGCAGGGCAAAGTAATACAATTTTTAGAGCATTACTTCGAAATGTCACACATTGATGCCGAGGAAGCACTCATCATTTATCGGCATTTCTGTAAGGAGACAGAACGTGTTGTCGAGTATCTCGGCGTGGCGAAGAAGTTGCAGAATTTGCTCAATGTTCCCATTCCCAATTTACGACATGTGGGTGTACTTGATCTTGGTAACAACCGCTGACTAACGACTTTCCTAGGCCCCGGTTTCATTAGCAGGTGCCTTGGAGGAGTACTTGAATGATCCCAATTTCGAACAAAACAGAATCGAGTACAAGACGAGCAAAGACGCAGCAGACAGGAATGCGAGGCTAGGCGTGAAGGCCCCCGCCAGAACCTCTACGAAATGTACGTGACAATACTTCCTTGGATTACTGATCTCAACTAACAGTATATACGTTGTTTAGCAACCTCGCCGAAACCAGCTGAAACGTCTTCGGCTCCTGCTGCAGTGCCGCCACAAGCGACCCCGGCGAAATCGTCAGGGGGGCAAACAATGATCGACTTCTTCTCCGCTATTGAGGGCGAGCAGCAGTCCATGTTCAACCCTCAAACCAACAGCCCAACGACGAACTACTTCCAACAGCATGCCGCGCACAACCCGTTCATGCACCAGCAGATGACCGGGGCACCGAATGCCTTTGGTGCACAGGCATTCGCCCAGCCTCAGATGCAAGGCAACCCACGGGCTTCATGATGCCTCAACAGACCATGATGCCCCAACAAACTGGCACGAACCCTTTCGGTATGCAGCAGCAGCACAACAACAACAACAGCAGCCGTTTCAGCCGTTCCTTCAGCCTCAGCACACTGCTTTCCTTCAACCTCAAGTGACTGGTGCGAACCCGTTTCGGCAGAGCACGTTGTTCCCGCAGGCGACGGGTATGTCGCCGTTCGCGATGGGTGCTCCACAGCCCCAGCCCGCCAGTACGAACCCCTTCCCTTTGCAGATGCAGAGTACTGGAATGCCACAGGGTCTAGGAGGGCAGCAGCAGCAGGGTGCACCGAACGGCGGACATCCGTCCTTCAACCAATTCACGTCAATGGCTGGGTCATCAAACTCACCGTTCCCTTCTATGCTGCACCCATGCCTGGTACACAAGCGTCGTCCGCGCCCAACTTTTCTGCACCACAGCGATCAGCGTCTGTTCCGCTCACCACCTTCCCTTCTCAATCAAGTTCTTCGTCTAATCCTCCGCCTGCTGAGCCAGTCAAAACACACCAGACAGGTTCTAGGAATCCCTTTGGTGTGCCCGTGACAACTCCACCTCCTGTTCCGAAGCCGCCTACTCTGCTGGAGCTTGCAATGGGCACCGGCAACAACAGCCAGCCTAACGGGGCACAGCAGTTGCAGCCTCAACCCACTGGTCAGCTGGGTTCGAGCTTCGGGCTTAATGGCTTTGGCAACCAGTCCAGTTCGCAGCCCAATGGCTCTGCCATGTCAAGCGTCGCGTCGTCATTCTCGACGAACCAAAGCAACGGCAGCCAGTCGCCAGGAACATCTCCGCTCTTCGCACAGCCGACGTCGTCCACTACGACCGGATCGACCTTTTCGACTCGCTCTTCTCCACTCTGTCCATCCAGCCACGGGCGCTACCACGACTTCCGCGACGCCGTCCATATCCGTGTCCCCCGCGCCGCTCAAGCCGCAGACGACGGGCTACGGCGGGATCAAGGCGTTCAAGCCGTCATCATCCTTCGGTGCGGCGCTCCTCGAGTCGCTTCCGACTATCCCGCAGTCCGCGCCTGGCACGCCGAGTGAGTCGCCCAACCCCACTCCCTCGTCGCTACCCAACGCCAACGGTGCGAACGGCAACTCTGCACCTGGGAACGGCCTGACGGCCCAGCGGACGGGCATGCCCTTTGGAGGGCTCAATGCGCAGCCGACTGGCTCATTCGGGGTGTGGGCGGCTCGACCGTCGGTTCAGGTCTGCGTCCGCAGATGACCGGCGCGATGGGGGCGCGAACCCGTTCCGAGCGTCCATGTTCTCGATGGCGCCGTCGGCGACCGGCGGGCGTTTAGCGCTGGGCCAGGCGGGCAGTCTGCATTCCTGGGCTCGTCGTCGATGCCCGCGTTCGGCGGGTCGCCCTTGAGCAACGCGGGGGCGGGGGCGTTCGGGTATGACGCGTCAAAGTCGCCGCAGCAGCAGAACGGGAATGCGTCGCTGATTTGATATTCTAGCTACACTTTGGTTCAGTCCACACATTCGTTTTCGTGTACTTTTAATCTCGCTTTCGCTTTCGCCTTTGGCGTTGGTATTGTGCACTGGAGGTGGCGCCGGCTGCCTCCGTGCTATGTGGGACAATGCTATGATACTCGATACTCATTTGTGCGGCTCACGCAATAAATACCCGACATAATTGTACTCTCGTTACGCCTTACTTGCACTACGGACTTGGCTGTTGAATTTCGAGGCGCTGGAGAGTATCATTGGCGAAGCACTACAATTGCCTTATATGGATAGAGCCTTAATATGTGGCGGAGTGGTTTGGGCGCTAAAGCAACATCGCGGCGTGCGGCATGGGTTAAAGTTACCAGTGTGATGTCTGCATCATGGTTCAAACGAAAGGCTCGCCTGGATGCGCTCCTCGACGTTAATGGAGACGAAGATGACGCTGAGGCCCTTGCTCTGGACCGTATACTTCACGGTCAGAGCGTGATTGGAAAAACCTGTAAGTGTTTGATATGTGAGTTCACGCATGCGGATGCTCACCGTTAAACGCTCTAGCGAAGACTGCGGAAATTGACGCGTTGCGCTTTACCGACAAAGATTTGGATGTTGTTGGCACCCTAGAGTACGGCCAATTCGGGGTGGTAAGCACCACTAGCCACCGCGCAACGCCCTTGTTTCTCAGTTCACTCGATCAATATAGATCGATGTTGTAACCTGTAAGCTCAATGGTTGCGTGTACGTGCGCAAATCCATAGAAAAGCGCCTCGCTCTGAAGACTTTCGATGTGGGTGGTCTCGTAGTTCGGAACTTCCGGGCGCTGATGGGTTTGTGAACCAGCAATGTTCCCCTCAGCTCGAGCGAGATATCTTGTTGCGCGCTCGCAGATCTGATTCGGAGTGGGCACCACATCTATTATGTGCCTTCCAATCTCCCACCCACCTGAACCTTGTCATGGACTATGCCGAAGGTGGAACACTCTGGGACGTTCTGGAGTCTAGTCCGCACGACGGCAAAGTTCCGGAGGTAGACCTGCATTGGTGGCTGCCACAAATTGTCAGTGCGATTCATTGGTGCCATTCGCAAGGGTTCGTGCATCGGTGAGTACTTCTCAGTTGAACCTTCTCCACACGACGACTGACCACTGTTATAGCGATGTGAAACCACACAACTTCGTCTTAATGCCGAGTTCCCGCCTGCAATTGATTGATTTTGGATCAGCTGCCCCTCTGTTCCCACCGGAACCGGACGGTAGCCAACAGGTGCCCAAGCAGCACTGTCTAGTACCTTGTGGCACATGTGACTACATCTCGCCGGAGATCCTTCAGGCACACGAAGAGGCTCTGGTGGCCCTGGAGATGGATGACGCGTCTTCCAGGCCGACAAATGACACCGGGGGATACGGTCGCGAGACTGATTGGTGGAGCATGGGCGCGATGCTGTATGAGATGGCTTACGGCGTCGCGCCGTTTTTCGCCAATGATATCAAGCAGACATATGTGAAGATTACAGAACATTATGTGAGTGCCTAGCAACTTTCATGCCTTTGCTGAGTTGCCGATGGTTCGATGAGCAGAAATACCTGCGCTACAATAAGTCTATATCAATATCTAACGACCTGCAAGATCTGCTTCGCCGGTAAGCAGGCATCTAGATCAAAACAAGCACGCCAGACTCATCGTTTGAATTTAATAGATTGCTAACGAGCTCAGAATTGCGACTGGGCCGAGGGAGTATAAAAGAAATAATGGATCATCCATTCTTCTCGGACATTAACTGGTCCACTCTCCGTGATAGTGAGTCTGATTATCACACCATTACTTACTTCAGACTGTTGATCTCATGCGTATTATATTGCAAGGACCTAGACCGGATAAACTTCACCTACCTCAATTTACATATTCTACGCCGGTGGCGCCAACTCATGTAGCCATAGATAACTCACATTCTCCGTCGGAGGCATCATATTCCCGTCCGTTCGCCTTTTCTGCTCTCTTCCAGTCTTCCCCGCTTTCAAATCCGGGGACCTCCATCCTCCCTACTACTCCTGCACAAAACACCAGCCGGTCAATTCTCCGAGAACACTCCCTCGCATCTTTCATTGGCTTCTCCTGGGGACCTCCCAAGGACGTATTTGGAAGCGCGTCTACGCAGCCAAATTCAGAAGCCCTGGGAGATCTCAACACTCCTCGTCCATTACGCGGCTCTCCGTCCCCTCTACGCCATTCCAGCGGGCCACACCCGCTACCATACACAGCATACCGAACATGCAACGGTACCCGTTCGCAACGCCGATCCGTCCGAGCGCCTTAACGCCGCATCAGACGCTCCCGCGCGCAAGCACACTGAGGCGCACCGCACCGCGGCGCGCGGTGTCGGACCGTGAGGCGATGAAGCAGCTCGCGGAGTGCGTGGGGATGAGCGCACGCAAGAAGGTGCTCGAGAGCGGGCGCAAGCCGCGCGTCCTCGCGTCGTTCAGCCGCTCGTCCGGGCTCAAGGAGCTGCGCTTCGACACGTCCGTCGTCGTTGTCGGTGGCGACGGCGGCATGTCGTACAAGGCCGACCCGCCGACGTATTCCTCCGAGAGCGTGCTCGGTGCATCGTTGCTGTCGGTCTCGGGCGCGAGCGCGGCGACGCAGGAGCTGCTGGTGGAGAATGCGAGCTTTTCGGACGCCGACTCGGACGCGCCCCCGAGCCCGAGCCCGACTCCGCGCCCGGGGTCCGCTATGTCCATGCTGTCCCGGAGAAGTCAGACGCCGACGACTTCGAGCTCCTATTTCCTGCGTGTGGGGCAGGGAGGCGTGCCGGGCGATGAGGCGAGACGACCCGTTTCACCGTCTTTTGCGGAGTCAACTTCGCTCGCGCCGGCAGCCGAAGGGCGGCCTCACGATCTCCTCGACGGAGATCTTTCGTATGCTGTGCTCGACAAGTTCGAGAGAAGACACGCGAGACTGCTCCAAGACATTGCGAGCACGGAAGATCGCCTCGTTCATGTGATGGCCATGGTCAGGGACCCGAAGTAACTTATGCCTGTATTCGGTGATCGAGCGTCTGACGAGTACTCTGTATCTCCTCTATTTGCGACGTATCATCCTTGTCCAACTAGACACCACTGTATGGTGAGTTGGTTCCATCCGTACCGTCACTAGTACTGCTGATGTTGTTCGAATGTTAAGGACATTGCTATATCGTAATGTACAATATAAACTGGTACGGAAGTGAAATCGTCGCTGCGATAACCTTCCGCCGAACATACGTTACCACGACACGAACGCCAGCGCGCGGAAGAATCGACAGACTTCTGTGTATAGTGAATTGAAGAAAATCTGCAGGAAATGATGTATATGCCACACCGTCCGATCTAATTTGTTCTGTGCGGCATTGTTCAAAGCACTCACAACATAGAGATCATCGGCCCACTACGCTTTATCGCCCAGTACGAGAACCGTTGCGTGCCAGGTTCTTAGACGATGGGGCGTCAGCAGGGGAGGTTGGGAAGCGAAAATGCGTGCGAGCTTGCGTTATCGCTCGTAGAAGAGAGATCATCTGCATGCCACTTCATTTTCGGGCACCCGGGAACGCACTTCCAGTCTGAATGATATACAGCACTACTAGTAGGGACCTGATCATCCAATGTTCCGCTCTTCGCGGGAGAGCTTTTGGTGGAACCTACCATGCAGTAACTTACATGCCCAGGTTCGATGTGTGATTCAGTTGCGCTCTGAGTTGCCCAGCTCGAGACATGACAATCCCATGGAGCCATTGAACATACGTTCAGGTACGCCTCTGGACAAACCATACCTTTCTGGACACATCAAACCGCTGCGCGAGTAGAAAGGTTTTCTGTTCCAGGGGCAACCAACTACCACTTTTACAATCTTCCTGCGAGATTTCATATGATCCGAATGTATGGCCATCACTGACATGACATGCTGCTGTTGTGGTGAGTACAGCCGTGTGAAGCGTTTGCCACGTCGGACGTACCAGTGAGTCTCGAGGAAGTCTTGGTGATTGCCAATCCTGTGGGCGTCGTTGTCAATCAGCCTGAGAGACCGTCCCACCTGCCCTTGTTATCTAAGCTCTAAACTACAGCATCGCTCCCACCATCCACAGGAACGCATCTGAACAGTGCCAAGCGTTCCCAGTCTATTGCCTGGCTTGTTCATTCAGAGTCCATGAGCGGTCAGGGCAGTTCGATGGAAAAAGGTACCGGCCATCGACAGCCTAAGCCGGCGAAGGTACATGGAATCTACAGGGCTATATGGGTTTCTTTCAGACTAAAGTCCTGTCTATATGCTGGTTTTGCTGTCAGACGAGCAACGGAGAGCAACGCGACGGAGATCAATGGATCACGACTGCGAGGGTACTCAGACGGGGAATGCACGTGACATGTTGGGCGTGATAGTTGACGGAACGAGCTGTGATTGGCTGGGCGAGGGGGTGAGGACCCGAGCAGTCAAGAGTGGTCCCGGGCAGTCGTGCAGATTTCCATATGGCCCTTCTCCCCCCTGCTGCCCTTTATAACATCCCATCCCCATCCGTCCCATCCGCCGCCTCCTCCTTCCCGTTCGTGCAAGCGGTCCGCCTTGCACTCGAAGCTCAGACAACGTTTATCGAGCAGTGACCCAAGATCATGAGCGACGACGTTTACTGTGGTTCGGGCGGAGGTGCCAACACCTACTTCGGCCTCCGTGTTGCGTCCGTCTTCATCATCCTCGCAACGTCCATGACCGGGGCACTTTTCCCTGTATTGGCCAAGCGGACGAAATGGCTCAACGACCTCATCCCACCACTCGCCCTCCAAATCGCGAAGTACTTTGCCAGCGGTGTTATCGTACGGCTATCCTCTTCCCTGTCGAGTATATTATAATCTTTAAACGTCGCGCATTCTATGCAGATCGCGACGGCATTCATTCATCTACTCGATCCCGCAATGGCCGAACTGAGTTCCCCGTGCTTGTCACCAGAATGGCTAAACTACGTATGTCACCATTGTCACTCCGAATCCTCCCTTTTCTCATCCCATTGTTCAGCCGTACGCCCTCGGTATCTCGCTATGTAGCATTTTCACGATCTTCATCACGGAGCTCGTCGCCTTCCGCTGGGGAACGGCCAAGCTGGCCAAGCTCGGGATCACCCACGGTACGTCGAATATTCAATAATTGCATCACCACCCTCTCAATTTAATATTCAGATGCACATGGGCACGGCATGCCGTCTCAGCATGCGGCGCACGGGCCCGAGGGTGCTGGTCCGGTCGTCGAGTCGAAGACCATCGAGAGTGAGGAGAAGGACTTCACCGGCGCACCGGATGTCGAGACCGGTCCTGTGGGCTCGATCGCAGACTCTGCCACTGCACAAATAATCGGCGTGGCGATTCTCGAGTTCGGTGTCTTGCTGCACAGGTTGGTATATCCATATTTGCGCCTGCGCTCACACGTTGACAATGGCATTTTCAAGTATCTTGATTGGCCTCACGCTCGCCGTCGACCCCTCGTTCAAGATCCTGTTTGTCGTGATCGTCTTCCACCGTATGTCTTGCCGACAAATTTGCCGCTGCCGTGCAGGTACTGACTGTATGCCACAGAGATGTTCGAAGGTCTTGGTGTAGGTTCACGGCTCGCGTATATGCGCCTTCCGCCCGCATACAATTATATCCCCGTAGTCGGCGCGTGCCTCTACGGCATCACAACACCCATCGGCATTGCTGCGGGTCTCGGTGTCCGCACGACGTACAACCCGAACTCGCCTACCGCAAGTATCGTCAGCGGTGTCCTCGACGCGTTCAGCAGCGGCATCCTGATCTATACCGGTCTCGTCGAGGTGCGCTCGTCTTCGCCTTGCCCAGCGCAGGATGCTGACTGAATTCTCTCTCCCCAGTTGATCGCACACGAGTTTGTGTTCAATCGGGAGATGATGGAGGCCTCCAATGGAAAGCTCGCGCTCGCGCTCGGTGTCATGATGCTCGGCGCGGGGCTCATGGCGCTCCTCGGACGCTGGGCATAGGCAGTCTGCCCCGCCCTGGCGATTTGCTTTGTGCTTGCATGACCAATGACATCCCAGCATCCCTTTCCTCGTCCGGTCCATCATATCCCTCACCTCTCCGCTCGGACACGATTTTCATATCATTATCGCATGCATCGAATGTTTCGGGGGCGTGTACGCTGCTGTCGCTGTTGCATTAAACATCCTAGGAGCCAGGATTGTAGACATATCTGATCAATTAACAAGCACGGTGCTGCCGTGCAACTTCTCAGCAGCTTCCAAGTTGTGTGTACTGCTAAGCTGGCCCGTCGTCGGGATTGCTCGCTCTGAAACGATTGCCACATGTTTCGGTCATCATCTACTGCTGGAACCACCGTATATATGACCAAGCCCACAGGACATATGCTGGCCACGGACGCACGAGGTGTCATTTTCGAGAAAAATGCCTTCGGGCCAAGACATAAAGACGCATTGTGGCGCACCCGGTGACCAGGCATAAGCATAAAGATGCATATGCGCAACAAAAGAAGGCCACAGATGCCCACCAAAACAAAAGGCTTCTCTTCCCTTTCTCCTTACCCTCGTCTGCTCTCGTATTCAGGTGAGTCCTCTTCTTTTCTCGGGGGCGGGTGGGCACCGTGGTCGGAGTCAGACGCGATGCTCGTCCGGGCGCGGATCTTTCATGGTTCCCGGTACAAGTACCTCTACGTCCACATATGCCGGGCGCAGAGGGACGCTAGCTCGTGCGGAAATATACTCGACCTATACATGACTATAGCATGACGTTTCAGTGTTGCTACAGAGACTGCTGAACGAAAATGAATAGCAAATTCTCGAGCGGAAAGCCCAACTCACCCACCCAATCCTCGTGATGACAGCTGGATGCTGAACATCGATCTCCTGTGAGACATTAATCGTTGAGAAACCCGAGAAAACCGGATATTTGGCCAGATCATGCAAAGCAGCCAAGTCCTTTGGATCATCGTTGTCCTCGAAGGCATTTTGATCGTCATAAGTAGCAGATAAGCTGAGGTCGATCCAGTTCGGAGAACCTGAGGAGGAAGTGCCCCAGCTGGAAGACGAATATTCACGATTGTTGTTGGGACCGAACCGGCGGCAATAATTGGGAGCCACATATCGGCGAAGCATTCGCTACGCCTCTCGCGCGCCAGTTGCCACAGCATTCCGCAGACAAGAGACTTCTGTGCCTGAGCCTCAAGGCAAGCAAACGGTACCACAGTCGACGCCACACTGATAGGCAAGTGTGGCGTCGCAACGGGGCACAAGGCATTCCGGTTCGAGTTCCCCGTGGCGTCCTTGAGGCGGCGAAATTAACGCCTACAAGCTTGGGTATAAATCAGAGGCTCGCCTTGTTCACCCTCCCCCAGCTCATCTTCCCCCCACAGATACCACTCCCAACTCGACAACATACCGGCGATCCTCTTCGTCCTTCCGTGAGTACTGTAGCAGTTCTCCAGGCTGTCCATCCTGTTCACCGTGCTCGTATCCTAGCCCCGTCTGGCCACCCAAGGATTCTCCTATGCATGCCCGCCACACTCCAGCTATGAAGGTGCGTCATTGGCCAAGCCACACCTGACTCACCTCATCGTTGACCTCACTACATTCACTCCGCCACTACCGACCTTCGACTGCGACACTCGACCTCCACATTGGCGACCCACCCTCGACAGTGGCCGACGCGATCCGGAACCGACAGTGGCCATCGAGAGACATTTGGGTAAGGCGTAAGAATCGCGTGACAACATGACGGCACCGTAAGCACCACGGATACGAGTAAGATCACCAGTGAGGGACTGCCGGCTATGGGCCCGAGATGTGTGATTGTTGGTAAAAGATGCCTGCGGGCCACGCATAGATAGACACATTGTAGAGCACATAGAGACGACGTAGAAAGACGCAGAGGCGCACAATCAGGACGAAGAAGAGGCCGGAGATGCCCACCGACGCACAACAACACTCACCGTCATCCTCAGGCAGCCAGGTGAGTACCATTTTTCCCGGGGGCGGGTGGGCATCGCGGCCAGAGTCCGACGCGGTGCCTGTCCGGGCGCGGACCTTTCCGCGGTCCTCGGGATAAGTACCTCTGCGTCCACGATTGCGCATAGTCACATTTGCGCGACGTGGACGCAGAGTGAAACTAGCTCGCGCCGAATATCTTGATCGGACTCACGGTTATATGGCTAACTGACATGGAATGTGGACGTTTAGGACGGGCGACTGGCCTTGCCAAGTTGGTCTCGTACCTTCAGACCATCCACGACATTGCAAGCGCCACGCAGCATGGTGCCGAGGTGGGGTCGGTGCCGAAGGTGCAAGGTGCCGTCCTTCGCCGCACGTTTCGCAAGAGAAAATGGGGTGGCAGACCGGAGCAGGTGTCGTCCAGTGATCGCTGTGTTCGTGCTAGAATAATAAGCAACCACTTCCCGACTTGTGAGTCCAAGAACAGTTCGTGAGTGCATTATGCTAACGAACATTTCTACCCAGCCGCCAACGCCGTTCTTGGCACCCGCAGGATGGTCGGCGTCGACCCACCGAACGAGATCTTGCCCGCATGATCCTAATTGTTTGCCTTGATTTCCATCATACTCCCACATCGTCGCAGGATCTGTATTGTATGCACATGGGCTGAGTACATGTGTGCGCATAGGAATGTCAAACCCTTATGTACTACCGACAGATCTCGGCGTACATTGGGCGTCCTCTGACAAATAATAGTAAGTTTAGATCAAGGAGGAGTATGGACCTCCTCACTCAGGTACTACCTGTGACAGTACCCATGGCAGAACGTGAAGCACGACATCGGCACAACGAGCGACCGCAGGATGCAGTGCGGAAAGTCGAGGTAGCCCGGGTAGCCCTCCTTGAATGCGGAAAGGAGACACTGAGCAACTCTGCTATCTGCTTCACTATCAGGGAATCAGTCGGTGAGACGCCACTCGTCCTCGAAAAGATGACACAACTTACTTACCAGATATCTAGCACATGCGATTCGCTGGAACACGGTGTCGAACAGTTCCGGATCTCATAGCATCGTAGGAGGACTTAGCTCTCCTGTACTACAGCTATAGTTGTTGACTTGGTTCCGATACATGCCGCCTTCGAGTACTGGCAGGTTGTTCTCGAGCACTCTCAGCGCCTGTGAAGTGCACGGCAGTGACTCCAGGGCTCTCACCCTACACGACAACGTGTGTTAGCTCCCGAGACCTGGATAGCAGAGGCACTCTGGTACACCGGAACAGTTGACAGATTGAGTGATATTTCCGGAACCATCGCTTTGAAGCAGTGGCCGCGTCGGAGGAAGACATGGTTGCCTTATTCGGAGAGACGCGGGAGGCACCGTAATCCTGGTGGCGGCGGCGCTGGTCCCAGTACTTCGTTCACCAGCCCTTGCATCCTTAGCTTGAAACCCTCGTTGTATCTGCGATGTTTGGGGCATTCAAACGGTCAATTGTGAGTTGCACGTCTTCACAAGCCACCTCTCGACTGCTCGTCATGTACATATGCCTATTGATCTTCTTGCAACCCACCAGCCTCAGATCTCCATATTGTAAGCATTCTTGACCCCGAATTATGACTTACCGCTCATCTGTAGCACCATTCGCCCTCGACCTGACATACACAAGCCACAATCCCGCCTCCCCACCTTCTACTGCCTCCCTGCGCCTCCTCCGCGCCGCCCTCTCCGCACCCTACCCTCCTTCAAAACCTTCCTCTCCCCCGCTCTCCTTCAACCTCGATGTCATCGAGAACACACCGCCGACCGCCGACCAGCTCCGCACCATCCTGTCCTACCTCCCCTCCAGCAGCACTGCACATGCCGAGCACGAGACTGCGTCCCCCGTGAGCCTCCTCTCCGCGCACCCTGCCGTGCATTCGCGCCCGACAAGCCCCGAGGGCGTCGCGCGCCTCGCCGCACAGAACCTGCACGCGCTCAAATGGCCGATCGTCGTCGACTGGGACCATGGGCGTGCCGCGGTCGGCGACGTCGAGGGCGTCAAGGGCATCTTGGAGGAGATCCGCAAGCGGCGGGACGGAGAGGCCCCGGATGCGGAGGAGCACAAGCCGAAGGGGTGGTTCTCATGAGTGCGCGGTGTATGCGCGTTCTCGAGTGGATGCTCGAACTTCGGGGCGGCCAGTAAGTACTCCCGGACCAAGGAGGCTTGGACTTGCGCATTGTGCATCAATGGGATCGTCGCCTGGAGGGACGTATACTTTCATCCCTCCGCATTTATGTCGCAATTGTACATGGTCGATGCGCATATGGAGACACTTCTCCGGTTGGATCGTTTCCGCTCGCCACTAGTACCTCAGAGGTATCTCATACGACATGAATACAAGAGCGGGAGAGGTGCTCCGGGAGTCTGGGCTTATGCTGCTCGCCACGTGATTAACGCGCTGCGCACTGCGGAACTTCGTTACTCTCTGGACGGCCTGCATAGGCACTCCAACTCTGTTGGTCGACCTGCGCACGCTTGTGTCCAGCATTATTGTAAAACGCCACGTAAAGGTACGCGAATCTGTCTACCGAGAACAAGAGACGGAAATACCAGAGGCTGACAATCCGGCATACCTAGATCTAGGGTCGGATTCGAGAGACAATGTGGCGTCGATGTGCCAGCGTTGATGACCGGCAGGGAAGGGGCCTGGAGGTGCGTGTATCAATTTCATAAGTTATCTCGCCGTACTGAACTCGGAACAGAGATTGTTCCCCGCAACTGCGATGGACTCGTGCCACAGCGCTTGTCGAATGTCTCCGCACGACAATTCATACTTGACCCACCAAGGACTAGTTGGTGGCAGAGAGGCTTGTGGCCTGACCAACTGATACGCTATGGGTGGAGTGAATTGCAGATTACAATCCACTCCGCTCATAGCGCGTCAGTTGGTTTCGTCGCGCAGCAGGAAAGGGACGTGCATCGATGTCGTTCGCCCCATGATGGCAATGCCTCGGATATTCACTAGTCTCATCTATCCTTCATCGAATGTTGTTCAGAGTTTGCGTGTGCGGGAGAAGGCGGTTGTCCCGCTATAACAAATTATTTACTTCTCCTCTTCTTTCATACACCCCACATCAAGAGACTAGCTACGATCAAATCCGTACTAAACATTAATATTCTTCCTGGGCACCAAGCAAAATCACCACACTCGACGGACAACTGAATTTGTACGTGGTCGATGGAACAAGACGAAAAAAAAACGGAAGAGAAAATTGTCATATGGAGATCGTAGAATCACAAGACATAATCTCAGTGATGCAGTGGCACCCGGCAAACAATGAATGCTGTAGGTAGCCAATGTGCAGGTTTGGGATTGGGTTTATATGGGTGAAGAGAATTGCAGAAGGATGTTTGGTTGTTGGCTCTGGACCCTAGAAGGGCCAGCCATTGGCCGAGAGAACGTGAGCATTGTCGTCGTCGAAGGAGTCGGGCTGTAGGAAGTGGAGGTCGGAATATTCCGTGGGTGTAAAATCCTCGTTTCTGAAGTTTGTTGAGGCCCACTGGGGAAGCGGCAAGCATTCAGGCCAGAAGGCATTAGTGTCTGGACCCTGGGCGAAGTCACCCCATTCTGCGGGAGAATTATTCGTGAAGGGCTCCATCGGACCTGGGTAAGATAGGTCATACTGTCAAGACATATACACAACGATGGGAAAAGACAGTGTTACCTGTGACTGGATTGCCTGCCTGAAACGCTGTGCAGGCCGTAGTCGGATTGTAGTCATCCAACTGCGAGGGATGTCCACCATGGCAGGACATCAGATCGACGGATTCTCCGCACAGCCCCATAATCTTGTCACGGTACATGTCATGCTGGTAGACTTCCGTCGTTTGGACGGGCTGGTTGTATGTCTCAGATGGCAGTGCAATGTGCGTAGTGTCAATCTGCTGCAGGATACTAGCGACGGATTCTGGAGAGGGGGCAGAGAATGATGATACCATCGAGAGTGAAGGGCTCGTCCAAAGTTCATCGGCAATGTTCGCATCGGACGGTATAGAAGATGTGGATGGCACAGACTCGTCGCACTGATGAGCTTGAAGGTCGGATTGAAAAGGGAAGGTGTCCAGATCACATCCTCCGGACGGCCGCGAAGTCTGCAACCCATCAAGGTAGTATGGTGCACTACCCGGGCCCGAAGATGCCGCTGACAGGATGAACGTCGCGGGAGACAATGATGTGCCTCCTGATCCATCCATCTCGCCATTCGGCATCCCGGGCAGAGAAGTTAGCCAAGGAACCACTGTTGAAGGCAGATGTTAAAAGTAGCCCAAGCATATCCAGACGGGGCAGGGACAAACGCGGTGTCTCATAAATATGTTCATCAACTCCTGAATTAGAGCTGGGAACCTGTACGTCCCACATGTCATGGAGTTCAATACCATGAGGATGTAGGAGGGTGTCGGTAGAGATGGCTGAGCCAGGCTCCTGGGGAGCCGTTTCCGTTTCGTGCAGTGCAGTCTCAAGGCGAGGTTGGCTGATGTCATGGAGGAAAAGTGGTGAAACTGCTCGAGGCTTCCTAGAGCCATGCCCCGCGCTGTAGCGAGCAATAGGCGGCATATCCATTGGCATAACGTCGGCGGGCTTGCAGCCGCGGGTAGAGCGTTGCGTCGATGCAGTCTTGGAAACGTGGAACTTCATGGTGCGGAACTGCCGTAGATGTGTGGTGTGTACACAACGCCGCGCACAACGGAAGAGTAACTCACTCCCTGCGGATCCCACCCATCTTCCTTTACTTTCCTCTTGATGGACGATGGTATGTGATCCTTTTTCAGAGTCGTACTAGGTTTTTTCTTGGCTTTCCCCATGGGACAGAACTGTTGTGGAAGAAAAAAATGATTCGTGGATCCAGTGTTGCTTTCCGTACTCACTTTGACCTGTGTTCGCTATCGGTGGTGGGAGTTCGAGTTCAAATACGCAGCGCGAAGAAGCAGCACCTCCTGCCACCACGCTGCGGCGGCCTTCTGCGCTCGCGCACCACGTAAGCGCTCAATATTCAATGTTCGGTTGACTAATTTAATTATGTTGTCGGCACCGCGCTTTGAGGCAAATTTTGTCGGGAGGAAAAGGATAGAATATCTAAGTTTTCCAGGGAATGTGTTGCGGTTTTCCTTCCGAGATTTCCTACGTAGCAAAATGACTGGAAAGACCAAATATCCTAGGATTTTTGTCATACTAGCTACCATTGCACGACTGCTAGTCGCACACGTGAGGGTCGCGCGACGCGCGTCCAGCTGTGCGTTTGCTCTAAGTCCCCATGCACATGTACAATGTGCGCACTACCAGACTTGTCTATCTCGCCTGTGCTTATACATGATCCGCTCTACTTCATACAATGTCCAAGGCCTCAGCTTCATGGTCTAGCAGGCTGGATACTCAATACTGCACCCAGTGTCCGAGTCCTCGATGCTTGTGCAGATCCAACAGTGGGTATGCAAACACAGACGTCAATCTGTAAGAACCTCAAGCAGGACTTCACCAAGGGAGAACACTCTAGTGGACATACCAGAGCCTCTACTGTATCGGGAGGCCTAAGTTACAGTGAACCGGAGGCTCAGCCTGAGCTTGGTCAAGAAGACTCCGGAGAACCGCATTTAAGGCCCATGGACATCTTGCTCGACAATTCTTACCTTCCCGCAGATGATGGGAGTCAGCTTTATGATATCTATGCCTATAGCTCACCTCCTCTAGCCCTACCCGGTGTATACCGGCACTCCTGCATACATTCCGAATAGGTGGATCTGCTGAAGGTTATCACTCCCAACCGGGAATGGAGGGACATGTATCAGGTCAAATGTAAGTACTTTTCAAGGTGTGGCGGATGTCAATAGCAGGTGCATATTAGCCATCCAATTTCAATTATCTGATGAGGGCTTCGTGGCGCGGCTAGACAAGATGGGCGCGGAGCTTGACGCACTGGGTTGACTCTAGGCCTCATCTTGCAGATGCTGTCATATGACATGCAACTTGATCTCAAAGGCAACGCAGTAGTGGTCAAAGTAGACCAAATTTCCCTGGTACGACATCTATCAATCCTTATATGCGCAATTTTGAGGTCTCGTGTCTCATTAGATCTACTGTCATTGGCTGTCCCTGAAATCCCTACCATGATACCCTCCCTGTTGCAATACGGCTACCATAGTACAAAATCACTCCGCATTCCGATGAGCCTCCGAAGAACCACCCAGAAAGCCTGGCACTATGACGAGTCAGCAAATGCATCTCAGCTAGAATAGCTCAATATTGGGTTCAATCAGATTGGGACGTGTCAAGTGCTAGACATAGAGGTGTGTTTCGATTCTATTGGAACATACAGTTTTGATAAAATCACTCGTCATGTATCAGGAATGTCCCACTGGCATTGCCACCCCTACATTCAACAAAGCTCTCCGTTCAAGTATGTACTTTCCCCGTCTTTTCGTTCTGTGCTGATCCTCCACAAACAGGAATATCTATCCGTACAATAACAGCATAATCACTACTCCTGCGAGTCTCCCTGGAGATCCCTAAGTTGTGTTCGCAAAGCTCATCTTCCCAGCCCGCAGATGCTGTTGCAAGCCCCAGGAGACATCTTCCTCCACTCCTCCAGCCATTCCGGGACACCAGCCTAGTATCTTAGCAGAGAAGCACAAGTGCATCACAAACCACAAGCACATGGTGTGCGGGCGTGTTGGCGACAAGATTTTTGAGTGCATAGCTAGCTCCTTCCCTTCGTCCTCTACGCGTCTAACACACCTCGTTGATGCCTACTGCGGAAGTAGTCTCTTCACGCTCCTTCACATGATTTACAGGCATCGAGCTCTCTGCGGATTTGATACGCAGTGCGAAGCGCAACACCGCTGCTCACTGGCAACGGGTTCACACCTGAGTAGTACACGTTTCTCGCGGACGATGCAGCGGATATCTTCACGACAGTGCAGGATTTCTCGCGCAAGCAGACTGCACTGATCATCGACCCTCCGTGGAAGGTACGGTCGAGAACTCCGGAGTATTTCATTCTCGCTGCATAGCCCGCTCTGATAGGTTACATTCATTCATGCATGTGTAGTGTATAAATGAGTAATGATCTTGCTGCATGTATCGAGTCCTGGCGAGCTAGCTATGAGGGTATCCAAAAAGAAAATGGGCCTGCAATTGCGCGCTGGTGCTACCGGCGGCACAGGCACGGAAAACATAAGGAAATTCATAGGAAATGGTGACTTTCCTGTACTTTTCACGGAAATGTTCTGTCAAGGAAAGTCCATGCAAATTCATCGAAAAAGCAACTTCTCCTGTCAATATCCTGGCGACAAATTTGGCTCAAAGCGCGGTGCGGAGACCCCAGTACGTTCATTGACAGAATCAAGAGCACAGATAATATTCACGTGGTAGCTCAGCTTGTCTCGGACAATTGATGCAGATGTTTGCGGTTGGTGCATCCACGCTGCACGGCCTCCGCAGCCTATTCGACTTCGATATCTTGAGGTCCATGACTTGCTGCCCATCCTGCTCCCTTTACAAGCGTCCGCGGGACTGTCGGTGCTAATGCACACATCAGGGAAAATCAGGTTAGTTCCATAGCGGAATATAGCACGCATAGTCAGGGTACCCACGTAGACAACCCCCCGGTTTATAGCAGACCGTAGCACTCACTACGCACATTGTAGCACAATGATATCTCTGTAGACACATGCCAGAGCTCCTGGATTTTGTGTAGGGCTGTATCATTGTAGTACCACAGAGCCCCCTGTAGTCATGCATTGTTTTGTGTAGATCACCGATTTCGCACCGGAATGTGACAGCTCGCAGACCCACGAATACACAATCATCGGTTCTATTCATGAGCACGAGCATTGGCTCGACATAAATAAAGACTCGGAGACAGTACTACTTAGGACTCAGCACCCGCGCCCGCTTCATCGCCGGTCTCAGGCTCGGTCTCCGATCCCTGAAATTCTCTGATTGCTGCGTCGAAAGCCTCCCGCCCAAGCGCAGGCAGCGCCAGCTTGCTGACGGTCTCAGCCCCCGCGTGAAAGCTTTGTAATGTTCGTGAGCTTGAGTGTGCAGAAACAATGGAGAATAGAAACATACCGTGCATCTGTGTGCAGCTTCGCGCAAAGCTGACCTAAAATCCCATGCGCGCGCGTGTGCTCGTCAAACGCATCAAGGCATTGCAGGTGTGCGTTGAAGACATCCTTGTAAGCAGTTGTTGTGAACTTGACATCTTCCTTGATGCCGGTAGCCCACTCATCAATCGAACACTCGATCTGTGATCATGTCAGCGGGATGTGTCGAGAATAAAGAAGAATTGGTTCGCACCGCTGCGAAGATCAGTGCCATTGTTGCTTTGGGCATCGGATTGAAGTATTCATGGTACAGTACACCTTCGTCTTGCTTGTTACTGAACCACATATCCCCAATGATCATGCTGAGGATGTCGGTCTTGTAGAGACCGGTGCGCTTTTTGAAATCCTAAGCAGAGTGATCAGTCTATGGCGAAATATAGATGAGCAAACGAACCTCGTAAACGAATAGATAGTCTTCCTTCAGGTCTTCGGCAAGCTGGTGGTTGCGCGCAATGATGCGCTTGTTCTGGCCCGATCGAAACCCATAGAACGATTGCACGAGTGCACGCGTCTTGCCTTTTAACTCGCCGCGTACGTGAGAAGTGCGCCTCGTAATCTACAAGACATAGCTAGGTCACTAGGTTGGATAGCAGCCGAACTGCACTTACCATTTTCAGGAGTGTTGGCGTGAGCATGACATTTAAGCTTGTCTTCTCGCAAGCCTCTCTCCAAGCGCGTTTTGCCATATCTATCTCGATAGCGGTTGTGTCGGGAAAGGGGGCTTGAGTGCATATGAGGCACCGGAAAATGGCGACGGCGATGCCGAGGACCTCTTGCGTGATGTCATCGAAGTCGGCAGCTTTGGGTCGCCCCGATCCATCATTGGCCTTCTGCATCTTCGGATGCAAGGCATTACGGTCATCACTGCCATGGTCGTCATCACCACTGTCACCGTCAGAGGTGGGTAGGGCACGCTTTCTCGGCTTGTGTACCACTGCCATATCATCGGGGCTATCCTCGTCTTGGTCACCATGTTCCAAGTGGTGATTCTTGTCAACCTCGTCCTCGCTGTCTTCACCTGGTGGATAACCTCATGATATATTGGTGAGAAACAGTAAGATGTACAGCGAGCGTACACATACCACGTTTCTTGTTGGAACCTGCCGAGTCAACTCGACTCGCTGTATTCTCCTTGCGTGAGGATGTGAGTGGTTTCGGCGGGATCTTGCTGGCGCGAAAGGCGAGAGATGTGTTGGTCGAGAGCTTTGTTGTGACCGTGCGATCAGTGAACTGTTTCGAAGATGTCAGCAGTCGAGCATACAGATGCTTGATGTGCAGATACCATGGTGTCTTCGATATTGTCAACGTCACTGGAGTATACCTCTTCGTTGCCGCTAGAGGCATTGCTACCGGCCAGCTCACGCTCGCGGCGACGCTGACGTTGTGCCGCTTTGTGGGCCTTCTTGAGGTTCTCAGCCTTGCGGCGAGCAGCATCTTCCTTTTCAGCGGCTGGAACAGTGCAATCGTGAGCAAAACAAAAAACAAGTGCACAATGACTTACTACGATGGGTCACCTTCTCAGTGGGGCGTCGCTGACGGCTGCTGGCAGGTCTAGTAGAGGCTTGAACAGCAGTGGGCATGGTGAGAATAGAGTAGGAGGGTTCACGTAGGGGTGATTGAGCCGGGTAGAAGTGAGGGAGGGATTCTTGCTTGGGGGCATGATTTATACGAAACGAACTGTAAACAAAACGAACGCGTCAACAACGCGGTTTTGTTGAATGAAGTTCAACAAAATAAGGTTTGCACGGGATACCCGCCACCAGGACATGCCAAGGTCCAGATGGTCTGTGCGGTGGCGCAAGTTGCTGACTGATAGCTCCGCCATCACCCTATTATGCACCGCGGCTGACCTCAAAATGTTTGAAGACATCATGTGATTTGAGGATGGCGGCGGAGATCTTTGAACGAGGAGGCAACTATTGCATTCTTGACTGGACGACTATGTTAGCCACACATCGCTGCAATTTTTGTCTCAAACGACTACCTACCTTGGGCGGAGTCAAGAAGCATATCGCATTGACACAAGAATGCCGGACCCAATGGGAAAAGGAAGTTCTGCATCGTGCGAAGTCAGTATCCGTTTTCGACGACCATACAGGACATGATACTCTTACCTCTGCAGAAGATGTCCAGCCTTCTCGTCTCGATGATGACTTTCCGAATGAGGCAAGCATGCTGGCGGATAGCTTTGTTCCTACCATGCCCACTGGTCGCCAACGAGAGGCTGACAACGGTCCGGCACCCACAAGTAAACGTGCACGCATCGAGGATGTCCCTGACGAGGACAACATCCCCCCCTATGGACGATACTGCCGTGCATTTCCTGGTAAAGCTGGGGCCATTTCTGGGGAGGGCAGGACAGCGTTTGAGGCCTGTCGTGCCAGTCTTGCAGAGGCCAGAGTTAGCGAGTATGCCCCTTTCGCAGACGAGGAAGAGTGGGGATTAGCCGAGTGGCTCATTCAAAACATCGGCCAGACACGTACCGACGAATTTCTCAAGCTGCCAATTGTACGTACACCTGCGACGTTGTACGGCATGGAGAAGTACATTGCTGATGCTTGCCGGACAGACCCGCAATCGTACACAGCCGTCCTTCCACAACAACCGTGCGTTTTTGAAGAAGATCGATGAGTTGCCAACAGGACCTGGATGGAGCTGTAAAAAGGTATCTGTGAAAGGGAACAAGGCAGGCGAGGATGGTGACGTACTTGGCGAGGAGGTGGACTTATGGATGCGGGATGCGGTGGAATGTATCAAGGAGCTCCTCGGGAATCCTCTGTTTCGCGAGTCGCTGGTGTACAAGCCAGAGCAGGCATACAAAGACCAGGCAGGCCTGCATCGCATTTTCGATGAGATGTGGACTGCTGATTGGTGGTGGGACATGCAAGTAAGTCCCAGTATTGCCGTGAAAGAATCTGCACATACCGAGGTCACTTTATAGAAAAAGTTACCCGCTGGTGCCGTCATAGCGCCGGTGATCCTGGCCTCCGACAAGACAAGATTGTCTCAATTTCGTGGAGACAAGAGTGCCTGGCCAGTCTACCTAACCATTGGCAACATCTCGAAGGAGAAACAGCGTCAGGCGTCCGCCCGAGCGACAGTTCTCATAGGATACCTCCCTGTTTCGAAACTGGAGTGCTTCACCGACGATACTCGTTCGCTCGCTGGATATCGGCTCTTCCATCATTGCATGAGCCTCCTTTTACAGCCGCTGGTCCAGGCGGGCAAGGACGGTGTAGACATCGTCTGCGCTGATGGATTTATCCGTCGCGTCTTTCCCATTGTGGCTGCCTACATCGCGGACTTCCCAGAGCAATGCCTTGTTGCATGTTGCAAGGAAAGCCATTGCCCGCGCTGTACTGTCACGCCCCAAGCGCGTGGAGAACCGCTCGACTCTCTGCTCCGCGACCCTGTCAAAACATATCAAGTCCTGCAAAAACAGAAAAACGGACTCACTCCGGGCGCATTCAAAGATGAAGGGCTCCGCGCGGTCTACAAACCATTCTGGAGCGAACTGCCTCACTGCAACATATTTTCGTGCTTCACACCCGACTTACTCCACCAGCTGCACAAAGGTGTGTTTAAAGACCATCTCGTCAAGTGGGTTAGCAGCATTGTAGGTGAGGATGAATTGGACAGACGTTTCAAGGCAGTCGCGGACTATCCAGGCTTGCGGCATTTCAAAAATGGAATATCACTTGTGTCGCAGTGGACAGGAACTGAACATAAGGAGATGCAGCGCGTCTTCGTGGCGTTACTCACGGGCGCGGTGCCGACAGAAGTTCTCACAGTCATACGCGCCCTACTCGACTTCATCTACTACGCCCAGTTCCGCCTCCATACCACCCAGTCTCTAGCCCACCTCAGTACCTGCTTGGCAACGTTTCATTCCAACAAACATGTCCTTGTCGACCTTGAAATCCGTGCGCATTTTCGCATACCCAAGCTCCACGCGCTCGAACACTACGTGAATGCCATCCGACTCTTCGGTACTGCAGATGGATTCAATACCGAACTCCCCGAGCGACTGCACATCGATTATGCCAAGGAGGCCTATCGCGCTAGCAACCGGAGGGACTACGACGAGCAAATGGCCCTTTGGTTGCAGCGCCAGGAGGCCGTGTATATGCGGGGTTCGTACCTAACCTGGCTTAAGATTCGTGCTGAGGCAGTATCCCCGCCCAAGCACCAGGTGTCTCCACAGACACAGCATGCTAATTCTGACTCCGAGGATGAAGACGAAGGCGACGCAGTGCTCCCTTCGACACCAACACTCCGCCATCATCTGGCTAAGACATGTCCATTCCCGGACACGACCGTAGGCCGTCTGGAGGCGGCTTATGGTGCAGTCGACTTTGTTCCGGCTCTGGCAACATTCCTTGCCAAACATGTGCCTCACAGTCCAATCCAGCCGAACCGCCAGGATCGATTTGACGTGTACAACCAAGTCGTGGTGTACCACCCGCCAGACGCACGTGTTAGTGATACCGCTTCCCGAATGCGAATTCGAACGACTCCAGCTATTGTACCTCCCCCCTCCAGTCGCAAAGCCTTCTCTCCTGCCCATTTCGACATGGCCCTCGTCCGTACAGATCCTCCTCAGCGGGATGCAAACGGGCTCCAAGGTATGATTAGCGTTTCATCAGCATCAAGCATCCATTTATCATTCGCAGGGCTCAGAGTCGCACAAGTCCGTGCTATCTTCCGGCTTCCGCGACAATTTGGCCCATATTCATGGCCACTAGCTTACGTCGAGTGGTTCACGGAGTTTCACCAGCCAGATCCCTTGACGAAGATGTATCACATAAGTCGATCCACTCGTCATCGTCGACGCAATGCTGCAATCGTCCATCTCGACGATCTTGTTCGCCCGTGCCATCTGGTGCCTAAGTGCACTACCGAAATCAGTCCCAACCTAACCATGCACAACGTCTACGAAACTGCCACGATGTTTGTGCTCAATCCATTCATTGATGTACACATGTTCATCCAAGCAACGGAGGTGTGAGTACACGCACTACACCAACACACTATGTACTAGTACTAACACTCTACCAACATTGTAGTATCTGAATCCGAGTCCCTCTCACTGCCACGCGGCGCCTCGTGACCAGGCGACACCGGCCCCGTCGGGTCCTACACAGACTTGGACACTTGCACGTTTATCAAGGAATTTGGCTTCCCTGGTGAATCTGTCCGCGCCTCTTGGCCCCACCGCATCTGATCCCTTGCAGTAATCATCTAGGCTGTGATGGGCGGCGGCGGACGCAGCATGCACGTCCTGCACGTCCTGCACGAGCAGTCAGACTTTGACAACGTCTTCGAGCGCGTGGTAACTCGGAGCGAGGCCAAGTCGGTGTTCGGCGACGGGACAGTGTTCATAGAGCGGATCCTCACGGATGCGCACTGGCAGGGCAATACGATCCACCTCTTCGACCACGACTGCTCTGTGCAGCACCACCACCAGAAGGTCGTCGAGGTCGTGCCCGCGACCCACCTCCACCAAGAGGTCCGCTACACGATTCTCACCGACGCGATCAAGCTCGCGAAGAGTGTGGGCTATCGTGATGCGGGAACAGCAGAGGTTCCGGTCAACCAGATGGGCCGGCATTATTTCATCGAGATCAACCCCCGCATCCAGGTCAAGCATACCATCACTGGTACGCGCGTTGCAGCATTTTTCAGTGCTCATCCCCTCGCATTGTGCCATCCCAGAGGAGATCACGGGCATCGAATTGTCGCTCCCCAGATCCAGATTGCGGGTGCGACGCTCCCGCAGCTCGGGCTGACGCAGGAGGCGATCACGAAGCGTGGGTTTGCGATCCAGTGCCGTATAACCACCGAGGACGCGTCGCAGAACCTCCAGCCCGACACCGGGAAAATCGAAGTGTACCGCAGCGCGGGTGGAAATGGCGTGCGCCTCGATGCGAGTTCCGGCTTTGCGGGAGCGCAGATCACGGTCGGTGTTGTACTCCGTGTATTTTAATACATGGTTGCTAATGGCGGTGCCTGCAGCCCCATTATGACAGCTTGCTCGTTAAATGCACGGTGAATGGCACGACGTACGAGGTTGCGCGCAGGAAGATGCTGCATGCGCTCGTTGAGTTCCGCATTCGCGGTGTAAAGGCATGCAGGTCAATTGAAGGGCAGGTATCTAGCGCTGACGTGACGTTGACAAGATGAACATTCCTTTTTTGTTCCGCCTGCTCACACACAACGTCTTCATTGGTGGAAAGACGTGGACAATGGTAAGTAGCGGGTGTTTTTACACTCCGTGAGCCATGCCGACGCTGCTCGCACCCAGTTCATGGACGATACTCCCAAGCCTCTCAAGCTCGTACAGAGCCAGAACCGTGTGCAGAAGATCCTCGCGTACCTCGGCGACCTCACTGTGAACGGCAGCTCGATCAAGGACCAACAAGGCGAGCCGGGACAAGGGCGAAATCGTGATCCCGACGTTCCAGGCGCACGACGACCGGCGGGGCCGCCGCTCGACGCGTCGCTGCCTTGCGAACTCGGCTGGCGCAATCATCGTCAAGCACGGGCTGGATGTGTTCACGCGCGCAGTGCGCGAGTACCTCGGCGTGCTGATTATGGACACGACGTGGCGCGACACGTACCAGAGCCTACTCGCGACATGACACCACTCTCAGTCTCGCTGAGATCTCAGATGAGATGGTCGCCGCAGAGGATGTTGGGGAGCCGAGTTCCTGTGCGGTCCACACATAGGATGCGCCCTTCTTTTTGACTGTTCTACTATCTGCCGGGAGGGAATCCGCATCGTCAGCACTGTAGATGTCACCCTCGGGGTTGCGTAGGGCGCGCGACACGTACACAGTGATTCCCGCGGCCATGCAGCCAGCAGTACACCCTGTGAGCACCGTGCGGCACTGATGAAACCAAGCCTCAGCATAAGCTGATTCCGAGGGCTCGTCCTTGTCGACGCGTTGGGAGGGAAAGGTCTGGCATTCCCGCATTGGATCGCGGGTTGCTGGATGCTGAATACGAAGAGGAGGACATTGTCCGTGGACGTACCAATGGCTGGGTAGCAGGTGGTGATGGCTTGAGATGAGAATCATCGGATTGTGTTGTAGGGATAGCAACTGAGGGTACCTCCTGTCTGTGCATTACATAGGATTTCCCATAGCTATATAATGCTCGTAGAGCTACAGTGCCATCAGAGAGGACTATGGGGAATATGGACAGATCTCGGAGTGGCGAGCAGCGCTATCATGACTCGATCGTGATCTGGGCAGCTACCCCACATGTGAGGGCGCTATGGCCGCCGAGGTTTTTCCTGATGCAGATGGGGATTTTATACGGATGGTCTAGCTCGGCGTCTTTGTTGATGTTGAATGAGTCCCACATTATTTCGGGATCAATTTTGCACTCTAATCAGGGCGCTCTGAGCATGCAGTACATTGCAGTGCTAGGCTGCACAAAGACTGGGGAGTGGCAAACACGGTTCGCAAAGTGTCCCATTATGTAATCTTGACGGGCTGTCAACAACTGCCACATCATAGCCCAGTATAGTAGTGTGGCAACAGGAGCCTTTCACGAGCGTGGTCATGACCGTACTGTGGTCATTCTGAGGCAAGAAATATGTCTTGAGTACTAGACTCGAAACGGTTGCGCGACAGTCTTGCTCGGCATCACGCGGATTTCAAGGATTTTCTAAGCGAGTCTGTAGTGCACAGACTCGCGTAGTCGTGCACCCAAAATTCCGATATTTTTGCCAGTCCCGGAGTAGACTTGCTCTATGAGGCAAGAATTATAAACAGGTTGTGCTATAAAAGATCAAGATGTAAGTACTAGTGTCTATTGAGATTAAATTCTAAGAGTCAGTCCTCGGATGAGGATGGTGTTCCGGGGTTTTGGGCTGGAGTCTCTGCTGGTATGTTTGCCTTGTCAGGCAACTTCTGTCTGATCCTGTGTAGATTATGACGAGACTGCACCTTTTGGGCCTCTGATCTAGCTTTGGGCATTGCGGAGGGGGTTTGGGCAGCAAGGTATGGTATTGCCGTGGGAGAATCTGCTGACGTTCCGGACGGACGCAAAATCGGACGCGTCCAGCGCGTCGCGTCAGGACCCCCGACAATCCCTATTGATGTCTGATGCCGCCGGAGGTCGATTTTGGGGATTTCAAAATGGCCAATTCCGGGGATTTTCATCTAACATTCGGCCGGGAAGCTGATTTTTGGGGTTTTGTTGGATCTAACCTAAAAATGGCTCAATTTCGGGGATTTTATGGATCAAACCTCCAAAAGGCCCACAAAGTGCTCACATGCTCTGGAACAATGATAAAAACCTTGACAAATGTGTTTTTTCAATATTTCCTGCCAATCGCCACCGGACAGGTGAGTTTGCAACGGACACGACGCCGCCTGATCGTGCTCGCCCGGCGACGTGGGCCGACCGGTAACCCGGCCTACGCCTGATATTGAAGACGTCACCCTCTGGGTAACCCCGCTCGGGCCGGACTGACCTCCGTCCAGCTGAGCGTGCTCGGCCTCACCTCCCCCGGGCCCGATCCCGGGCCTTCCGGGGATTCAGGGATCGGACATCCATCCACACCCTCCAATTTCGGGGCTCACAGGCATGTAAGAGTTCTGGTCAGCGCCCCCAAAATTCGGGGAATGGCATGTAAGATTTGCGTCCCGGAGGTCGAATTTTCGGGGATCTTGGATGAGACATGTATAGGGATTGTCGGGGGTCCTGTCGCGTCGGCGCGCTGGACGTGACACGTCAAACGCGTCGGCCTAAAACGGCAACCCATCACATCTGCCTGCATCAAATGAAAAAGTTGTGTCTGAGTCCACCTGGGTATCTCGGGAAATGTGCATGAGTATGGGCACAGTATTCTCATAGCATCAGGATGTGTGACATGTGTGTCTTGGCAGTCGGAACTTATGTTTGATACTGATAATGTAACAATCTCATTTCCTGGCTCATCCCTCAGTGGGTTCTGTTCTCAACAGCATGGAAATAAATTTATTCTCAGTCTCAAATGCATCCATACCTCACAAGCCTCAAAATGTCCGGAACAGATTGCCCAGAGTGAGGCTACAAGCTCTTCTGTGGTCTGCGCGCGGGGCTGTTAGGAGCTTATCTAATAGAATCCGAAGATTCTGTGCCGAAGACTTTGACCAAAAAGGGATTTCCTCTCAAATTGCCACCTAATCTAAGCTAAATTGGGGCAGTATCGACCATAACCGCTCTCAGTGGGTGTCGCTGTGATAAATGTAGGCGCGCATCACCCGAAGGAACCATATATGGTAACCCGATCAAACGCGCCACCTCCCATGCGGAGTTTCAATTTGGCGTGGGCTTGCCACTCCCCACAAAGACAGCAGACACTGCATGCATGGCTCGATTTTTCGGGCGAAGAACTGTGAAAAAATGATAGAGTTAGTCTTAATATTTCTACAGTATATAAGCCCAATGAAGTGTAAGAAAATTTAGAATTACTTTAGCGGAATTTGAAGCATAATATGGTGAAGAAACTTGAGAAGTATTCAAAATATATATTTCAATATATCCAGGATTGATCTCCGGGAAGTTCATGATTTTTCTGTTCACAAAAGGCAAAACATCGGATGAGAATATTCAGAATAGTTCAGACCAAATAACTGTGAAAGAAGTAATGAACAATGGTGACTAGCAGTCACAATTTTTTCAAGATTACTTCACAAAGGATTCACAATCCTTTGTGTCAAAAAAGCGAAGAAAAATTGAAGAAGAACCGAGTGACGGTCAATGACCGTCAGCGACCGTCGATGACCGTCAAGGTGACCGTCAATGACCGTCAGGGTGACCGTCATAGGGACACCGGGCCGGAGCTCAATTGTTCTTCAATCTTTCTTCGCTTTTTTGACACAAAGGATTGTGAATCCTTTGTGAAGTAATCTTGAAAAAATTGTGACTGCTAGTCACCATTGTTCATTACTTCTTTCACAGTTATTTGGTCTGAACTATTCTGAATATTCTCATCCGATGTTTTGCCTTTTGTGAACAGAAAAATCATGAACTTCCCGGAGATCAATCCTGGATATATTGAAATATATATTTTGAATACTTCTCAAGTTTCTTCACCATATTATACTTCAAATTCCACTAAAGCAATTCTAAATTTTCTTACACTTTGTTGGGCTTATATATTATAGAAGTATTAAGACTAGTTCTATCATTTTTTCACAGTACTTCGCCCGAAAAATCGAGCCATGCATGCAGTGAGAGCGCTCACCGAGCCACCCCGTGTTCAGCCCGAAGTCGTTTGCGTGCCGCGCACCGACTATGGCGTACACCTTCACTTCGCGCCGTCAGCGGCTGCACACGAGAGTGGAGAGGACAGCACGTGCCTCATATCCGAGCTTCCAATCGCGACAATGCCCGTCGAAGAACGAAAAGCGCGACGTGTGCCCGACCAGCAGCCGCGCGATGCACCGCAGGAACTCCATATGGCCCACGTACCCTTCTTGGTACGTGTCGAAGTACACGACGTCAAACCTGCCTATGCTTTCCGCACCGGGATCCTGGGGGTGGTTGGCAGGGCGTGCACCTGGACGCGTCTCGGGGCCGACGAAGTCCTGCCAGCGGCCCTCGAAGACGCGCATGTGCGGCTTGTCGTGCCAGCCGGTCTTGCGCATGTGCTCGAGCACTTGTGTGTGCGCCTCGATGATGGTGTGGTTTGCGGGCTGGTACTCCTCGAAGTAGGAGTCGATCTGCACTCCGTCAGCGCAGAATCTGCTACAGTGGAGGAAGGGAGCGCACGATTCCGAGGCCGAAGCCCACGTTCAGGATCGATTTTCCCTTCTCCAAACCTGCGCAGAGCACTTGTGCTGTCTGTTTCACTGAGAACAGACGGCTTAGCAGGAGGATAACCTGCGCACATACACAAACTGCGTGACTCACTCAGCGGACGCTCCCATTCCATCATCACGCCACTCCCGTCGGGATACGTGACAATAGCAAAGTCGTCTGGGATGTGCGGGCGCGGGTTCATGAAAGACACGGGTGTCCTAAGGAAGTCTTTGTTCTTTATCTTGGACAGCTGGTTGTGCATGCTGGCGTACAGCCATTTGTTCTCTTTTTCAATCCTTGGTCTATACCAGAAGGAATACTCTAGGTGGGGGCCGCGAGCACGAGTGGTGAATGCAGTTCGCCATCGGGAGGGGTAGGTCGTGCGCACCTTGTCGCACGGCGGCGTCGAACCAGATGTCGAAGCACCTCTCAAAGCCTGCATGGCGAGCTCGCTCGCCGGCGGTGAGGTGGGAGTTGTCTACTTGGTTGAACGGGCCACCATGGTCGAGCAGCCACTTGAGGTTGACCTCGTTTCCTTGCTTGGCGGCGTAGTGCATCGCAGTGTAGCCGTTCATCGGATCGCGCGCCGTGAGCTCTGCGCCATCCACAAACACGATTTTCTCGAGTTCAAAAGAGGCCCTGTGGCGTTCTGCAGGAGGAGGGAATTGGGAGGCTGGCGCACGCGTTCGATGCCATTCTCGTCTCTGCACACATGAGAGGTTTACGGCGCAACATGGATTGAAGGGGGCACATACTCGAAAATTTCAAGGTACATCCTGCTTTGAAGAGGTAAGTTTAGCGGGGCGACAGGTCGCAGTTCGAAGCAGAGCTTTCATAGTTATCAAAGTGGACCTATACAAACTTTGAGTGGCGGATCTCTTAGAGAACTTGACGGCCGGATTGGACTCTCAGTCACTAGACTTGCGTCCCGACTGCAGCGTGAAAGTGAAGACAAAGATACCACTTGAGCAGCTAAGACATATCGTGAGTGCATCCTGGTATGAACTTCCGAGGCCGATATTATAACAAGTTCAAGGTCGTTGCCGCGAAAGCCGGAACAGAACACAGCACGTGATTTGTGTTTTCCGTGGAGCGCCCATTCGACCACTGCGTTACCAAGCTTGCCGCAGGCCTCTCGCAGCTACAGCCATGTCCGAGACCACACCCTCACCCTCCAAAGAGAAAGAGCCGCTACCTCCAGGGATGGTCATAGGTCCAGACGGCAAGCCATGTAAGATCTGCACCGCCGCCCGGTTCTGGAAGCCCCTCACAAAGCGCGCCAAGGCACAAGACAAGCAGCAGGACGCGCAGTCCGCCTCTGCAGCCACGGCCGCCCTCGCGTCTGGACAGGCACTGGCATCACAATCAGATCTAGACACACGCCCGGAGCACTGCCCCCCGGACGTCGAGCAGCTCGGCCGCGCGACATGGACGTTCCTCCACACGACCGCGGCGTACTACCCCGAGCGCCCGACGCCGTCGCAGCGCGCAAACATGCTCAGTCTGCTCCGCTCGCTGCCCGTGCTGTACCCTTGCTCGCACTGCGCGTCGCACCTGGGCACGAACCTCCACGACCACCCGCCGGACGTTAGCGGGAGGCTTGCGCTGAGCAGATGGCTGTGTGAGCGGCACAACGATGTCAACGAACGGCTGGGGAAGGTGCGATTTGACTGTGCGATAGAGAAGACGGACGAGCGGTGGAAGGACGGGCCCAGCGATGGGAGCTGCGATTAGATCCGGCGGAGCGCGTACGTTGTCATCCCTCTTTCGCTGTAGCCACTACTCATCTTCGTGCTCAGTTGTTCCTGTGTCTTTTGCATCGCTGTATCGTACATCTCCACTCTTCCTACAACTGGCTACTGGTGAGAATCATTTCGGAATGTCACACGACTGTCACTCATGTTTAGTGGAGTAGGTTTGCACAACAGGCTGAGTTCAGAACATGAGTGACATGCGTAACATGTACTGAGGTACGCGCGCCCGACATTCGAAACTAGGTCACCCAGGCATGTCGCAAACGGGCACACAGGTCTTCAATATATGGACATAAGTGTACGCGACGAGAGACACCTTGTGGGCGCGCACGCCGCCCTGACCAAGAAATGAATCCGAATGGCAGGCGAATCTAGATTCTGACATCGCCACCAGACTTAGACCAGGTGCAACGAGCATGTCGTCTGGGCGCAGCGCCCACCGAGATGAGAGCAGCCAAGGAGAGGGACCAGATAGAGAAGAAGTTGTAATGTTATCTGTCATGCCTAGAGAATTACTATCCTAGCGTGCGGGCAATGCAACTTCTCGTTTGGCAAAGGTTTTAATTTGATTAGAGGACCAAGGATGTACAGCGCTGCACGCCGTCCATTGAAATCATTTGCGAAGCAAGAGGTTCGTACGGATGCCTGATCTTCCAAAAAGATCGAAAAATAAATATTGAGACCCGTAGGTCTACCACTCCGGGAAAGCGTGTCATCCTTGTGCAGGGGCCATGCTAATCTTCTCTGTATCGTTCCAATTTTTTCGTATGTCACCCCGAAGGGGACATATTCAGGTGATTCGGTCATGAGGCGGCAGTCGGTGTTTTTTATTTTGTTCAGCTCGCGGGTGCCAGCATGTATACATGTATCACTTACAGCAAAAACTCGTGAAGTATGCCATCATGGCCACACTGGGACAGTGGGCTGGTACACACCTTTAGAAAGAGCGAAGCATGAATGTTATTTGAGAGCACCATTGATGTACTTGGATGTGGACTCCGCTCGAGGACGAGAGAAAGTTGCTCAAGATGCAATCTCGACCGATCACAAACCACGTGCTCAGGATTTCCCTCTCTGCTGCAGTCACTTGCAACCGTCACAGTGTTGCGCTCGTAGTTTGGATGTTTTATCAACACCTTTGAAACTTCTGTCATGTGAGTTCTCTCTACTATATATACTCCGAACTGAGCCTGAACAGTTGATACAATTCCAGAATCCTATCTCAACTTCAAAATTTCCCCTTCAAACCAGTATTTCCTTCTTGAAATACTCTCCATTTGACCTCGATCCATCCTTAGCATCAAATGTCCGCACAGCTATCTTCCCCTGTGCAGATTTCTTCTGGCGCTTCGACCTCGTCGGAACCACTAGCTAATATCCCTTGTGCAATGTAAGGTTCTCCGGATTTCCACTTTGAGGCGCACTCAACATGACTTTAGTTGTCGGAGGCAGTTTTCCAAATACTCGTGTCCACGATGTAACATCCCGTATTGCTCCCTGACATGCTTTCGCTCGGAGGTGCGCGTTCCAGAGTGGACTGTGTTTTGCCGCTGCTACGTCATAGCATCCTTGGGAGAGTGATTCCAACTCGAATCATATCTCGCATGCTTCTAGCCATTCTATGTTATTTTATATTATGTTATGCACACCACCACGATGTCAGGAAGAACCAGAGCTGATTTGTTGGATCACAGGTCCACGCTCAGTGCTCCGAGACGTTCTACCGCCAGGAGATCGAAACAGATGTCCATAGTGCACCCTCAAAGACGGCAGAGGAGCGCCGTGCAATGATGGATCTCTTAAGGCGCTTCGAAGAGGACGCGCTGGATGCCGACGTCCTCGACGACGGGTCGGAAGACGAGAGCCAGGGTGCCGATATAGACCTCGCACGCAGGCTGGCTGGCGTAGATCTCGGTCCGTGACTGCACACAAGCATCTTGTGCCGATGCTGACCTTAAACATCGCAGAGGCTGCATCGTACGACGAGCTGTGGGCAGCGCTGACTTCGGCCGAGCGTGATCGCTTCCTTCGTGCGCTCGGAGACCCGTCAAGTGAGCTCACACAAGAGCTCCTCGCGGGTGTAGATCTGGAGAGTGTACACGTTGAACCATGGTGGGTTGCGCGCCAGGATACCCAATCCTCTGATGGACCGACGACGAGACTTGGCGGAAGCCGTCTATCATGTGCATACCTCCGACAATGCTGAGTGCGTCCGCGCCCGCTGGCCCGTCCCTCCTGTATAATCTGTGCGCCATATGGTGCGTGCATCAGTGCTTTACCTTCCGTGTATTGATGGGATGAATGTGTTCTTGCAGCACCGCATACGCGTACACAACTCGCCACCTCGCCATGTCGCCACTGTCGTCCGTAGACCCCGCGGAGCCGCAAATCGAAGACGCCCGCGGGACGATTGCACGCCTCGTCCCGTTCCTCACAGACCGCAGATCAAAGACAGTCCACTGGACGCTGTCGAGTGTGGAGATCGATCTGTGGTCCCGGTTCGAGCCTGTAAGTCAGACGCATACCAACACTTAGGAGAGTTGACAAATACCTCTGTACAGGGCAGCATGACGCCCGCCTTCTTTTCTCTCTTGCTTCGAGACGCAGCAACGCTCCTCCAGCCGTCTTCCGTGACCGTTCTTTCCTCTGCCGCGCCTAACGATCACAGCCAAGCATACATGGAGTCGGAAAGCCACCCTAACGCACACACCATCCGTGTCCTCTCAGACCTCTCTGCTCTGTTTGACGTACCGCCATCTGCGGCATCTCCATCTGCCGACCATGCTCAGTCGCGTCCAGAATCAAAGGTGCAGCAGAAAGCAAGTACGGCAACGCACAAGCTCACTTTCTACGCGGCGCATGTTTTTCGCACACCGACACCGCTTCTGAGGGCCCTGGCCGCTGAAGTCAGAGTGCGGGCCGAGGTGATAGAACACGAAGAATCGGAGACACACACGTCCAAGCCCGCGGACGTACATGTTCCACAGACTCTCAATGCAAAAGCCAGCGACGGAAATCGCGCAGACGGTACATCTCGCATCGAAGAGCTGACTTGACACTTCGGACAGCTAGTCAAACCTCCTAAAATACAGCATGCATTCCTATAGCTACACAAAGCCATCCCATTGTCCTGCGTGTGTGAAGCGCTTATCACCGGTGGAGGATTTCATCCCCCTCGTTTCTTCTTCGTCGAGCTCTTTTGTTCCGGCCGGCTTCCCAACTCAATTGACCCTCCAGCCGCCTCCTTAGCAGGCCCGTCCCCACTCTCGATCTTGCTCTTCGCCTCAAGGAAAAACATCACATCCCGCAGCTGGTCCTCCAGCTCCTTGATCTTCTCCTGGAGCTCCCCCTTCTCGCGCTGGGCCTGCTCAGCCTGCTCCTTCGCCGCACGCAGATTATTCATCAGACCCTCGCCGACCGCACGCTCCTCCCTCAGCTCCTTCGCAACCGTCCGCGCCAGCTCCGTCGCCTTCTCCGCCCTCCTCTCCGCCTTCTGCATCTCCCCCCGCAGCTGCGCGATCTGCGCCTCCTGCTCCGCCCGCCGCGCCGCCTCGCCTTCGCGCGCGGCCGTCTGCCCCTGCTCCACCTCCGCACCGAGCTGCTCCACAAGCCGGCGCAGCTCCCCGACCTGCGCGCGCAGCTCGCCCGTCTGCGCCTCGTAGAACGTCCGCTGCGAGTCGAGCTGCGACGTGAGCAGGTACGAGTACTCGATTCCGATCGCCTCGACCTTCTCCGCGGTGAGCGCGTCCGCGGCGCTCGGCCCGGGGCGCGCCGCGCCGTCGGGGTCCGCGCGGCCGACGGCGCCGGCGGCGGAGGGGAGCTCGACGAGCTTGCCGTCGGCCTTGTTCTGGATGAGGCGGTGGACGTAGCCGTCGCCGGCGTAGTCCCAGACGCGCTGCGTCTCGAGCTCGAGCGCGTAGAGGTGCGTCGTGTGGGTGTAGTGCGCGTGCGCGTGCGCGCGGCCGTACCGCCCGCAGCCGATGTTCCCGCACACGAGGCAGATCCAGAGGTTGGTGGTGCTGCCGCAGTCGGTGCAGTGCGAGGGCGCGGCGGCGCGCGGGGCGAAGGGGATGGGGTGGCTCGAGCGCGTCGTGTTGGCGGAGGTGGGATGCGAGGAGAGGAGCGTTTGCGAGTAGCGGCATACGGGGCAGCTGTGCTTTGGTCAGCTGGGGACGGTGGTGGTGTGGGAGGAACGCACCGGCTGTCGCCCCATTTGCTCAGGCATGCACAATGGAATGTGTGGGCGCAAGGGACGGTTACGAGCCCTGTGACGGCCGAGTCCATGCGTTCGAGGCAGACGGGGCATGTTGGCAGCTCGTACATCGATCCTGAGCTCTGGAACAATGTCTGCGAGACCGGGTCGTCGGCGTCGATGGTGATGGACAGGACACGGACGACATGGCATATTTCGGGCTGTAATGAATATATTAGCCAAGATCACGAGCCAAGATGCCTCCACCAGGATGTTTGCTATGCAAAGACAACAGAACGGAGATGCTGCTAGCTGACTGACCTCCATTGAGTTGAACTGCTTCCCGTTGAACGCCTCCGCGAACTCGGCAGCCTCAGTGCCTCTCTAAATTTCAAGACTGCTATTGAACGGTTCGGCGCCGAGTCACTATTATGCGCAAGTCGTAGAGCACCTGAGAGATAGGTATGCATTGACATACCGAATTATTCTCAATAGCGCAATGCCTTCCGCAGCAGGAGCGACGAAGGCGAGAAAGTCGGAGGTGTCATCCACGGAGGGACGGCAAGAACACTAAGCAGTGTGCTGTCTATTCCAGAGTCTGCTTCAAGGGGAGCCTGAGAACTCGACGAAGCGTGTTGTGGTTGCGACGGGGCATTGAGGGAGGAGTGCAGGTCTTCTATAGGCTTTGGGCTCTCGCGATAGATGTGGACGACGCCTTCAGGAAGGTTGGTAGAGCCGGACTTGGTGGATCCAGCGGCGGGTACGAAGGTCGCAGTGACCGGCTCGCCTTGCGATCAGAGTGAGAGGGAAAGCAGCACATAGTACACATGCAACGTACCTCGTCGTTCTCTTTCTTTGCCCACACCTGCCTTCTTGGGGAGCCCTATGCTCATGGCTCCGTCGACGCAATCTAGCCAGTCGATTCTGATCGGTCCAAAGCGGTAGTCTTTGGGTACTGGAGTGGCACTGGGAGAGATTGTGGTTGCTTTCGGCCGGTGCGATGGCAGAGGCTGGAGAAGTGAATTGGGGACACAGGTACCGTCGGAAGGCGACGAAGTGCTGAGAGAAATTCGGATGTGGAAACCTCTCATTGATGTTGAGGACGACGTCGGTGTCGTGCCTCCTGTGTGGATACTAGGTGTGGACAGCCGGCCAAAGTACTTAGATGTCGAACCTCTCAGTCAGCGGGAGCGAAATTCCTCGATCAATATCGATCCAATCTCGCGAATATTTATCGTCTGCGGATGCACCCAGCATGAAACCCGCATTTATATACCGCAACAAGCAAACGTGTGCTAAGACGCGGTGAGGATAAAAGTGGGCGTTTAAACGCACCACGGCTCCAGTATACGACAAAGCAATCAGGCTCGGAAAGGGGAAGTACCATGATGGTGGGCTATAGAGCGCAATCCGTGAGTCACCCTTCGGCGAGCTGGAAGCCGTAGGAATACTTATGTACCGCATATCTATCTCACGGCTCAATCATAACAAGTTACCAAGTACTGGCATGATGAAATGACGGCCCTGGGCAAGGGGTGACAATGCGCCGCTGCCGACTTGGCGTGCCGCAAGCTCGCCCAGCATGAACGACGCACCACTGCCCTCCTCTTGCAGCTCTCGGCGGACGTACTCATTCACGATGTCCAAATCGCGCCCTCTGCCAAGAGAATTAGGTTAGAAAGCTGTGGCGAATCACAGCGAAAGGCCAATAGAGCAGATACGTACATCTTAACAATCTTATCGATAGTGTGCCCGAGCTTGCTGATCATCTCGCCCGCCTTGCCTCGGCGCGCAAGCTCGCTGTTGAGTTCCTCGTCGCGCCCTCTGCCAAAAGAATCAGGTTAGAAAGCTGTGGCGAATCACAGCGAAAGGCCAATAGAGCAGATACATACATCTTAACAATCTTATCGATAGTGTGCCCGAGCTTGCCGATGAACTCGCCCGCCTTGCCTCGGCGCGCAAGCTCGCTGTTGATTTCGTCGCGCCCTCTGCCAAAAGAATCAGGTTAGAAAGCTGTGGCGAATCACAGCGAAAGGCCAATAGAGCAGATACGTACATCTTAACAATCTTATCGATAGTGTGCCCGAGCTTGCCGATGAACTCGCCCGCCTTGCCTCGGCGCGCAAGCTCGCTGTTGAGTTCCTCGTCGCGCCCTCTGCCAAAAGAATCAGGTTAGAAAGCTGTGGCGAATCACAGCGAAAGGCCAATAGAGCAGATACATACGTCTTAACAACCTTATCGATAGTGCCCCCGACCTTATCGATAGAGTGCCCGACCTTGCTGATGAACTCGCCCACCTTGCCTCGGCGCGCAAGCTCGCTGTTGAGTTCCACGTCGCGCAAGCCAACCTGCGTCTTGTCTGAGTGATCCCTATACCACTCGAACCACTGCACGCTGCCCTCCTTTGGCTGCTCCTGGCGGGCGTGTCCACCAGCGAGCTCACGCGAGCTGTGCAAGGCACATACCATGAGCTCTCATACACCAGTCAAGGAAGAGGGAATAGTGCGCACGCCCAGGCGGCTGGCTCGTCGCGCCGCGTGATTCCCTGTGGCAATGACTGCAATGACACTCCGATGGTGTCCAAGGGCCGGCTGTGAGAGGGATGCGGAACACGGTCAGCATCGGCTGTGTGGTTGGAAGGAAGAAAGCGTACCGGAAAGGCACCGACAGCGCGGGCACTGCGGCGGTCAAGGCGAGAGCAAGAATGGTGGTGGTACGCATGATAGCTGAGACAATTGAACAGGAGATGGTGTAAAGTAGTGAAAGGATATGTATAGAGTAGAGCACGTCGGAAGTCGTCAAAGAGAGGATGTGTTTGAAAACGAAAAAAATCCAGGCTGGTAAAGAAAAAGATAAACCGTTAGCACGATGTCGCTCTTGGGAATACTAGGACTACTTGCCAACCGGTACCGGACTTGAGTGGCTCGAAGAAGAAAGGAGGAGCTGAAGTTTGACTGCAGACGAGGACGGCCTTTTAACTGCCTAGGAAAAGCTAGACAGCGCCCGAGTTTCACATTGTACATGAGGTCGGAGCTAGTATATCACGACAGAATCCATCATCGACGCCCATAGCCGCCAAAAAAAACCAGAAGTTTCGTGGAAGCATCTTACCACGAGTCTATATCATTCAATGTGCCGTCGGCATCGATGTCATTCAAAACAGAACCTCGAAAAGATACTCAAATCGTCCGAAGCTCAATATAAATATTCCACATAGCTAGGGGCCAATCTGGGTACCTATGAGGTGTGAGTTGTGTTTGCATTTTAAAATCGAAAGGCGCACCGGATCAGATTCCACGTGGTCACCACTGGCATTAACACTCGGAGGCCGTACTTACCCAACCATCACAGGAGAGCATGATTTCGGCGAATTGTCACTTCCATTGGGAACTGCAGCGCTGCGTTGATGATGTTCTGTGCATGTGCTCCCAAGTGTGCATCTACATTCAAAGACGCTGCAGTCGGACAGAGTCAGAAACAGAAACGACTGTCGCTCTCGACGTAGCGGCGACATGCAGCTTGCACAATCAACCGTAGCGATACAGCTTCAACAGAGCGCGCTCAGCCGATCGAGATTTTCCTTTGACAAAGAAGTGATGTGAGATCTCGGTTGTGGACAAGCGCTCCAGGCTCCTCCCTTACGTCTACGGGAGGAGGCAGGGCGGCGGCCGCGCGCTGTACCAGTCGATACAAGGCACGAAACAAGATATCACGCACAGAACTCACCTAGCTGATACCACACCCCCTGACAGACAATACAATGTCATGGAAGTACGCGCTTTACAAAGAGTTTAGTACGAAGGTGTGGACTCAACTTGTTCAATAATATAAAGGTCCACCCGCAGGTGGTTAGTGTGGTAAGTGATGATCAAATTATAAGCGTCGCCGACGAAAACACGAGCATGGAAGAAACTGTTGAAGATCTAGAATGGAGATGGAGCCGTGACCATGTTCTGCCGGCCGCCGGCGGGGCGAGATACCGGCGAAGCCCATGTCCTGAAGTTAATACTTGTTCATGGCCCATGTCTTTCGAGCAGGATACACAGTGAAATTCAGAGAGAATGTCGATAGTTTGCATCGGAAGGCGACGAAGTGCTGAGAGAAATTCGGATGTGGAAGCCTCTCATTTGATGGAGGACGTCCTAGTGTCGTGCCTCCTGTGTGAACCGATAACAGAACTAGTGGCCTATATACCGAGGCTGCAATTGTTGTCAGCCGGCCAGAGTAGATATCGAACCTCTCCTGCCGCAGGTCTCAATCGCTCTCAATCAAGTCGTAGTCAGCACGCACGGGAGCGAAATTACTCGATCAATATCGATCCAATCTCGGTAATATCGTCTTCGGATCCGTACTCCCAGCGTGAGGCTATGTGTCAGCTCCTCCACAAGTCAATCGCATTCGCATGCTCCTCAATGACATGCATGTCCGACTACACAGCACACTCGCTACCTCCAGTACTCGTCTCTCATCTAATAGTATGTCTGTCCGTTCTGCCCGAGAGCCAAGGAGTTCCACAAATTTACGGGGATCTTGTTCACATGCTCGAGCTCGGGGATGTTGCGGGAGTGCCTATGAGTGCAGCGAAGTTAGCACAAGCCAGTCCGCAGAGAGTGCAAGGGCGCTCACTTGTTGCCATGAGCCCTGTAGTCGCCGATGCTGTGGTGGCTCTTGTGGGCCTTGTGAGCCTTGTGATGGTGGCTACAGAGCGCCCAATCCGTGAGTCACCCTTAGCGAGCTTGAAGCTGAAGGGAGACTTACCGCATCTCTATCTCACGGCTTGCAAGCTCGATCATCTCTTCGCGTCTCAGGAAGGCCTGAATAGCGTGACCGGCGTCGGCAAGGACATAGTCGGCGATTGATTTGCCACCAGATTTGCGCGCCACAAGCTCGTTGGACAACTCACGCAAACTGTTGGAACTCAGTATAGTCCACCGTGAGAGAAATTTCGAAGCTACGTACTCCCAGCTTGCCTCTGCACCTTTGAGGGCACCACGAGCGGCTCCCTCGAGGACTTTGCCAATGGAGAAAGCCCCGCTTCCGTTGTCGAGTGGGACCTGTCGGCGCGCAAGCTCGCTGTTGAACTCCACATCGCGCCTGGAGCTGTTGCCACTTCTGCCAAGAGATTTAGGTAAGAAAGCTGTGTTAAAGCATGCAAGGCCAGTAGACCAGATACATACCCCCCAAAAAGCCTCCCGAGGTCCTCCGCGCCGTGCCAGATCGTGCTGAGCCACGACGCACCGCTGCCCTCCTCCTGCAGCTCTCGGCGGACGTACTCGTCCATGACTTCGCGAGAGCTGGATGTTTACAGAACATGAGCACACTGTCGCGCCACAGGAAGGGATGCACGTACTCCCATGCAGCCTCCGCTCCCTTTAATGCACCGCGCGCTGCACCCTCGAGGACAGTGCTAAGGGAGAAAGCCCCGCTTCCGTTGTCAGACGGGACCTGCCGGCGCGCAAGCTCCCTGATGAGCTCCATGTCGCGCGTGTTGAAAGTTATTATTTGCGGGAGGTCATTGATATACGGCTTGCTAGGAGGACTGGCTGCATGGCGAGTGTATCCGCCAGCAAGCTCACGCGAGCTATGCAAGGCACACACCATGAGCTATCATATCAGTCAAGGAGGAAGGGATAGTGCGTACGCCCAGGCGGCTGGCTCGTCGCGCAGCGTGAATCCCTGTGGCAATGGCTGCAATTGTAATCCGATGTTGGGCGGAAGGCTGTGAGAGGGATGCGGAACACGGTCAGTATTGGCTGTGTGGTTGGAAGGAAGAAAGTGTACTAGAGAGGCACCGACAGTGCGGGCACTGCGGCGGTCAAGGTGAGAGCAAGAATAGTGGTGGTACGCATCGTGACTGAGATGATTGAACAGAAGATGGTGGAAAGTAGTGAAGGAATATGTAAAGAGAGTAGAGCACGTCGAAAGTCGTCAAAGAGAGGATGTGTTTGAAAACGAAAAGAATCCAGGCTAGTAGCAAAGAAAAAATTAAACCGTGAGCACGATGCCGCCTTGGGAATACTAGGGCTACTCACCAACCAGTACCGGACCTTGAGTGGCTCGAAGAAGAAAGGAGGAGCTGAAGTTTGACTGCAGACGAGGACGGCCTTTTAACTGCCTAAGACACGCCAGACAGCGCCTGAGTTTCACAGCCTACACAAACCCGGAGATAGTATATCACGGCAGAATCTATCATCAACGCTCATAGCGTCCACGAAACCCGGTTGTCTCATGGGAGAATCTTACCACGAGGCTATACAACAAGCCGTCGGCATCGCAAGCTATTTATGACGAAGCTTCGTTCAAAACACAATCCCGAAAAGATACTCAAGTTGTTCGAAGCTCATATGGACATTCCACATAGTTGAGGGCCGATTCGGGTACCTATGAAGTGTGAGTTGTGTTCGCATTGGAGAAATCGAAAGGCGCACCGGATCAGTTTATACGTGATTCACCACCGATATTAACATTCGGAGTGCCGTACTTGCCCCGCCATCACGGGAAAGCATGGTTTCGGCGAATTGTCATCTCCACGGGGAACGCCAGCTCTACGTCGACGATGTTCTGCATCTAGAAATCACCGAATCCAAAGAGGACGATGCAGTCGGAGAAGTCGGAGCAGGGGACATCAGTTTCCGACGCTGCCAGCGTCAGAAACAGAAACGACTGTTGTCGGCCTCGACGTAGCGACGTGTAGCTTGCACGATTGAGCGCAGGAAACTTGGGGGTAGCTTTCATGTGAAGTTAGAATGCATGCAGACAAACTGTAATTAGGTTAACTCACGAGTCCCGACTAGTCATAGACAGCACCGGTACAGCTTCAACAGATTGCGCCAGCCGATCGAGATATTCTTGTTTTTAATTGATAGAGGAAGTGATCTGAGATCTTGTTGTGGATAAGCACTCCGAGCTTCTTCCCTACGTCTGTGGGAGACGGGACGGCTGTACTAGATGATACCAATTCCAAGACTCCATGAGCAAACGCAAGGCACGAAACAAGATATCGCGGACAGGACTTGCCTATTCTGTCGCTGATGACGGCCGGAGCTAGATACCGGCGAAACCGATGTCCTGAAGTTAACGCTTGTTGATGGCCCTTGTCTTTCGAGCAGGCAGAATACAAGTGGAATTCGGAGCGAACATCGATGGAGAAGTTCGTTCCGCTGTCATTGTGTTCAGCATCCATAGCAACACGAAGATGTGATGCCACGGCGGATCTAGGGTGTCGTACATGTGAGTATTCCTCGGCACAGTGTGAGTTTGCGCGAAATGATATATTTCGGAGATGGTAGGGTGTTTTCTGGCAGCGGGTCGAAGGTCACGGTCCGAGTTAGGTTCACAAAGCAATATCATGAAGGTACTCAGATTAGTGATGCAAGTGACCCTATATGAGCTTGAAGAACGTCTCCGAACATCGCTGCTCCTAACGCACACCAGGCCTTTAATGTCTATATTACGGTACACAATCAGATACGCAATATGTCCGATAACCTTTCAACGCTCACCTTGGCCTTTCTTAACCTGGTTGAGTGGTCCGCATCGCAACCTCGACAACATCTACATACCGCTGTCACCCGAAGTAACGTCTTCGCCTTATGAAAATTTCATCGTATGTAGATGGTCTCCGGGCGCCTCCAACCTTCACTCGGTCGCTGTACCTGAAGAAATACTGAGGATGTCATGTGCCTGGTGTAATGGCCTTCGTCGTCCTCGAAGAGTAAGACGGCGTAGTACGGTCGACATCTCAATGCGGTCTCCAGATGGTCGCGTTCTCTGTCGCTCGCCGAGACCTTGTCATATACGGAGAGCAGTGGAGATGATCTCCAGAGATATTCAGGAAATGAGTGCGGCCAAGCACCCTTGCCGACAATACAGGCCCTCCAATATGACAACTCCGAGTCGAGATTGGGTTCCATTCCCGCTGCTCGTAGTCCAGGACTGCTACCTTCAAGTGAGGTCTATTAACGCAATTGATATTAGCGAATACGAGATTGACACTTGGCAAGACAACGTACAACAGTCTGGGCAAGGCAGTATACAACTCGGTGGGTAATGTTGAAGTGCCGACTTGGCCCAAACCATCAATCACGATATATCTCTGACGATCATCATTAATGGAAGCAAGCCGCGCGTCATATAATGGCACCGTTATGCGAAGACCAGCCCTCGACATCGCCACTGAAGGGTCGCCCGAGGCACCACATCTTTCACGAGTTGGTGAGCAACGAAGGAGGAATGGGATGCAGTGGGAGTGTTTGGAGGTGATGGACTATTGCGTCGACCTGTCGATGAGGTGGAAACATTCGGGGCCAGGGGCGAGCATCGAGCTTTCAAGAGAAGTGTCATTACCTCTCCAAATGAACAGGTCGGGGTCGCTAGTCCGTTCTAAGATCGCGAGTTGAAGTCGAGAGAATGCTTTCTTCCCCTCCCCATACGCAATCGGCATCATCACGTCAAACAAGCCAATGAGAGAATATGCCGTGTCCTCGATGCGAGTCGTCCTTCTCCGCGATGCCCACACCATCTTCTCCCTAAACATCAATACTGACGGCAGAACATTCGGAGACAAACAACAGGTATACCGGTTGTATCAGATATCAGGTTTGCACCCGCTTGTCATCTTATCGTTGTACCAGCCGGTGAGCTGATTCCACCAGCGTCGAAGACTCGGAACTTGATTCGACTCGGAGCTAAAAGTTCCTGCAGGGTCCAGCCACGCGTGAACCACTCGTCCTTCGACATGTCCTCCAGAGAGGATGTACTGGTGAGATGCGCAATGCACACTGCAGAGCCACGGTACCATCGGTACATCGAGCGGATCGATTCATCGAGTTCGGAGCTGCTCCGCTTGTCGATGCAGCAGGTATCCATCCATGCCCACTTATACCCCAACGCTCGGGCCCGGTTGCAGAATATCTCCAGCTTCTGAAGGCCTTTTCCAGGTGGAGGCCGTATACCATCTTGGGACCAACGCTGCATCTCCTCGAATGACACCTCGCCCTCTGGCAGCCAGCGATGCGAGAGGATGGCATAAGTGAGGTTCCGCCTGCCGCCAAGGTCTTCGACTTTCATCCGTATGCCACTACGCCCATATATCCGCATTTCTGGTACATATATCAAATTGATTGGGAGCTGATTGTGGATGAATTCCACGAGCGTGGACGACGACTCGGTTTGCTCGTAGTTATTCACCCTTTCGCTGAGGTATCGTCAATATTGTCTGGCGGTAGAAATTTAGCCTACTCACTCGCGATCGGTGTCACGCTCACGTTCTCCATGCACTATTAATAGAGGTGTCAAGGGGGCAGGGTCCCACGGACGACGGAGGTCAACGGAGGGATTGTACATCAACACAAAGCTAAGATTGAAGTTTAAATCGAGTTGTCATGACCAGAATACCAGCAGTAATAGGCTCACAATTGACGTAGATCTGGCTGGGTGAAGATGCGACTCATGCGAGACGCGCGGGCCCATATTGGCCACGTGTACCGTACGGATGTCTGTCGACTGAGTCCACCGGAACATTAAATAATTGCACGGAAGACATACAACTTGAAAGACATCCGACAGAATCCCAAGCAAGGATTACAGTCGTTTGTTTCCCAGTTATCAACATGCCACATGTACTAGGTTGCGCCAACGTGTTTCTATGAGGCGACGCGCTGTTTGCATCTGTTGACGCGTCGTAAGCGCCGGCGGTATGGTGCAAGGGAGTGACAGCTACTTACTTCTAACTTCTACCTACTCCTCCTAATCCGCTTGCCCTCCTTGTCGTACTTCCCCGCTCTTTCGGAACTAGTACACCCCCTCGGAAGGCCAGATACCCCGCTTCGGCGAAACTCACTCATCAGCCCATTCCGTGAGTGTTCTGAATACCCACACCTTCTCAACTCAAACACTCTACAGCTCGTTGCAGCGTTCCCAAATATCTTTACAATGGGTTCGACACAAAGCTACATCTCTTCCGAGGCCGCCATAGCCTCGCTGTTCGTGGCAGGCGTCGTGGCATACGGCTACACGCAGTACGGCACGCCCACCGCAGACGCAGAAGCCGCACCCACACCCGCAGCACTGCCCGGGAAGCGCAAGAAGAAGAAGCAGGCCACAGCTCCTGTCGAATCGCAGGCCGGTCCACTCGCAGGCAGACACCATCGTCGTCCCCTTCCCGCCTGTTATCCCGGGGACTTCGATACCGCACCTGCGCCCGCGCCCGCGCTGCGGACTCCCCGGCGCCTGCAGATGTTCTGCCCGTGAAACCCGCAAAGGCCAAGAAGAAGAAGGGCAAGAAGACTGGCACTCCCGTCGGAGCCCCGCGCACACAGCCCATGGACGCCATGTCCGAGTCCTCCGCGACCGCACCCGAGTCGTCCGTTCGTCCGGCAAAGTCGAAGAAAGGCGCTGTGCAGAAGCTGCCTGCCGACGCGGACGAGCACTGGACTCGCGTTGAGGCGCGCGGCGGACTGCCGCACCGAACCCATCGAGGACGGCGCTGTTGTGGCGGAGCTAGCGATGCGGGCATTACCACGTCCGTACCGGCACCTCGTCGCCCGTGGAGGACGAGACTCCCGGCGTGGAGGACTCGACCGCGAGAAGCGCCGTACCCTGCAGAGAGGCTCTCCCAAGCCGCGCAAGACTGGGGTCGACGAGTGAGAGCTTTTTACTTTTCCTCACGGATGTCTGACGAACATTCATCGCTAGCATGCTTGAGACGCCCGATTACCCGACCGTCGCACGCGTGTTGCGCGTTCAGCCGGGTCCGAATGATCGCCCTGCGGCGGGATTCTCATGGGGCGACTATGAAGACGTGGACAACTCGCGTGGGACCACAGACGATGCGGACGGTGAGGACGACGGCGGGTGGGGCGTCGTGAAGGGCCGTGGCCGCACACGTACGTGTCTCTTGGAGATTTACAACGTGCTACACGTCGTATTAACATGTCTGTTCCATTGTAGGGACGGGCAAGGCACCCACGCAACAGATACCTGTGCAGGCGGCGCCGGAGACACTCACGAAACGGCAGCGCCAGAACGCCGCGAAGCGTGAGGCGCAAAAGGCTGTCAAGGGCGATGCAGAGGCAGACCGGTTGGCGCGCCTCGCGCAACACCATCGCGAGCTCGAGCGGGAGAAGATCGCTGCGCTGTACGGAAAGCCAGCGAACACCGCATACGTGGACAACAAGGGGAAGCTCGTGTTCGATTGAGTACTGGCTTGTGTGTTTGGATCGCATTGTACTTTGTATCCAGTACATGCTTCCTGCTCAGATGGACGCCGTCGGAAATACTATGAACACTGCGCATGTCTCGTACATACTACTAGCTCCTATAATCGCCATTGATCCTCACGTACTCCTGTGTAGTACATCAGTGTTATAGATGTTTGGGAGATGCGGAAAACGTACATAGCTGAAGTCGCACGTCCAGTACTTCGCACTTTCGCTGCCGAGGCCGAGCTCGACCTTGATCTCAAGGTCCGACGCGCTCACTATTTCTTTCGCGCGTACTTCGTCGACCTTTTCTGGTTCGCCGTTCACTAGCAGTGGGAGAGGTGTAGAACCATCTGTGGGGATGAATGAGACGCTGACACGGGTCGGGTCCACCGGGGTAGAAAGCGGAACTGAACCGGTGGCTGCGAGAATACGCCCCCAACTATATTATGCATGTTCAGCGCAGAAGGCTATCACATGGAAATGGTAGCTTACTTCGCGTCCTCGCCATACAGCGCGGTCTTTACCAGTGCCGACGTGGATATACGCGCAGCAATCTTGTGCGCGTCTTCGTGGCTCGGAGCACCCTGCGGACAGTCAGCAGCGCGCAGGCTCGCATAGCTCACCCACGCACCTCGACAGATACCGTGACAAACTTGGTTGCACCCTCGCCATCGCGCACGACGAGCTGCGCAAGCTCCGCTGCGAACGCAGTGAGCTCATCCCGGAACACCTTATACGCATCCGGATCGCGCTCCTCGTCGATCTCCTCCGCACCCTCCGCCGCCGCCCCATTCGCCAACGCAACGACAGTATCGTTCGTGCTCATATCGCCATCGACGCTGATCGCGTTGAAGCTGCGGTCGACCGCATACGCGAGCGCGCGCTGCAGGCTGCGCGGCTCGACCGGCGCGTCCGTGACGATGCACCCGAGCAGCGTCGCGTGCGGCGCCATGTCCGGGTGGATCATGCCCGCGCCCTTGTCGATCCCCGCAAGGCGGTACGTGCGCGCGCCGACGCGGAACGCGCGCGCGCGCAGCTTCGGGAACGTGTCCGTCGTCATGAACGCGCGCGCCGCGCGCTCCCACGCGCCGAAGCCCGCACCGAGCGTGCCTGCGGCCTGCGCGCGGATGCCCGCGAGGACCGCCGCGATCGGCAGCGGCTGTCCGATCACGCCCGTGGACATGACGAGCGTCCCGCTGGCGGCGGGGCCGGGGGCGCCTGTGAGCTCGTCTGTCGCGCGCGCCATTGCCCATGCGTCCGCGAGGCCCTGTGCGCCGGTCACGGCGTTCGCGCAGCCGCTGTTTATGACGAGGGCGCGTGCGCGGCCGGCGGTGGCGCTCAGGACCTCCTGGGAGACGAGCACGGGGGCGGCTTTGAAGGCGTTACGGGTGAAGCATGCGGCGGCTGCGGCGGGACGGTCGGAGAGGATGACGGCGAGGTCGAGCTGGCCGGACTTTTTTATGCCGCAGTGTACACCGGTGAGGAGGTAGCCGTGCGGGAAGGCAGTGTCGGGGATGGGGGAGTGGAGATGCGCCTTTGAAGGGGGTGGACGGGTGGAGATGGTTGAAGACAGGCGTTTGAAGAGCGTTGGGAGGCGGGAGGCCATACCTGAGGCCTGAGGAGCTGTAAATCCTTGGAGCTTTTATGCGTGCGCGATCGTCGTGTAGCGTTATGAGCGCAACGCCGGCAGCTGTGAATTCCTGAATAGACACTGGGCAGAGGGCGTGTTAGAGTTCGTGCACAACATTTTTCAAGGATGGGGAAACTCCACGAGTGCTGTACCTCAGGAAGGAGCACTAAGTTGAGGGAACTCTACGCCGGAAGCCGGAAATGAAGAGTTAAAGAAGAAACTAGACGACTCAACACAGCCTGACCAAGCTGCGAGGTGCCGTTCTTCCGACTTCATGGTTCGAAGTCTAACGAACCACAGTTCACCGTCTCATGCATCATGGGCATGAAGTACGAAGAGTACTAGTCCTCATCAGTCTGCACGACTTCAGTCCTCCGCAGGTTGCCCTGCCGTAACATTCAAAGACGACGATAGATCCTCACCGTGACAAGATGTTATGCCTGCTCAACACAACGGTGTCGTGGTCCGGGGTAAGATGTGCAAAATGATATATTCCGGGGTCAAGCTTGTCGAAGTATAGGACAAGATGCGACAAGCAAGTAGACGCCTATGAAGTAATAGGCAGAAACCGTTGGAACAGCTCGTTCTACCACCGCTCCGTTACTCGCAGACGTCGAGGGACACGACGGTCGAGTGCAGCTCTTCACTGCATCGATGGTTGCGGACGCCTTTGAACGCATTTCGGCAATGCAAAGCAGTCGGGAACATTCCCACGAAAATGATGGGGGGACTCGAATAGGCAACTGCCATTTTCCCGCTACGGCAGGCGCCTATCGCTATCCCTGTGGCAAACCTTCAAGACACTCGATATCGGACGAATCTACCACAAAAATGGGCTCAACAAGGTGAGTTTCGTGCTGCAGGACATCTGTATGGGCGAATGTAAGCTACTGGCTTCATTGGACCACCCTGGAGGACGAGGAACGGGGTGGATGGATGCTCTGTGGATTGGATGGAAGGGCCTTGTTGGGATCTCGGTCTGCCCTCCTTCAACGCCTCTCTCCTGCTTGGGGCTGGAAGTCGACAAGGATAGAGGTGCTCACATTTATATAATAGACTCTACAGCAAGGGCCGTGTCATCGGCCACAAACGCGCGAAGCGGAACACCCGCCCCAACACCTCCCTCATCCAGATCGAGGGCGTCGCGACCAAGGAGGACGCGCAGTTCTACCTGGGGAAGGTGCGTCCCTGTTCCCAAGTCTTTCGCCATGGTGCTGATAACGTTGATGCACTAGCGTGTTGCATACGTCTACCGGGCGAAGAAGGAGATCCATGGCTCCAAGGTCCGGGTCATCTGGGGGTAAGTGCTGCCCGTGTATCACACACGGAGAAAGAGGCTGATGTCTGGTGGTATAATCGCAGACGCGTGACACGACCTCACGGTGGCAACGGCGTCGTAAAATCGAAGTTTAGGTCGAACCTGCCACCGCATGCATTCGGTGCCAGCGTCCGGGTGGTGCGTATGCCTCGCATCTAGACGGAGCGGAGATTTCTGACAGTGTACCTGCAGATGCTCTATCCCTCCACGATCTAATTGTATTGCTTCCTTGTCTCTGACGTCCTGTTATGCATTCCGCTAAGTGCAAATATGACATGCCCCATGGCCTGCGTTATCAATTTTGTGTTGAGGGTTGCGTGCACATGCCAATGTGAACCGAAGAGTCTGATTTGAGTCCCAACTGCTCCCCAACTGCACATCCTAAGTAGTATGCTCGGAACCAAGGACAGCGGAGTGTGTTTGAGTTGTTCGGGAGTATATATACGAAGTCATGGTTTGCCAAACGTGCGTCGAAGACGCCTCGATGACTGTGACTCTCCAGAAAGGAATAGCGTCCTAGGCCCATCATGTATGACTTTGTTCTCGTCTCTCCCTACTTCCAGTACTTGTCCCGAACACCTATGGAATTCATGGAATTCGTCGCACCTCTCTGAGAGCCGTCTTATTATCTGCAACCCCAGCCCGCCCCAACCGCTCTACTCCTCCCGATCCCTGCCCTTTGCTGACGTAATTCCTCGAGTTGTTGGGGATCCGCCTGCACTTGGACATCAGGACAGAGGCTTTTTACTTCTTGTTCCCTTCCACCATCTTTGAGCTTAGAGTTCCTCCTGTCTGTCTCGCTCTCATGTCTGCTTATGATCATTCGAAAGTTGCGCACTTCATCGGTGAGCGATCCGCGAAAGGGCCGCGGACGAAAGCCTCACATGACGCATTGATATAGGCGGTAATGCACTCGACAAGGCCCCGTCTGGCTCTGTCTCTGATTTCGTGAAGAGCCACGGAGGCCACACAGTTATCACAAAAGTGAGTAGTAAGTTTTGTGCACGCTTGAAATCATGCAGGATATCAGGCGCGTTGATGGCTGCCGCATCTATCCACACTACACCGGCGATCGGCTTGGCGTATGGATGCTCGGCGTGTGGGTGGAGTGTCAGGCTGTGCTGTGAGTTCAAGAGGAAGAGGTCGTTCTTTACACGTGGTGAAGGCGCGTTGCGCCTGACGTACGCGTTCGGACGCGTCTTTTCCTCGATGCATTCCGTGAGCTGGAGTTTCGGGAATATCATGCACCGACTGGCTACTCTTGTGATGGCCAGAGAGTTACAACGACTGACTTCTACGTTCGCAGGTCCTTATTGCCAACAATGGTATGTCTCTTCGCAGACAGGTGTGTCTGTCACTAACGCGTCACCCTAGGCATTGCTGCCGTCAAGGAGATCCGTTCCATCCGACAATGGAGCTACGAGACATTTGGAACAGAGCGCGCAGTCGAGTTCACGGTAATGGCCACGCCAGAGGACATGAAGGTGAACGCCGAGTACATCCGCATGGCGGACCGCCACGTAGAGGTGCCGGGCGGATCGAACAACAACAACTACGCAAATGTCGACTTGATTGTCGACGTCGCCGAGCGCACAGGTGTGCACGCCGTCTGGGCGGGCTGGGGCCACGCGTCGGAGAACCCAAGACTGCCGGAGACCCTCGCCGCGAACAAGATTGTCTTCATCGGTCCACCTGGAAGCGCGATGCGCAGCCTTGGCGACAAGATCTCGAGTACTATTGTAGCACAGAGCGCGGAAGTGCCCACCATGGCGTGGTCGGGCTCGGGCATCACCAAGACTGAGCTTTCCGCCCGGGGCTTCGTCACCGTTCCAGACGATGTCTACCAACAGGCGTGTGTTGTGACCGTTGAAGAGGGACTTGCGAGAGCAGAGCAGATTGGATGGCCGGTCATGATTAAGGCCAGTGAGGGTGGAGGAGGCAAGGGTATTCGGAAAGTCGAAGCCCCAGAAGCCTTCAAGAATGCGTTCAATGCCGTTTTGGGAGAGATTCCTGGTGCGTCTCATTCGTGTATCACCCCTAATGATCGCCGCTGATGATGTCTCTAGGTTCCCCTGTGTTTATCATGAAGCTTGCAGGACAGGCTCGACATCTAGAAGTGCAGCTTCTTGCTGACCAGTACGGAAATGCAATATCACTGTTTGGTCGTGACTGTTCAGTACAGCGCCGGCATCAAAAGATCATCGAAGAAGCGCCTGTTACAATTGCGAAGCAGCCCACATTCGAGGAGATGGAGCGTGCCGCCGTCCGGCTTGCGAAATTGGTGGGATATGTCAGTGCAGGAACCGTGGAGTGTACGCATGACGTTCTGTAGTATTGCACGAAGTTAACAACGCTAAACTTACTAAATGTTCTAGATCTCTATAGCCACGCAGACGATACATTTTATTTCTTGGAGCTCAACCCGCGTCTTCAGGTCGAGCACCCTACGACGGAGATGGTATCCGGTGTCAATCTCCCTGCAGCTCAACTTCAGGTCGCCATGGGTATCCCCCTTCATCGCATTCGACACATCCGCCAGCTCTACGGCGTCGCACCCAATGGAACTTCCGAGATCGACTTCGATATGGTCAATCCTGAGGTCAGCAAGCTGCAGAGAAAGCCTCAGCCCAAGGGACACGTCGTCGCTGTTCGTATCACAGCGGAGAATCCCGATGCGGGCTTCAAACCATCCTCAGGGGTGCTGCAGGAACTGAACTTCCGCTCGAGCACGAATGTCTGGGGATACTTCTCCGTCGGTACCGCGGGTGGACTGCATGAGTTTGCAGACTCGCAATTTGGGCATATTTTCGCGTACGGCGAGGACCGTGGCGAAAGTCGGAAGAACATGGTTGTTGCCCTGAAGGAACTTAGCATCCGAGGTGATTTCCGCACGACCGTCGAGTATCTAATCAAGCTGCTCGAGTTGCGCGCGTTCGAGGAGAATACAATCACGACCGGCTGGTTGGACTCGCTCATCAGCGACAAGCTGACTGCTGCGCGCCCCGACGCTCATCTTGCCGTCATCTGCGGAGCAGTGACGAAAGCTCACTTGGCGTCTGAAGCCTGCTGGGCCGAGTACAGACGGATCCTGGACAAGGGTCAGGTGCCTTCACGGGACGTGCTAAAGACGGTCTTCGGCATAGACTTCATCTACGACAACGTGCGATATTCGTTCACCGCGACGCGCTCCTCGTTGACAACTTGGACACTGTACCTGAATGGTGGCCGAACGCTCGTGGGCGCTCGTCCGCTTGCTGACGGTGGTCTGCTGGTTCTTCTGGACGGCAAGAGCCACTCCGTGTACTGGAGGGAGGAGGTCGGCGCGTTGCGGCTGATGGTCGACTCGAAGACGTGCTCAATCGAGCAGGAGAACGACCCGACGCAGTTGCGGAGTCCGAGTCCGGGGAAGCTCATTCGTTTCTTGATCGACAGCGGAGATCATATCCAGGCGGGAGAGGCGTATGCTGAGATTGAGGTATGACACATTCGTTCTGTTACCGTCTCACGAGTAGCTAAATCCACCGTGTCGCGCAGGTCATGAAAATGTATATGCCTCTCGTCGCGGCAGAAGACGGTATTGTGCAGTTCGTGAAACAGCCTGGTGTTAGTTTGGAGCCCGGCGACATCCTCGGGATTCTCACTCTCGACGATCCGGCCCGTGTCAGACATGCGAAGCCTTTCGAGGGCCTCCTGCCGCCGATGGGTATGCCGAGAATCGTCGGAAACAAGGCCCATCAACGCCTCCACCACTACCTCAGCATTCTCGGTGACATTCTCGACGGCTTCGATAACCAAGCGGTCATGGCAACGACATTCAAAGACCTTATCACGGTTCTCGAGAACCCGGACCTTCCATTCTCCGAATTTACTGCAATTCTCTCAACGCTTTCTGGACGTATGCCCGCCAAGCTAGAGGACGGAGTTCGTGCCGCGATCGAGACCGCCCATTCAAAGGGCGACGCCGCCGAGTTCCCGGCCGGGCGCATCAAGAAGCTGCTCGAGCACTTCATGGAGGATAACGTGCGCGCCCAAGACCGCACGATGTTCCGCTCGCAGCTCGGCACGCTGTTTGACGTCGTGGAGCGCTATGCGGGCGGACTGAAGGTGCACGAGACGAACACAATTGCAGGGCTGCTGGCACGCTATGAAGAGACCGAGAAGCTGTTTGGCGGTAGCATCGAGGCGCGATTGCTCACGCTCCGCGAGCAATACAAGGATGATCTGGACAAGGTGATATCACTGGTCCTTAGCCATATCATGGCGCACAGGAAGGGCAAGCTCGTTATGATCATCCTGGACCATGTAAAGAACAGTGGCTCGACCGTCTCCAATCCGGACAGCAAGCTATACCAGGTCTTGCAAGGGCTCGCCTCGTTGGAAGCTCGGTATGTGAGGACCGGGAGGGTGTGGTTCGATTGCTAATTTGCTCCTTCGTTGCGACAGATCGTCGACACAGGTTGCTTTGAAGGCGCGCGAGGTTCTAATTTCGTGTCAAATGCCGTCGTACGAGGAGAGGAAGGTTCAAATGGAGGCCATCATCAAGGCGTCCGTTACGAACAGTTTCTACGGCGAGGAAGGATCTACAGTGAAGTGAGTCTCATGTGATGCGTCGTCCTTATCACATCTCATTTGTAATGCAGGACACCCTCTGCGGATGTTCTGCGGGAGTTGATTGATTCGAGATACACGGTGTACGACGTGCTTCCTTCATTTTTCAATCACACCGACCCATGGGTCTCCTTAGGTACCTCACATTCTACGTTTATTCCGCGTAAAATCTCACATATTTCGAACAGCCGCGTTCGAGGTCTACGTGAGGCGTGCTTACAAGGCATACACATTGCTGTCCTTGGACTATGAAGAAGGCGATGGCTTGGACGACGGAGAGGGACCCAACGTCGTGACATGGCGATTCAACCTACCGCACTCACATTCTCCCCCTTCGACGCCGCAGCTGTAAGTCGCCGTCGAAATAAGTAGAGGTTTTTGCTGTCTTTGCTAATTTATTCTCCTTCTAGCGAGTCTCAGCCCCGAAGGCAAGCCTCTGTGAGCGATCTAACATACATGATCAATCGCCACCAAAAACAGCCCTTGCGAACTGGTGCTCTTGCGTCTTTCCCTAATTTTGCCGCTCTATCCAATGGATTCGATAAGGTTGCAAGCATGCTTCCCTCCTTCGACCCCCAGGAACACCGCCAACGTTATGGCGGTAATGACGAGCCGCCAAACGTCCTGAATATGGCCTTACGCATATTCAACGAAGCCGATGACACTACTGAAATTGGCTGGTACGAGAAGATCCACAACTTGGTCAACAACAAGAACGATGTATTAACACGTCGTGGCGTCCGTCGTATCTCAATCCTCATTTGCAGACCAGGAATGTACCCGCAGTACTTTACATTGCGCAACTTGGGTTCGTCATGGGAGGAGGAACAAGCTATCAGGCACATCGAGCCCGCTCTTGCGTTCCAGCTAGAGCTCAGTCGACTGTCCAATTACAACCTCACGCCTTGCTTCACGGAGAGCAAGCAGCTGCACATCTATCATGCCGTTGCACGCGAGAATCAGCTGGACAGTCGGTTCTTCATCCGCGCGCTAGTACGACCGGGACGCATCCGCGGCGATATGAGTACAGCCGCATACCTGATTTCAGAAACCGATCGTCTCGTCACGAGCATCTTGGACGCCTTGGAGGTTGTATCCGCGCAGCACAGAAATGCCGACGTCAACCATATCTTCATGAACTTTATTTACAACCTCCCTGTCACCTACGAGGACGTCTTGGAGGCTATTTCTGGCTTCATCGAGCGTCATGGCAAGAGGCTCTGGCGTCTCCATGTGACCAGCTCCGAGATTCGGATTGTCTTGGAGGACAGTGAAGGCAACGTTTCCCCCATTCGTTGTATCATCGAGAACGTCTCTGGCTTCATCGTCAACTATCACGGCTACCAGGAGATCACGACTGACAAGGGTACCACGATTCTCAAGTCCATCGGCGATAAGGGCCCCCTCCACCTCCTACCCGTCCACCAGCCTTATCCTACGAAGGAATCATTGCAGCCGAAGCGGTATCAGGCGCATCTCATTGGCACGACATATGCGTACGACTTCCCAGACCTCTTCTCAAAGGCACTCAGCAACTTTTGGCAAAAGGCACGGAGCATAAACTCTGCTCTGACGCTCCCCAAGAAGATCCTGGACTCGAAGGAGCTCATCTTGGACGAGAATGATCAGCTCCAAGAGGTCGACCGAGCACCGGGAAACAATAATTGTGGCATGGTCGGCTGGGTATTCACGATGCGGACTCCAGAGTACCCAGAGGGGCGACGCGTGGTCATCATTGCCAACGATATAACGTACAAGATTGGCTCGTTCGGTCCTTCGGAGGATCAGTTCTTTTATCTGGCTTCCCAATACGCTCGAGAACAGGGTCTGCCCCGTATCTATCTTTCCGCCAACTCAGGCGCTCGCATTGGCTTGGCCGAGGAGGTCATGCCCCTGTTCTCCTGTGCTTGGAACGATCCGGACCATCCAGAGAAGGGTATCGAGTACCTCTACCTCACGCACGAGAACTTCCTCAAACTGCAAGAGAAGTCTGCTACGTCTGTGCGCGCTGTCGACATCGAGGAGAATGGCGAGGTCCGCCATAAGATCACAGACATCATCGGGCTGCAGGATGGTCTCGGCGTGGAGTGTCTGAAGGGTTCAGGACTAATTGCCGGCGAAACATCCCGTGCGTATGATGACATTTTCACTATCACCCTTGTCACTGCGCGCTCCGTCGGGATTGGGGCCTACCTCGTCCGGCTCGGTGAACGAGCGGTCCAAGTCGAAGGCCAGCCTATCATTCTCACCGGTGCGTCGGCGCTGAACAAGGTTCTCGGCCGGGAGGTCTATACCTCGAACTTGCAGCTGGGCGGGACGCAGATCATGTACAAGAATGGTGTCTCCCATCTCACCGCGAGCAGCGATCTCGAAGGCGCGACCCATATTCTCGAGTGGTTGTCGTACGTGCCTGAATTCAAGGGCGCTCCTCTGCCCATTCTGGAGTCAGTCGACACGTGGGACCGAGATATTGGGTACAGTCCGCCGAAGGGCCCGTACGATCCCCGATGGTTCATCGAAGGAAAGACGGACGAGACGACGCTGGAGTGGATGCCTGGTTTCTTCGACAAAGGCTCGTTCCAGGAGACACTGAGCGGCTGGGCGCAAACTGTCGTCGTCGGCCGCGCACGTCTCGGCGGGATTCCCATGGGCGTGATTGCCGTCGAGACCCGTACGATCGAGCGCGTCGTGCCCGCCGACCCAGCGAACCCTACGTCGTTTGAACAGCGCATTATGGAGGCGGGGCAGGTATGGTACCCGAACTCGGCGTACAAGACCGCACAGGCGATCTTCGACTTCAACCGCGAGGGCCTACCCCTCATCATCTTCGCGAATTGGCGTGGCTTCTCTGGCGGACAGCAGGACATGTATGACGAGATCCTCAAGCAGGGCTCGAAGATCGTCGATGGGCTGTCGAGCTACAAGCAGCCCGTGTTCATCTACGTCATGCCAAATGGCGAGCTGCGTGGCGGCGCGTGGGTGGTGTTGGACCCATCTATCAACTCGGAACAGATGGAGATGTACGCCGACGTCGATGCGCGCGCTGGTGTTCTCGAGCCGGAGGGCGTTGTCGAGATCAAAATGCGTCGTGACAAGATCCTCAAGTTGATGGAACGCCTCGACTCGACCTATGCCTCGCTGAAGCAGGACAGTGTCGATGCTACGAAGGGTGCCGACGAGCGTGCGGCTGCCGCAGAAGCGTTGTCGAAACGGGAAACCCTCTTGCAGCCGACGTACAAACAAATCGCTTTGCTGTACGCAGACCTCCACGAGTGAGTATCTATGACATACAACTCTGCTCCTTGCTAACTTCTGGTCGCAGTCGGACAGGACGGCTGGAGGCAAAGGGCTGTGCCAAAGCGATGGTCTGGAAAGGTGCACGGCGACACTTCTATTGGGCCACGCGTGCAAAGATCGCTCGCACTGCTGCGATGGTGCAGCTCGCAGAGGCCAGCCCAGACTCCACGGTAGAGTACCGAGCTCGTTTACTGGAGACACTCGCCCAAATCGACTCGACGACGGTGTATCGCACCATGGCCGAAACTCTAGAGGCGCTTGATCTGTCGGCGACGGTGGCGCAGCTGAAGGCGGACCATCTGATGCGCAGCATGCTCGCACTAGCTCACAAGGACCGCAAGGCGACGGTGGACGGACTGGTCCGCCTTGTAGACAACCTGACTGACGACGAAAAGGCAACCCTGATCAGCGCGCTGCAGAACTCGAGCCGCTCTCCAGGTTCGACGCCCTCGCTGCCCTGATCGACCTGAATGACACTAACGGGGCGCGGTTGTTTCCAGGCCCGCCATCCTACTCGAATGCATCTGCCTAGATATGATACTTGCAAGATATACACGATTTATACGCTTTCGGATTACTGCTGAATGTAGCTCTACCAATGATTGAAATGATGTTTTCTTGCACGTCTGCGTTCATACCACATGCACACGCGGCTCTGGTTTTCGTACAACGCAATGCTAGGGTCCAGTGTTTCGCGCGGTTGTCAAAACGAATTGAAAAGGTGGGTAAAACTGGCTTAAGAACTTGAAGACCCAAGACTGCGCCGGCTGCGGGAAGGATTGACACCTGTATACACGGATGAGACGAACGTTGCAGAGCGTGTAGGATGTGATTCTGCGAAGAACCCAAGAATTAGAATGCAAGACCTTTCGTCCACACCCACCCGATGGCTTGGGTCAAGCCTGAGCGAAGTCACGGAGACTTCGACTTGTACGGCAGTAAAACAATATGATACCAGTGAGTACAACTTGGTGAAGTCAGATCATAAAACTACAGGTCACAGATGAATGGCAAAGAAACAATATTTACAGAGACCTTATCCGCTCTAATGCGACCCTCACAATACGGACCTGAAAAGAAGAAAGACACATGTCCTCCTTGAGGAGCATGTAACGTTCAGCCTCCGGCATAGCAGCCAAGGCGAACAGGCACTCAGCATCCACGACACCGGCTGCGGCAAAGCCTTGTGCTAAACCTTCTATACTGGGTCTGAGTGAGCGTAGAAACTCTTCGACTTCAGAGGTTCCAGAAGGAGACTGGCTTGGGGTTGCTCTGGTCACAGTAGCTGCCTCAGAACCTCGAGGGGTGCGTGGAGTTGATTGTTCTACCCGATGGTGTGTCTAGCTCATGAGTGTCAGTGATGTTGAACTCACAGAACAAGTAAACATACTTCTTCAGCTGATGCCTGCGAACGCCTGGGAGCTAAGGGGTTCTGCAGCCAGTTGCCATGAATGAAAATGACCTAGACATTATGTGCGAAATACTCACTGGATTCTTTTGCAGCTTAGAATAATCACCAACGTAGCAGTGTCGACGAGGACGGTCAGAGATGGAGCGCGAGAGACTCGGAGAAGCTTGGCCCTTGCGCGCATGTAAGCCATGGCTGTACTTTGTGCGTTCTAAGTGCATTCGCAGGTAGAATTCGATCGGCCAGGCGCCGTCATATTGGTTCACAAATGTGAACTTCTGACGTGCCTGCATGACACGACGATCAGTATGAAAAAAAGGTAATTACGGAAATGTAGATGAACCTCATGAAAAAATCGAAGCCACCGTTCTTTCCCTTGCTCTTGAAAGTTCTTACACGTATCCAAGTACTTCGGGGTCAACTCGCGTAGTCCCTTCTAAGGAGCCGCACAATGTATAGAATAGCGTCAGCCGCTGACAGTGAACTTGTAAATGAAAGCGATGAGTCTCACCGTAAACGTCGTGAACGTCTCTGAGCTGCGCGAGAGTCCCATCTCACGACTCAAAGAGGTGATGCGATTCTTGCTGGGACGATGAACGGCGTGATAGGGGATCAGGATATCTGAAACATAGCTTGTGTTGGTGCATATGAATTTGGCAGTCATGAGGACGTACCGTTCATTGTGAGAGAGGGCTAAGGACACTCATCATAGAGGACTGGGATTATAAGCGATCTAGCTGACGCATCTCGTGAAACAGATGGTAAGTTAATCTTCGTGTGCAATCCTATTGGCTGAAATGAACACCGAAGACAAAGGCTACACAACCCTGCCGTACTACCTCATGTCTGTACGTCGCGTCTGTACAACCTCATGTCCGTGGCGTTGTTAGCATTCAAGCTGTCCCTTGTCTTGCGCTTAGTTTGCCTGCGTTTTCTTGTGGACAGGAAGCAAACAGCTGTCGGAATTTCGTGCTCGTATGGTGTCACTGTTTCCTCTTGCACATTCCAGTGTCTCTGGCGGATTCAAAAGCCTCACCGAAGCGTTGATATACCAACATCGTGCCAAAAGCTGCATATACGTATACCAGAGAGTGCTCAACGCAAGCCAATGGCGCTGATCATGAAGGTCGAATGGATCGAGGATAAAGGTACTTACACCGCGTGAAATGACAAATTACGCACGCCGGTAATGAGCTGGCAATTTGCACATTCCAGCGAGATTCCCGGCATATTCCACTCAAATAGTCCGTTCCTTGTAATGTCTTAGCAATATGTATGTTTCTATGAAGTTTCTTGCGTGTTGCTCTTGTGGTGCTATGACGTCGTTCCCCACGCAAGACCGTCTAGATCTGTAGGCAGCGGCTTGTACTTAGCTCAGCCGCCCTACCTCGAGTACCCATCAAGTACTGTACGGCCACTAGCGCGACACACAGCACCGACACCCCGACGCCCAATGATCAGCCCATGACCCACCGACGTGCGATCTCTTGATAGTGACAGCCAGATTAACCTCTGTGTCCTCCGACAGCTACAACATGTGATGGCGAGCCAGCTGGCACTGACCCTGACAACATCCGACGGTCATGGAGCATGGCCTTGCGAACTGTCAGCATGAGTATGATCTACTATCTTGTCCAAGTCCGACCCGTGGCCGCATATATGAGGTGCACTGCAGTGGATGCAAGACAACCTCAATGTGGCCACCAGCACGAACTCATTTTACTGGAACACTGGCGTTCCGCGCATGACTCACAGCAGTACTACGGCCCAACTGCACATGACTGATCTTTAAAGATTGATGGCAGGATCCAGGTGATGAGGAAGGACGTGTGCATCACCGCACATTTTTTCGCTTCGACTGGCCCGAACAATGGTGCGTGTGCTGCTCTACAGGGCCACCGACTTGGATGTTCTCACAGAACCTGGACATCTAGTTTATTATAGGCCTCTGTCCTCGCACTGCCTGCAACCCCGGGTCCACAGACAACGATGACTTTCTACAGCTGCAACAAGTCCAGCCTCCCATTTGACCCACAATGTACGTTCACCCATGCCTCTTCGTCTCGGGTGCTCAATCGCGGGCAACTGTATTGCCGAGGTCTCAAATCAGCGAACTGCGAGGGGATGCAGCTCGGACACTATCATGTTGACTTGAGGCTTTATGTATTACATGTACTTGTTTAGTACCCACGGCAGCTGCAGTAGCTGGGCTAATACGAGCACAATATTGCAAATGGTTCATTATATAAGCAATTTGAGCAATTCGAGAACCAGGAGGAAATAACGCAGCGAGGTAATGTGCTAGTAATCTGCGGAGAAACATGTGCGAAACATGCCAGAAATGTAGTTATTACCATCAAATGCTAGCTTCTGTGAAACATACGTGATATTTGCGTGAAACAACGGCGAAACATGCATATTCTCAGTACATTCCCACCATGCGTAATTTGCAATTTCACGCGGTGTTAGTACTTACGGATCTCAGCGCCTGGTACCCGACGCGATCGACATCGGATCAAGGCTCTGCACGCTGCCAGCGACGGGATCGGACATGAGCCATGAGACGAGATTTGGCCCTCCATGGTGTGAAGTCTACGAGCGGGAGTGCCGCGGCTTTGTGAGCGCATGTAGAGATAACTTACATATTGCCTTGTGTCTGCCACGGAGATGGCGGGAGTCACAAAGGGCCTGCAGCTGATAAGTGGCGCGGCAGAACTGTCAGTAGACGTCCGAACCGTCGTCTACGCCGTCATCGGGAAACTGCAGCCACTTCGGAGGCTTGGTCTACGACGACGATGGGCCATCTCATTACTGTCGCAACGTAGGCATTCTAACACGAGACTGTGCTCATATGACAGCTCATGACGGGTGTGCAGCTGGTACGCTGCTTGCACATCTGCAATATCTTGGCGTGTCATACCAACGAACAGGATTGATGCAGCTCCTTGAACCAATGGGCGTTAGATTTCGAGGCAAGCCTTGGAGACATTCATTTTTATGGCCCGGGTGTTAGGTTGATCTGTACTTCAGGGAAATCTCGAGCGGATCCTGGCAAGCATACGCATCGCGAAGGAGCGCGGAGCTACCTTGCGCGTCGGACCTGAGCTTGAGATAACGTGAGTTTTGACTTGTGTTGCGCCCTTATCCCAAGTTTATACCGCTTTAGGGGCTACGGATGCCTGGATCACTTCCTCGAGGGTATGGCTACTCCTGGAGAGTAACACCATCAGATGCTTAAAAATCTGCTCAGGCGATACCGCCTTGCACTCGTGGGAAGTGCTGGCGAAGATCCTTCAGTCTGAAGAGGCTAAGGACATAGTATGCGATATTGGCATGTAGGCTCACGCACTTGCTTTCCAGAACGGCCCTCATGAATTCGCAGGCCGGTTATGCACAAGAACGTGATATACAATTGTCGTGTGATCATCCACAACGCGCGGATTCTGCTCATCCGCCCGAAGATGTGGCTCGCTAATGACGGTAACTACCGCGAACTGCGATTCTTCACCCCATGGCAGAAGCACAGACAGGTTGAGGACCATTATATCCCGCGAATCATACATGCGGTGACTGGACAGGTGTGCATTGCTGGCATATTCAATAAATTGTCTGTGTGAACCTCGGTTTCTTACAGACCAAAGTGCCATTCGGGGATGCTGTGGTCAGCACTATCGACACCTGTATCGGTGTAGAGCTCTGCGAAGAGTTGTTCACTCCTGCTAGGTACGCTCGAGGATTTGTTTGAGGACAGTCTTCTCAAACTATTACATCCCAGTCCTCATATTCTGATGGGCCTTGATGGCGTCGAGATCTTCACGAACTCCAGCGGAAGCCACCACGAGCTGCGCAAGCTATACAGACGAGTCGACCTCATCAAGGAAGCAACCATGAAGGTGACCATATCGGCCCAGCGCCGTTTCTGGACAGATGGCTCATTCCCTGTTGCCTATGCAGGTAGGCGGGGTCTACTTATATGCCAACCAGCAGGGGTGCGACGGCGACCGCCTATACTACGATGGCTGTGCCATGATCGCCGTGAACGGCCGCATCGTCGCGCAGGGCTCCCAGTTCTCCCTGCAGGATGTCGAGGTCGTGACCGCAACGATCGACATCGAGGACGTGCGCTCCCACCGCGCCACGAGCAGCAGGAGCATGCAAGCCGCGGAGGCGGAGCGGTACCAGCGCGTCGAGGTCGACTTCGCGCTGTCCGAGGGGAAGTTCGGGGACACGAAGGACGTGCGCGAGCTCACGATCAGCCCTACCTACGAGGTGCGGTACCATAGACCCGAGGAGGAGATCGCGTGAGTGCCGCCGCTGACATTCTCGCGGCGTCCGTTGATGTGCGATGGACCAGGCTGGGACCGGCGTGCTGGCTCTGGGACTACCTGCGCCGCTCGCGGACACAGGGCTACTTCGTCCCGCTCAGCGGCGGAATCGACAGCTGCGCCACCTCCGTCATCGTCTTCTCCATGTGCAGACTCGTCGCAGAGGCCGCGCGCAATGGAGGTGTGTGCGTCCCGTGGCTGGTCTAGTGCGCAGCTGACGCGCGTCCGACAGACGAGCAGGTCATCGCGGATGCGCGGCGCATCGCGGGAGAGCCCGAGGACTCGGCATACGTCCCGTCGGACCCGCGCGAGTTCTCGAACAGAATCTTCCACACGTGCTACATGGGCACGGAGAACTCTAGCGTGGACACGCGCAGTCGCGCCAAGGACCTCGCAGAGGCGATTGGCAGGTCAGTCCTGGTTCTGCAGGGACCCTTCTGCCCAGCCGCGTTATTTACGCGGGTCGAGACAGTCACCACGTTGACTTGAACATGGACACGCTGGTCACGGCCGTCCGCAATCTGTTTGCATTCATCACAGGTGTGAAGCCGCAGTTCCGCGTGCATGGCGGTTCGGCTGCGGAGAATCTCGCGCTGCAGAATATACAGGTACGTGCAATGGTGGCCGCCTCACGTCTCGAGCTGATCGCCTGTGGTTTCGGTCATGACAGGCGAGGTTGCGCATGGTCATTGCATACCTTTTCGCCCAGCTCCTGCCATGGGTGAGGGGCAGAAGCGGAGGGTTGTTGGTCCTCGGGAGTGCAAACGTAGACGAGAGGTAACGAGGCGTTCTTCTGGCGTGATTTCGTATCTTCTGACCATCGCCATCAAAGTCTTCGGGGATACTTTACGAAATACGACTGTTCTTCAGGTGAGCGTGGTCGTGCTGCGCTGTCTCTATCACTTCAGCTAAGGAGCGGCCAGCCGACCTCAACCCTATCGGGGCGATCAGCAAGACAGATCTGAAGAAGTTCATCGCGTATGCGCAGGATGCGTTCGATCTGCCCATCTTGTCTACGTATGCCGTCCTTCGGTGCCGTCATGGCTTCCTTGAGCTTGACCATGTCCTTAGCTTTCTGGATGCAGTCCCCACTGCTGAACTTGAGCCAATCACGGAGGACTACGTGCAGGCCGATGAGGTCAGTCCACAGACATCTTGCTAGACTGAGACATAGAAGCTCAGCTATATGCGACATGCGGGCCTTCAGGCCGACATGGGCATGACCTATGATGAGCTCTCCGTCTTCGGGCGTCTAAGGAAGGTCGAGAAGTGTGGACCGTACAGTATGTTCACGAAGCTCGTGCACGAATGGGGCTCCTTCCTGTCGCCGCTGCAGGTTAGCACTGCTTTCCCGTCGGCTCATCCAGATGCTGACTTCAGATGGGCGGGCAGATTGCGGAGAAAGTCAAGCATTTCTTCTTTGAGCATGCCAGGAATAGGCACAAGATGACGACGTTGACGCCGTCGTACCACGCAGTGAGCCAGTCTTTTCGTCGCATGTCTGACAAGTTACATACTGTTCGACGCAGGAGCAATACAGCCCGGACGACAATCGTACGGCCATACATACTTGTGTATTCTCAGTGTCACTGACATTCTTGACTACAGGGTTTGACATGCGTCCCTTCTTGTACCCGGCGCGGTTCCCGTGGCAGTTCAAGAAGATTGATGAGGTGGCCGCTATCCTGCCAGACAAGTCTACGCAAAATGCACACGCGGTTAAAGCTAAGACAGAGTGAACTGGCGTGAATTTACGGTCAGGCGAGTTACAGTACGAAGAAGTCCATATAAATACAGAACTTGTGTGTATGGTGATACAGATGTGCTACGAATAACAGTGATAGAACAATCCGACCGCGTTATGGACAGAACTAGCTGCGTGTTAGGAACTTCGAGAAAACTCCCTGGATTGTGATCTTCTTCATGATTGTGGGCTCCGGAGCTGCATACAACGTGATGAGTAGCTTGCACGAAAGCTGTGTCTGACGACTTACGATCGGTGATCCCTTCCTCCTTGACCTTCCGTTTGACGCTGTCCATCACTTCGCTGACCGCTGAGCGGTCCAAATCTCCGCGAGCCTTCATCAGAGACTCCACAAACGCAATGTTGGGCCCGTGTTCTTTGGCAAACGACCAGTATGACAAGAAGACGAGACTCGGAGACGCTTCGAGCAACGAGAGCACCATCTCGAGAATTTCGAACTGAGGCTCCAGCTCCTTCGTCTTCTTGTATGTTCCAAAGAATCTATATGCATCGGTGATATCGTCCCGTATCCTGTTCGTCGCGGCGGGCATCTTGAGCTTCGGTGCGTTTGCGAGCGCGGTGATGTATGTCACCAAGTAAGAGTCCAATAAATCCTCCACCAGTAACTCGAAGAGCGACTGGTTTAGGTACGTCTGATAATCCGACATGTAATCGCGCATCGTCTCCATGATCTGCGCGGTGATACCGTCATACCACGGGGGCTGGAACAACCCCTTCGTGGCTGGTTTCAGGTCGTTGAAGATGATGTCGATGAGAGTCTGTGTGCATTTCTTCGCGACATCGAGATATCCGTCAATCGCGTCGTTCAGCTTGTCGTGGATACCGACCCGGTACTTCTCCGAGACGAGTGGCTCCACACGTCCGGAGAGCGTCTCGGCGAAGTCGGCGGACTTGAGCTGGTCATTTGCCAGCGCGATGCAGTACTCGACCAGCCCGCCGGCGACCTCCTCTGGCTTCTCCACGTGCTTCTTGTACTCCACGTCAACGAGCTTCGTCCACTGATCCTGGACGCCGCGCATCACGCGATTGACCTCCTCGATGACACGTGCAAGGATCATACCCTGCCCGCTCTCCATCGCAAGGTCGACCTGCTGGTTCACCATCTGGAAGAGAATGACCGCGCCCTGAGTGCCGTAGAGTCCGTCACTGTCGACCTCTGGTGGTTCCTCTCGCGTCGTGAACGCCTCCAGCTCCGTCTTCATCAGATTTGCCGTCCACTCGTCCAGCTTCCGGATGATGAGCTTCAGATAGTCGTCGATCAACCCCTGCTCCTTCCCATCTAGCAGTGGCGGCTCGAGCAGCTCCGGCGCAATCTCCAGCTCCTTCATGCTCTTCTTGTATTCCTTGATCCACGCATGGAGTGTCAGCAGCACGCTCGCCTCCGGCTCTGCGTTCAATAGCTTCACGAGAGTCGCATTTAAAGTTTTGTGATATTCGCGAACGTAGAATGACCAGATCTCGTAGGATGGAGGAAAGCCTGGGACGACGTCGCTCTCGATGCGGATGAGGTCTTGGTAGATCCAACCGAGATCGTCGATAAATCCATTGGGATTGTTCTCGAAGTGGGTATATGCCTGGTCAAACGACGCCTGTATGGACTCGCTGATACATTTCCGGATTTTGGAGGGGTAGTACTTGATGATCCGTGCGTTGGCCTGCATCGAACGGAATTTCGATGCTGCGTCTATCTTGGCAGCCTTCTTGACGAGCCTGATGGCGATCGCCTACGACGTGTTAGTTGTGAATATATGCGCCATCGAATTAGCATACCTTTTGGTCCTCAGAGCCCTCCACCTCCGCAATCTTGAGCAGTTTCACAATAACCCCCTGGTTCCCCGCCCTTGCAATCGCTAGGATGTTCCGGGCGAGATCGAGTATGTACTCGTCAAACACCTCGATGAGCCTGTTGAGGCGCTCGAACCAACGTGCAAGCGTACTACGCGTTTCGATGGACGACTTCTTCGCCTGATGCATAGTCTGGTTGCGGAAGGCCTCAAGACGATTGATCTGGTAGTGGATGCGGAGGAGGTTGGGCGCAGGCCCGAGGATGTCACTGCTGTCGGATGCGAGCATATCCTCGAGCACGTCCAGCCTGCTGTTCATCTCGACGAGGTTGTTCACCATCTCCTCCGTCCGCTCGAAGTTGCGGTGCACAATCGACACCTGCGCATACGTCAGCAATGCACGCATGGCGACTACAGAGCACATACCCTGCTAATCTGGTCCGACGTTGCCACAGCGTTCTGCGGGTCACTGCAGAGCCTGTCGACGGTCTCCATCTCGTCCTTGATAGTTTGGACATTGTTTCGCGTGCTGAAGAGCTTGCGGAGGCCATCCCGCGTGGCGTCGAGCTGCTCCTTGACACCGCTCTTGAGTCGGGCATCAATAGACGCCTTCTCCTTCTCTAGTTTTTTGCGGAACGCTGCAACCTTCGCGAGGTCGTCGGGGTGTTGGAGGTACTCGCCGACTGCCTGTGCGGCGGAGATGGTGGGTGCGGACATGGCATGAGCAGAGCAAGGGTGTAACAAGGGTGCATTTGTGCTCCATTGACACGAGGACCGACTCGACGCCGGATCACGGACGTTGACCACACAATTGAATGGCTGGGACGGAGCACACTTCTCTGTGGCATAGTTACATGCTGCGAAGCAGGTGCGACAGGATGTGGAGTTTTTTAGATCGAAGGACAACGAAGAACATTTACTACTACCAGATATATAGCACCCGAGTCCCGACAGTCAGAGCCAAACCTCCTCAAAATATTCCTCACGAGTCAGCGGACGTTGTTGGGGTGTCGCATGCGGCATATATGCATAGTGTATCTATAGACTGACTATCGTTACACAAGAATACATGGCCAAGAACGTCGAAGATACGATAGGAGGCACTACCACGTCTACGCCAACATTAGCCCCGCGCCGCCTAGTTCGGCGCACGGGCAGTGGTATACCGTAGTCACAAGGACGACAAACGAGAGCGAGGGCGCCGGAGTCCGGAAACGCATAACAGGGAACGAGGGATAATGCCACAGAGAGATCGCGGTAGAAATGGAGACAAAATATGTAAATATGGAACTGCAGAGCGGTACGACACAACGAGCCGAGAGACGGAGAAGGAGAGAAGGCAGATGGAGGAGCAGTGCGCTTATTCGCGTGCTACCCAGTCGGTACTTCGCGAGACCAGCTCGATAGAGTTGTCGATGGTCCAAAATAATCGCTCAATAGAGCTGCGGGCGCTCCAGCTCTTCTGATCGCGCAGAATCATAGCCTGTCGAAAAACAGATGATGAGCATTGTTCTCATCACAATAAGGAAGTGGAACACACCTGTTGAGCACCGAAGTTGCGCTGGTCGTGCGCGAAGACGTCGGCGCTCTCCTCGAGCGCCTCAGTCAGAATTTGCATGTCCTGCAGTACAGCCTGCAACGCCCGCACAGAAGTGAGCGTGAGAATGTCTTTGCGGTTCCGCGCAACAAAACCCTCGCGGCCAGGTGGCGGCAGCGATTGTGAGACGTTCTGCAGCACAGTATGCAGTATGCGTCGCGTCTCGGCGAGAAGCTTCTGGGCCTGTGGGATATTCTTGCGCGAAACAAGCACGAGCGCACGCGTGATCATGTCCGAGGCAAGGAGTTCCATACGACGACGTACAATAACCGGGTCGGAGCCATTCGTGACGGGTGTACGTGGTCGACTACCAGTAGTTGGAAGGAGTGTGACGGTTAGCAGCACGGGGTGCGCTAGGCGGGAGATGTGCTTCGTGGCGGCGGGGTCGTAGAAAGACCCATCCACCTCGAACACGGGGACTTCATCTATCATCCGGTCCATCATTCCATCTGCGAGATCCGGAATATCGCCAATGGACAATGTATCGAGGCCCATGCGCTGGTTGAACTGGTCCGTCGCGTTCAAGGCACGAGGAGGGTGTTGCGAGTGGGAGTGGGAGTGGGACATTGGCGCGTTGGCGAGATCACTGTTGTCGAGCTCAAGCTCGACCAACATTTCCTTGCGCTCGCCATAGCGCAATTCGCCGAGCTCGATATCGACGTGACGCCCATCCGACGAGAGGATCGCCATGGGTCCACCTGAGATCTTGCGGATACGGAAGCGATACCCGTCGACGATCTTCATGTGCATCTTCATGTGTAGAAGCCCGATAGACATCATACCGCCGATGCACCCTGCCAGGCATTCACGCAGGTCATACCAGTCCTTAACGAAGGTATATGTCCCGCTAGTATGGTTCGACATGAGCCAGAGTGACGCGGGATCATGCGAGCGGCCGAAACCAAACGAGTGGATAGGCACGTTGGCTGCTTCTGTACGTGCAAGCACGAGGTCCATCTGCGCGCGCCGCGTGGTGTCGGCCGCATCGCTAACAAGGACCATCCCTGTGACGGGATTGCGCGACTTGCGCTGTAGCACCACATCCAGACCTGACCAGACAAACCAATAAACATCGAGCAAAGCACTGAAAATGGGACAACTAACCATGGTTGACCGCGGTGACGACATCCGTCTTGTCATCTTGTGATCCGCGTACGAGGAATTCGTCCTCGTACGGCGAGCCATCCTCGCGACGGCCGATGTCGTCCACAAACTTCTTCAGGCGCCCACGGCTAGCCGGCTTTCCAGCGCTCAGGAAGGGTGTCTTGCGCACACGGCCGCCGACGCCCACCTCGAATGACACAAGGCTGAGACGATCGCGCTGCCCCAGAGAAGCGAGGATAAAATCGAGCGACGCGCGCAATACGCGCAGCTTGAACTCGGCTGTTCCAGGAGCCGCGCTCGGTGACGGCACGGACACGATGAGGATGAGATCGAGGGGCGGGTGTGGGAGTGGTGTGAGGGAATTGCTTGGGCCTGCTGACAAGTGCGGCGCAACAAGGGGTGTCGGCGAGTTGTACCGACTGAACTCCTCGTCTTCCTCGAGAGTAGACAACTTCGGATGGAGACCCGCACGCGGACCTGGTCCGTTCACAGAGCCATACGACGTCTGCGAGGAGATTGTCGATCGCACCGACCCGTTGTGCAGCAGACTGTCTGTGGTACTTGCCGTCGTTCCCGTACTCCCGCTGAGCATGCGCATCGCCTTCTGACTCCCGCCGAAGTCCTCCGACAGCATGCGCGCGGCCTTGGAGCTCCCGCCAAACTCTTCCAAATCGGCAGGACCCTTCTCGAATGACTGCGAGAGCGGTGCACCGTTCTGTTGGTAGCCGGCTACGAGAGACTGAATGTGAGCCTTCCATGTCTCGAGCGACGAGCGGTCCTTGAAGATGAGGATAAACGAATCCAGCCGCTCGTCCTCCATATCGATCGTCAGGCTGAGTTCCCCCGAAAGCGACGTGTCGGTGACCTGCTTGATGTGCCGTATGTAAATTCGTCCCTTGAGCCGCAGGACACCCTTCGATGCGGCCGCTGCGTTCGACGGACCCATCCCGGACCCGTCACTGAACGCTGATGCCGCGCCGGATGCACTCGACAGCAGCCGTCCCAGCGTGCGCTTTTTCTCCTCAACCACGCAGATGATAGCCTCCTTGAACAGGTACACGAAGAACTCCCGCACGAGCGTGTCCCGCCGTACCGCAAGCAGATCATACATCTGCAGCGGGCCAAGCCCCGACAGCGGGTGCCCCTTCCAGTCGATGATTCGATTACGCAGGTCCTCCGTGATGGCATTAAACGGCGAGTCTTCGGACACCGTTTCCTCCTGCAAGTGGTGTGGGTGCAAGGGCGAGTCCTGCGACATGGGCGACATCGTCTGCGCCCTGCTTGGCGGCTCCCGATTCCCGTTCCCCGGTGGAGACATCGAGTACTCGGGAAGTGGGCTCGAGCGCACCGAATGGCTGCTCGAACCCTCCGTTTTGTGCCCATATGGTTCTGGCAGCGGCATCACTGTTCCCGGCACGTGCGTGCTCACCCGCTTCCCAGGAAGCTCCACCACGACGATGCACGTTAATGGCTGACTAGCCTCCGATGTCCGCGTTAGCGACGAGAACTCCGACCGCACTTGGATCGAAGGCGAGACAATATAATTCGACTGCTCCTGCATGCCGGACCTCACGGAGACGGCATGGTGGTCTAGTGGGTCGTCTTCTGTTGGGTCAAAAGCCCTAGGCCCCGAGTTCAAATGCCGTCCGTTTAATGACCACATAGACGACGGCGTGTCCCTCCCGGGGAATACATGCGGGCTGTTTGGATCCCCCATTCCGGTGAGTGCGGCCAGCTCTGTTCATCGTCAGTCATGCAGAGAACGTGCCGGTGCAAATGGACTCACTGTTAGATTTTCCGCCATCCCCGTCACCGACTTTCATCGGCCGTCGGCACACCCCACAGACACCAAGGCTCGATTTCCGGATGACGTTTCCTGCTCGTGAAGGATTTGGTAGAGGACCGTACACAGCAACAAAACACGCCTAAGAACACGGCATCAGAATGATATCAGAGCGATTAGAAGTGCAATAATGCGTAATTTGTTCAGAGAAGATATTTCGAAGTATTGCGGGATATTTCGAAGTCAAGAGTTCGGAAGCGAAAATGGGAACAATGCCGTACGAGTACATCGCCATTACACAATCTGTCGCACTTGGAGTCGGAAGCCACCAAATGGGTTCGATCGTCGGCAATTGCAGCGCCGCGGTTCGCGCGATGCACTCGATTAGGAAGGAAGCGTACGAGATGAGTGCCAAACGTCGAAGACGAGCGCAACACTGTCGCGCTTCGCTGCACAGCGCTGCTGTAGCTCATCTGTTCGTCTCCGGTATCAATGGCTCCATGTCACGAAGGTGCGAGCTCGCATGCGAACCCCACCTAATACCCGGAATACCCGGCAACAGCGAGTAGACAGTCGAAACAGAACCACAGGCCGCATCCATCTTTCCGCAGCTGCTCCAAATGCAAATACGACGGCAGAAGCGATGCGTGGAACGGTACGCTGACGCGCGCCGGCGCCTAGGGCGAGGCAGGTATCGGACGGCGCCATATCCGACCACAGCGACATCCCGCGTACCTGAGGGACATGGAAATCGGAACTAAAAGGCTCGACGATCGCGATAGCAACCACTGGGGAAGGTAGACAGTCCAAGTCCCACGGTGCTTGGCACGGCGGTCCCGATGGCGGAACCGCGTCCAACAGGCGGAGGCGACAAGGCCAGAAACGACAGAATAGGAAAGTAGCGATCGCGCGGGAACTCACCTCGTGAAGAGCATGCCCGCACTCGGGGACGATGTGAGGCTTTTCTCCGGGGAGCCTGAAGCTGAAGCTGAGAGGCTCAAGGCAAACGGGGCACTCGTCCTCGTCTTCTGTAGGGTCACGGCTGGAGACGACAGGAAGGGGGGCTGCGACCATGGCGTAAGGGTGGAGGCTACGAGTGTCGGGGCTGGAGTAAGGCGGCGGGTTGGTGGAAGAGGAACCCGAGTATGACGAGTTAAGCGAGGCGGTGGAACGCGCACGGGAAGGAGTGCGATTGAAGACGGAACGGAAGGAGGCAAGAGAGGGAGGCTTGAGGACGGTGCGGGCGGATGGGGCTGGGGAAGAACTGTGAGGAAGCTGGTGATGTTGATGTTGATTGGAGGGGTGATTCTTGTGGGCCCAACCCAAGGAGGATTCGGGTTTCATGCAGAAGATACGGCGAGCGTGGTGGGAGTCGGGGTCGAAGGAACGAAGAGGGTCAGATTGGTGTCAAGTAGGTACAACGCAGAGCAATTTCCAAATTAGTCCGACGCTAGCTCTGGCCTCAGATCCTCTCCAACTCCGCTCCCTAACCGACTCCCCGCTCACCCTCGGCCTCCCCCGCCGTCGTCCTCTGCCCCTTCCTCGTCGTCGCCCGCGTCGCCCACGGTCGTGTCCGCTGTGGCCCGCCCCATAATACCCCGCCCGCTGCCTCCGCATCGCAGTCAATCCATTCACCCGAAATGGTGCCCATACAATGACATATCATTTCGGCCCTTGCCGGCTATCTGCCTCCGCGACTCTCTCTTTACCGTGGCCGACGTCCTCCTCGACACCCCATCCATCACACCCAATATCATACTGGCTATCAATCACGTCCGTATACGCCAGATATTTGCTCATACTTTTCTTCTGTGTACACTTTCCTCCGGCCATTCGCACGACACCAGTCAGATTTCTGTCCGGAAGCTCCCCCAGTGCACGCGTATATTTAGAGCCATCGTCGCGAGTTACCTCTGCATCATCAAGGCTGAGTTCCTTGCTCATCATATCACTCCCAGCTGATGTCTATGAGAATATCACCTGTCTTCCTCATACATTCCTCCCACCGACTGGTTCTAGTTCATGTAACTCTTTACCCTCGCCCTCGAATTGTCGACGTCGTACGTGGGTACGCCCCCATGGGTGCCGGCGCCGTTGAATGAGTCTCCCGCGTGTGTCAGCCTTGACTCTTGACGTACGTTCTCAGACTGACATCAATTCGGAGCAAACATACAGCGGCAATGCGCCACCATCCTGGCTGTGCATTCAACTCTGACACCTCTCAACGCCTCGCGGGTCCCTGTCCCGCTGACATTCTCTTGTGATATAAGCCACTGTACTCCGGCGGTCCCAAACAAGGTCCCGTTGTTTCAAATTCACAGATCAAGTGATCTTGATACAACACTTGCTCCCCTCTCACTGCATTGCCCGGGAATCAAACTCTCGGAACCCCTCTACTGCCTTCTACGCACTAGTACATCCAGGGTAGGTCCCAGTAATTCTGCTGGAAATACCATCGAGTCGTCATGCCGTTCACGATGATTGGGGGGTGTATCCAGGTCCACGACTGTTCTTAGCAATCGCGCAGTAATTATTACCAAGAGTCAAGACCTGCCACAGCGACGGATCCTTAGGCTCACAAAGCCTCACATGAGCATTCGAACATTCATGCCATCTCGCTTCCTCCTATTCCGAGTCTTCTGACGACATGGTGGCGTTTCCGCCGCGCTAATGCAAGCAACAGATAGCGCTCTCAGTCCAGTCGATCATCGTTGATCAACATCGATCGTCGACACTTAGACGCATTCAGCGGTCGCCGCTATCGTTTACGCTGCAGCGAGGGTTGCGGCCCCTAAGTTCTCGAGCATACTCTGCGCAACAGGTCCGACATGGAACCCTGCCACCGACATACTGGAACAGACGTAACACTGCGATAAATCCTTCACTGATGTCATTTGACTAGTCGCCGATGAACATGACCATGTGCTTGATAACAAAAGTGCTTGCGTAGCCACATATTTTCAACTTTCTCCCCATGTATGAGACATATCCCGTCGCCGGAGAAGTATTGGCGCCACGCGTCTAGGAACGGTCCAGCAATCTATGGAATCATATTGCCATCTTGGGGTGCGCAGAAGAGCCCGTAAACTAACTCAGTCTCTAAAGGTACATGTCATAAGTCGGCGCGGCAGTTGAGTAGACATGCAACTAGTATCGACGGTTTGCCCCAAAACTTGCTAGCCTTTAATCTCGTGAACCACCGCGCACCGTCGTATGTATTGTTCAACTTGCCATGTAGTTTTTGTAGTGGCTTACGAACTAGACGTTTCAGCTGGTTTGTAAAGATGCACTGCGACACTCGAAGTGTGCGAGGATGCTTTTGCTTGAAACAATATGGCGAACGATGAGCGCGCTCTCTATAAGAAGGAACGACTGTCTTCCTTCTCTAGAGGCTGAACTTGAGCCTAAGCGCGCTCCGCGACCCCGCCTATCAACCGTCATTGCGATTTCCATAACTGGCTAGTAGCGGCGGCTTGTTATATGTATGAGTCGAAATGGCACATCATGCAGAGCTTGTAAAACCTTCTGGCCATGTTGAAGATACTCTCTCTGGAAGTTTCAGGTGAGCAATCATCTCGTTCCAGTACGACGTGGTGGATCGACTCTGATGACACTCAAGCTGGTGGTCGCGCCGGTCGGCGCTCACTAGCATGCTTAGACTCGAGAGAAAATCTTCGTGACATACCTATTTGTCTCTCGCACGCAGCCGCTATGACGTTCCGTCACGATGCAGTCCGCAGTACTTCCGCAGTGTATCTGGTGGACGAGGACCGGCAGGCAATGAGCCGGCGGCGGCCTCAGACAACTGTTTGAGATTCACGCCCGATGTGAAACCTGGCCATCGGCGACAATGGGGAACAGGATTCTGCGACTGATGCCTTATCAACATCCTCGTCGTGATTTGTGTCTTTCTGCAATGCCACTCCAACTATGCCTATAGACAGCAGAACAGACAGCAAGGCGACTTCCAAGGGGCCAGAGGGGAGCCCGCAGACAGCTAGCGGTATGCAGGCTGCTCTAACTTCGTGACTTCAGCGCTCATAGTTGCCCGCAGCGTCCAACAAGTCCCCCAGACTCTGCTCGAGCTTGGTGCTATGGACGGTTACGGCAATGCTGTGTTCGGTAGTCGTAAGCCACGCTTCCGGTGGTGAAAGCAGATGGCGAGGACTTGGGACCCTGTTCTCTCCTCCATTCGAACCCGTGGCCAGGGAAGACCTGTGTCCTCAATACGTGGCCATCTTCCCAGAGATACATGCAGGGATATTGCAGGAAATAGAAAATGAGTATCTCACCAAAGATTTCGAGCAGAAGATGTACGAGTCTCTTTCCGGAGCCATCCAAATCCCGTAGGTCAGTTTCTGGTCTGTGTCGAACCAATGTTGACGCTGTGATTTTCTAGTACAGTGGTCCATGATGACTACGGTCCTCCGGACGAAGAGCCCGGATGGGCGGTCTTTGGCAAACTGCATGGTTACTTCGAAACCAGATTCCCTCTAGTGTAGGTGATCCTGCAGCGCGACACATCACGCTGACAAACTATGGGTTTGATGCAGTCACCAGCACCTGCGCAGGACGACGGTGAACTCCTTCGGCCTTGTGTATCACTGGAAAGGGAAGAATGCCACGCTCAAGCCCATGCTTTTGACCGGTCACCAAGGTGAACTGGGGGTCTCCTCCTTCAGCGGAATATGATTCACACCCTCTGGTTAAGACGTTGTACCGGTGGAGCCGATAACCGCAGACCAGTGGACATACCCACCATTTTCTGGGCAGTACGACGGTGTGTTGAGCTCATTGGCACTTCTCGCATGTCTCACTCTATGCTCAAGGGGAGTGGATTCATGGCCGCGGCGCCATTGACTGCAAGGCCGTCCTTATCAGCCATCTGTAAGAGTCTTGCGTTTGATCTCGGGATACTAGCTCTGATGATAGCGAGAAAGCACTGCGGTGGAAATGCTGCTCCAGAAGGGATTTCAGCCGGCGAGGACAGTCGTCCTTGGGTATGGCTTTGACGAAGAACGCGGTGGGATTATTGTAAGTTTTTGGATCTGGGGACAGTGCGCTACTGTTCTGAAAATATTACCAGGGCGCGTCGCGCATCGCAGAATACCTCGAGGCTGAGTACGGCAGGGATGGGTTTGCCCTACTGGTAGACGAAAGCAGTCAGTATATCTTATTGGATACCCGCACATCTCTGTGGCTAATATTCTTTGTTAGGTCCGAATCCTGTCAGTGATGACATGGTAATGGCAGTGATCTCGCCAGCAGAAAAGGGCGTTCTCGTGGCCCGCATGGAGATCAACACACCTGGCGGACACGGTGGGCTCCCTCCGCCCCACACCGTGCGTATTTGTGTCCCATGTTTAGAACCTATTTAAGCATTGTCGCCCGTTGCACCCCAGGGTATCGGTATGCTCGGGACTCTGATAACAGAGCTGGAAAGAAACCATCCGGTTCCACGCCTCGTACGAGAGTCGACATACTACGAAACACTGCAGTGCAAGGCCGCACACGACCCTGGCATGTCTGAAACTCTACGAACGCTCCTCAAGGACTCCCAGAAGAGCGATCGCGCATTAAAAGCTCTCGCACAGGAGCTGTCGCGGAGCGACCCCACGTTTTCCGCGTTGGCAGGGACGACGCAGTCGATTTCTATGGTCAGTGGCGGTGCAAAGTCTGGTGCTCTCCCTGAACATGCGGAGATTGTGGTGGATTACCTCGTGGACAGGTCAGACATCCGTCTCATGTGCTGCTCTGCCGCCATTAAACCGTACAATACAGTCCGCTCGCTGAGATCAGGGCCCGGCTTGCCACTGTTGCCGCACCGGTGGCCCACATGCACAATCTTTCATTAACCGCATGGGGTACTCCCTTCGGAGACGTAGAAGAAGGACACGGCTATGGTCACATGCGCCTCTCAGACGCATTCGCCATCGCGCGCGACGTGTCTCCGGTTGCACCTACATTCGGGAGCGGTCCTTGGGAGTTCCTTTCCGGTACAATAAAGGGCACGTTTTCGACTGCGAACAGGTCGGGCCACGAGGATAAACCAGTCTTCGTCGCCCCGGGGCTTTTGATAGGTATGTGTAATCCGGCGCGATCTCACTGCATGAGACTCATCGTATGACTTTCCGCTGCAGGAATAACCGGTAAGGCTACGATATTATCCTCGTTTAACGAATGCCGATGGAATATCTTCAGATACGGGGCACTATTGGAACCTCACGAAACACATCTACCGCTACGTGCATGTGATGTCTTCGGACGCACGGGGGGCGCATACTGTCAATGAAGGTGGGCAATTTGTGTTCACGCTTTTATGGAAACAGAGACTGCTCAGCCCAATCTGAGATGGCTGTTTGGCCTTGCCGTCCCGGCAGCTGAGAGGACCCCAGACATTCGAGTTCATGTAAGCACAGAGTACTGGGTATTTGATTATTGTCATTCATCACTGCATACATAATCAAATATATTAGCCTGAAATATTGTGAAAACATCGGAAAGATAGTTCAAATTGATCTCCCCTATTTAGATGCAATGTATTGTGAGAATATTGAAAATATTCTTTGCATACTGTGGCACTCAACATGAGAGAAACATGTGAAAAACATTTGGAATGTTTCCACAATGTTCTTTGTCATATGTTTCTCATATGTTCCTAATAAGTCCAACATATGATTCAACTCATTATTTGAATACTATTTTGAAAATATGTTGAATAGAGCGAGCTAGACTATCACAAAGTTATTCAAAAACTATTCGGACCCGGCGCTTAAATGTTGTTTCAATATAACAAGAGGGAATATTGTGAACATATGCGAGAAGTACCATAGAAACATTGAAAACATATTTTAAATAGGCACACAATATAGATCCAATGTATTCACAAAAGATCCACAATATTTCGGGTAGATATAATGGAGGAGCATTTGATACCAACATCAAAGACGGTCACTTTGACGGTCACCAACGGACACTCCGACAACGACCGTCAATGACCGTCATTGTCGGATATGTATTACGTAATGTACGTAACCGTAGGTGACCGTCAGTCGGTATCAGATGTTTATCAAATGTTTCTTCATTATATCTACCCGAAATATTGTGGATCTTTTGTGAATACATTGGATCTATATTGTGTGCCTATTTAAAATATGTTTTCAATGTTTCTATGGTACTTCTCGCATATGTTCACAATATTCCCTCTTGTTATATTGAAACAACATTTAAGCGCCGGGTCCGAATAGTTTTCGAATAACTTTGTGATAGTCTAGCTCGCTCTATTCAACATATTTTCAAAATAGTATTCAAATAATGAGTTGAATCATATGTTGGACTTATTAGGAACATATGAGAAACATATGACAAAGAACATTGTGGAAACATTCCAAATGTTTTTCACATGTTTCTCTCATGTTGAGTGCCACAGTATGCAAAGAATATTTTCAATATTCTCACAATACATTGCATCTAAATAGGGGAGATCAATTTGAACTATCTTTCCGATGTTTTCACAATATTTCAGGCTAATATATTTGATTATGTATGCAGTGCATCATGGAGGGAGACGGATCTCATCCTAGTGATAGAGACGGGGCTGGGGCACTACGGCGGCAACCCACTGTAGTCTAGAACCTCTAATTACACAGTACATGACCACCTGCTGAGTTGTTGTCGTTGATGACGGTGTTGTCGTGCAGGAAGTCGAACTGCGCACGTCAATGCATAGTGAGCGCGAGGGCAACATAACGGCGTTGGTCCACGGCGAGATTCAGGCCCACAGCCTTCAGACTCACAAGCAAGACCTCGCATCCTGGATCGTGCTTCAATGCGTCCATGGTGCGCGTGCGTTCGTCACGCTTCATGGTCCCATCAAGACGGTTGTACCGGATTCCTGCTGCGTTCAGCGCATCCTCGACCTTGTCGGACATCAACATCCTGCGATCCCCACACGCAAGAAGACAACCTACTTGTCCAGCATGCTGGTCCACTGGGAGCTGCGCGCAAGATGAGCACACGAATGCGCTCGAAAGGAGGCCAACCCACAACACGACGGTCTTGACGACGCAGTCGTCCACGCAGTTGCCCTGCCCGTTGACCATCTGCACCTCGATCGAACTGGGGTCGTAGTTCGCCGAGTAGCGGTTTGCCCACGAGAACTGCACAAGGTCTCCCAGCAGCGCCTTGACCTTGGTCGACGGGAAGTCCTCCGAGTCCAGCGATGTCCACGCCCGCCTATCCTGTTTGTGCACCTTCTTCTTCACCGCGGCGTCTGCCGGACACTGATCAGAGTCAACTTCCACAGCATCCAGTGGCGTGAGGGCCGACTGGCAGGCCGAGCAGCAGCGCTGGTCGTCTGCGGGCACGTTTGGCCACGCGGGGTAGATGGAGTTGCGGAAACACCCCGCGCAGACTCGGAAGAGGTGCTGGCAGCGCATCAGGATCACGTGCGGCGCCACAGGACTGCTGTGCCGCGTCCCGCTGCGCGACGCACTCTGCTTCCCCTTCCGTCCACGCTTCAGCGCTGCCGTGCCAATGTCAACTTCAGCCATGCCGCCGTCGCCCTGCAGCACGTCCACCTGGCCAGCGAGCTCGTGCCCGCATTCGACGCACTACGCGACACCGGACTCCTTGAGTAGAGCAAAGATGGCAGCAGCCCTCTGGACGTTGATGCCCGCCCGCGCGACGATATCCTCGTATATTGCCGCCGAGTCCGGAGGCTGGTCGTTGCTGATGAGGCTGAGGCCCTTGTTCTGAAAAACTGGTTGTAGAATGCCTGCTCGTGCTCGTCGAAGCACTGTGATCATTGCAGGGAGGAGGTTAGTCATGCATGGGCGACGCGGCGGGAGACACACCACATTCAGGATGGAGCATCTCCGAGTCGCTCGCACTGCTCTTCTTGCCAAAGCATGCCGCATACTCGATCTCGCAGAACGGGCAGTCCGTGTCCTCGTCCACATGGAGTGAGTGGAAGTACTTCAGGCTGTTTGTGGCACGGCTTACAAAACTCGTATGTTGTCTTGCACACCCAGTCTTGTCTGCTCGGCCCCATCACATACTCCACCAGATATGAAGGTTGAACATCGGAGAGTGGTGGGTGGACGGCATAGAGCTGTGCCACACGGAGAACGCATACTCGAAGGGAGCTAACATGAGTATGTTTGGATGGGGTGCCAAGGTAATGGAAGATCTGGTCGACATAGCTGTGTATGTACTCAGCAAAGGTGAGAGGCAAGAGAGGAATATGATGTCTTGTTGGAAGTACAAGATGCATCCAGTAACGTCCTTTAATTATGTAACTACATCGTAGCGGTGGCGAGCGCCAGTCCCCGACTCCAATATGGCTCAGACGAGTGCAGATATCGGTACAAAATCGATTTTTGAATGATACAATATACCATAAGTACATACATTTGAAGAGTCTCCGTCCATAATGGATGCAAGCGGGATTTTACAATTCGACTTGTGACGAGTGCTCGATCACCTGACATGGATCACCTCGGGTACGCAGGCGAGGAGTCTGCGGACTCCTGGATGAAGAGGTGCAAGTCGATCCACGTGGGCGGGCTGTGCTCGAGCAGCGCGAGCGCGACGAGCCAGATGCCGGGCGGGTGGTGCTGGTGGGGCACGCAGACGTCGTGGGAGAAAGCAAGGATGAGGAAGCTGAGCACCCACAGCCGGCGTGTGCGCAGCTGCAGCTCGGGTCACGCAGTGCACGAGCAGACGACGGATGCACCTCGCGCGATGGACTCTATGTTGATGTCGCCCGAGATGGGCATGCGCCGCTGAAACACGGGGATGCAGATGTGCACCACGAATGCACCCTCGTCCCTAGGCACGTCCTGCACGACCACCACGTCCGGCAGGACCGACACGCCCAGCAGCAGTTCGTCTGTCCCCGTCAGTGGTGCGAATGCCGGCGAGCACCGCAGCCGCCGGAACAGTCTGCAGGCACGCCAGGCAGATCTCGGAGTGTGTCCTCCGAGAGCGACGCAGCGAGCGCGAGCAGCGCTGCGACGAGGTCCTAGCCGTCCGCGTCTGCTGCGCATTTGATGATAGCCCAGTTGTGGCCCTCCATGGTGGGCTCCTGGAGGAGCACGGAGAAGGAGAGCCCGTGCGCGTGGCACGCCTCTGCGCAGCTGTGCAGGATTAGACGGTGCGCCGGAGAGACCGGGCTGCTTGACGAGTACGAGGATGGTCGCCTCGATCTCGCGCGTCATGCATGCGCTCGGGCTGAAGGCGAACCCGATGGCCAGTCAACATTGTCGGACGACATGGTCTCACCATCCACATGCAGGAGGCACGTCTCGGTGGCGAACAGGTCTCAAGTACATGCAGGAGCAGGTGTCCTGAAGCACCTTCACTGATAACTAGTTGGGCCTCGACACGCCGCTGCAACTCTGTCTTCCAGTCGAGGTTGTACTGCTGCATGCCTGGTGTAGGATTGGCATCGTCAAATGGCTGTGAGGAGAACACATTCTTACCAGAGATACTGGTCTCTGGGACTCAGGCTCCAGGTGCCGTGTTGGGCCTTCGCGCGGGGCTGATGAGCGAGTCTAATGTGATCGTTGTGCCTTCCGCGGGCGTACTATTTTGTCTTGAGGTGCATGCTTGTCGTGGATTGCTGGTTGGTGTGCTTGGAATAGGCCATGCCGCCGACGGTAAGGGGGACGGTTCTGTGTAACTACGAGAGCAACGAGCAACCTGGGCCATCGTGCAGGTCGCAATGCAAAATATAAGAGTATGGCGATGGAACACCTGGCAAGTGGGATGAATCACCGCGACACGGAGTTCCCGAGGTCCGTTCCGCTGACCATGCGCACGGCAGCTCTCGGCAGCTCTAGCCGAGCCTTCTGTTTGTGGCGGAACACTCTGTGGTGGGGCTGAGCAGTCTCTGTTTCCATACACGAGCGTCTATGTATATTGGTGTCCGCGTGGGAAGTGCGCCTTTCATGAGCCTGAAGGACCAGATCACAATGAAGTCCAGTATGCATACACTTGATATTTAGATAGATACATGCCACGGAAAGCTCAGCAGTCCAGAAACTAAAAAACTAACTAGTAGGGTCAAGGGAACATGGAGCTTGCACGCTGTCGCGGTACATGAAGGACACGATTCCATGGATGCAGTTCTCTGTACAAGTTCTGCCTGATGGCCGTGAAGCGCGCCAATGGTCGGAGGACACGAGAGCATGTCTTCCGCGCAGACAATCACAATGCAGTAGTAGCAACCATTTGTGCGACGAGCTTCATTGCCTTTCCCGATCGAGGCCTCACGTCGCACGGGAACGGCTTTGGATGGCTGTTCCCCGCCCTCAGTCAGCACCCATAGGTCCATTTAGCGATCCCTAACGCACCTGATCAGACCCGGGTCAAATTTGGGTACGAAGTCGATCTCGTGCCCCGCAGGATCCCGCGCTTTAGAAATATCGAACGTTGCGATCACGTTTGCAGCGACGAGCCAGATGCTGTTGTCGGCAAAGAAACGGCCCGGACAGATTCTGCAAGATGCGCAAAGATGAGCGAGAGTGCACTGCCGCGTATCAATTTGAGTGAGACTGACCGGCGACCGAAACCAAAGACTGCATTACGCGGGTCGCGCAGTTGTAAGGTCTCTGCATCCATGGATTCGAAGCGCTCGGGCCGGAAGGATTGTGGATCTGGGTAGTGCTCAGGATTTCGTAGCATGGCCCTGTAAGGCGGTCTGAGGCTCAGTCTATCATCAGGCGAGCAATAAAGACAGGCATACCAGATGTTCGGAATGACCGTAGAGCCGGCGGGTATGTTGTAGCCTCGGTAGTTGTCGTCTGTAGTCAGCTGATGGGGAGTGCTATGCGCCGGACTCAGCAACTTCCCAGAGAGCCTGCGATCATCACCTACCGAGTGGGACCGCAGGATTCCAACTTCCAACACCAAACATCAGAGGGAACTTGTCCGGACACCACGGGGGAAATGACGCACCGGTACAGTTCTTTGATTATACATTCCAGATACGGCAGCGAATCGTGATCGTCGAAGTCCGGCAGGCGATCGCGTCCCACGACCCTGTCCATTTCATCCTTTGCCTTCTTGAAGACATCCGGGTTGAGTTCCATCGCCATGAAGAACGTCAATAGCATAGTGACAGTCTGTCGCGAGCGGCCAGTCAGCGTCTACTCTGACGCCTAGCAGAGACAACTCACTGTATCAGCAGCAGCTAGATGTCTGTCGTGTAAGCTTAGGTAGGACAAAGGTGGACATAAGACATACCACCATACATGGCACCACCGATGCCCTTGAAGTCGCGCTCTTCTTCGTACGTGGGGCCACCTCTGCCCATTGTCTCTTCGATAAGGGTAGCTATGAATGAAGGAGAGGCGTGCCAGCAGCCTTCCATGCAGTTCATGTCATGTCTCGTCAATGTGTATACAACCTGTGCTTACCATCGAATCCTTCACCGAGTTGTATGGAATTTCGAGCAAATCCTTGATGAGTAACCTGGCCCGCTCTCCTCCCCTCTTGAATTCTGCTCCAGGAAGCCAGCTCGGCAGGTATCGCACTAGCGTGAACGCGCGCAGGGTGAGTTCGGATCCTGCACAGTTGCAGCAAGCTACAGCACTTACATATTGGGAAGAAGTCGACCAGATGCGCCTTTGGCCTGGACTCTTCAACGATCGCAGCGAACGTCTTCTCGACAAGCTGAATGTACTTGTCATCCATGGATTTCACGTGGTGCCCATACGTGATCTCCATGATCAACGCAGCTGCGAATCTAGCGGGAGACCTCAGGTCTGTAGTAATCATGCCAAAGGAATGTAGGCACACCTCCGAACATGCAGCGCAAACTGCAGGGGCGTTTCGGCGAGCCCTGAGAGCAGGACATATACCTCGCGCCGCTGAGCGGGGCGGTAGATCTCGAGCGATGGCTTTTCCTCCATTGCCTCGTGCACCCATTTGCGATGGCGGCGGAAACGCTCCCCGTACGAAAAGTGAGTGATTGCACGGTCCAGGCCCATCCTGTGTAGGGTAAGTGTGTTGCGCCAATTGATCAATGAGATCCTGTGGCTCACAGTTCAACCTGTAAGATTGAGTAAGGCCGGCTCGAGTACTTTGCACTGCGTTTATCCATTGTTTCTTGTGCTGCCTCCAACGAATTGAAGACCACGTTGGGGTCTGGAACATGCGTGCAAAGACAACATCACCTATACGCCAAAAGTCTTTTGCGTCAGCAAGGCAAGCAGTACCGGAGAGACCAAGCCCACCGTAGAGTTTTCCCCATTTCGCAAGATGCTCGGAATGTGTCCACCGGACAACTGGTGGATGTTGCCGATTATCGGCAGAGGTGGAGGGCCAGGTGGGTGACCTCCAGATTGCCTTCGACCAAAGGCAACCCGATACACGAGCAATGTAACAAGGCGGTGAATAGCACGATGCTGTACATTGCGTTGAACATCGCAGAGTGAGCTGCTGAACAGTCGAGAATAGCAGTACTTATGGCATTAAGTACGCACGCTCATAGCCGTCGGCAGGCTAGTCCTGAAAACGAAACAAGGGAACCAATTATGTCATACCACTTATGGGGTGGGCAAGAGTGGACGACTTCGTTCAGTGATGCAAGTAAAAAGACACCGCACGAATGGCCATCTCAAGGTAGACCAGCTAGGAAACAGTACCACATGATCATTCGACTAGATGTACAGTATGCATCCCTGCACAGATGAGTGTGAGCACTGATGAATATTACCTGCTGCGAATACGTTCGAATGAGAAACTTACCATACTAGAGAACATTAATATAGTCCCGCTTCCACCGGACCAGGAACCTGCTGAATCTGTCGCAGCGCCGTCTTCGCATACAGCATATGGTCTGGTCAGGCTTCACAACCGTAGGCAGCTGAATGGAAGAATATTGGCGTAGAATCAGAGTTCAGGGTCAAGTCGGTAGACGCTAAATGATACGTAATGAGGTACAGCCGACATATTGCTATGGCCTAGCGCCGGCGCCTACTGAATCTACTTACTCCGAGTCACGAGTTCCATATGTGCGGCCGACCCTCTAGCTCTACACTAGAACTACTAGGGAGTCACTAGCAGTATACAGCATTCAATGAGACAAGTACTGCGTCCATTCTGCTGCGTTGACTGGCCGAAACGATGCCAACAAGCCCAAGTCTAGGCCTGCTTCTTGGACTTCTACAACTTCTGACGAGCTCGAGGCTTGGGGAAGTATTCCCACAGCGGCATTCACACGCAGCGGGAGCCTGTCGTCTGTTTTTTGGAGGAGCGATATGACGCCTAGGCAACTAATTTGGTTAGCAGGAAGGCGTCGCCTGTCGTCTGTTCAGCATCGACCGGCCGTAATAACAGGATGCGAGAATGAAGGAACTTTCTCATACTAAGGCTGGAATCGAGCCTAATGCTCACCATGCGACTTCTCAGAAACGTTGGGGGTATACCAGTCTCCCAAATCGGATCGCTAATGATTGGGCCTGTCGTTGATTCGGATGTCACTCGTATGTTGACAATATCAGCTCCCGAGCGCACCATATGTGCCACACTGAATTCCTCTTGACTGTTGTAGCTCAAGCTCAACGCTCATCCCTGTGGGCAAGTGCCTTATTCTTCGGTTTCACGCCCATGCACCTTGCGGACATCTACAGTTCCATTGTAGACCACTGCCCCGGATCGGGTGCTTGCTGTGGCATGTAAAATTGTGTCAGTAAATATGTTGGACTGTCTTTTGCCGACTGCACTATGTACGAGTCTATAGGTCTGTAACTTCTGACAGACGACATGTCAGACAGGCTTAGACGCCATCGAGACATAATGCACGATGGTCTGCGGCATATCTAGCGAGTAAGTCGGATCCCAGTGTATAACATCAACGAAGGCCGCTCACAGCAGTCCACAGCACTTTCAATGACTATGTCCCCAACTCCGCGGGTCTCGCACTAGGGACCTTGCTCTTCCTTGTCGTCTGTTACAGCTTGTACGTTCGCTGGAAAGACCAGAGTGGTCGCAGACCGCCCGGACCTCCGCCAATCCCCTTCTTCGGAAATGTTCTTCAGTTATGGGAAGAGGATCAATGCAAGACGTTTATGCGCTGGGGAAAACCTACGGTTCGCTCGTCTTTCCACTTGGCTTTTCATGTACTCACCCGGTGGCCGTAGGTGATATCATGTACGCCCGGCTCTTCCAGCAGCCCGTTGTGATCATCAATTCGTTACACGTCGCGCAAGACCTTTTAGACAAAAGAGGCACGATATACTCGGACAGGCCGAACATGATCCTGCACGTTGAGTTGTAGGCACCGATTTCCCAGACTCCGTGCGCGAAGTGCTCAATAGTACTGACTCCACACGCAGAATGGGCTGGGATTGCACAGTCTCGCATATGCACTACGGCGAGCGGTTTCGCAGACATCGAAGATGGATTCACCGAGCTTCGGCGAGAAACAATCATTGGCGCAGTACAAGGCCTTGCAGCAAAGGGAAATACGTGTCATGCTCTCCAATATGAGTGAGACCCCGAACGACTTCAAGGCACACATCGGAAGGTGCGCTTGCTATGTGGCCTCCGATCTCGACCGCAGCTGACGCCGTACAAGGCTGGTAACTGGAGTACTTGTCGAAGCGGGATTCGGCCACACTGTGACGTCAATGGATGACGAGTATGTTCGTTGTGCTGCCGATGCAGCTAGGGCGACTGTAGAAGCCGCGAGTGCAACATCGATGACGGTCGACTTCTTTCCAAGCTGTGCGTAGACCGTGATTCGTCAGCGTTCAAACTGACAACTGAATCGTTATCGGTCTGTTAGTGAAGCATCTGCCGATATGGATGCCCGGCGCTGGATGGAAGAGGAGGGCTGCTGAGTGCGTGTCTTGGTAAAAAGGATGCTAGATGCACCACTGGAGTGCGTGCAAGCACAAATAGTATGCATCCCATCCCTCATGCTGCGGATGACGCTTAATGCTGAATCTCGTACTCAGGCATCCGGAACTGTAAAACCATCATTCACGGCATCCCTGCTAGAGGAGCTCTCGACCAATAGGATGCTCACGCGGAGGATATTGACGACGTGAAAGGGGCTTCTGGTATTATCTATGCAGGTATGGACTCGCAATTGTGCTTTCGCGATGTTCCTCTGACGGTATCTTTTACAGCTGGGACTGAGACGGTAACAGGCGTCATGCTTCTCGGCATTTTGCATCTCCTCATCTTCCATGACAGACTATCTCTACCCTATTGACTTTCATGCTCGCAATGGTGCTGTTCCCAGATGCCTTCAGAAAGCCCAAGAAGAGATTGATCGAGTCATTGGGCGCGAGCGTCTTCCTGATTTCGATGACCGGAGCTCACTACCGTATCTCGAGTGCCTCATCAAAGAGGTCTATCGGTGTGTCTGCCTGCCACCATGTGTTGCCGGAGCTGACATAACACTACCATGCAGATGGCATCCTGTGGGTCCCCTTGGTGAGCTTATAATCTGGCTGTTGCTCTTATCTAAACCACGGAATTAGGTGTTCCCCATCGCGTCATGTCAGACGATCAATATCGCGGTTACGACATACCCGCGGGACGACCATCTTTGCAAATATGTGGTGAGTGGATGACTACAAGTTCGAAGGGCGGAGGAGTAGCATTGACTGTTCACTTCCCATGTAGGGGCATGACACGAGACCCTGGTCTGTACCCGATCCCGAGGTATTCCGTCCTGAACGGTTTGCAGAGATGGATCGTGACACAGCTGCAGCGAGGACCCAAGGAACATAGTGTTTGGATTTGGTCGACGGTGAGTTCTCATAACTGCACGGGAAACCACGCATCTGCTCATCTCTTGTTGTAGAGTGTGCCCTGGCATGCAGTTTGCCGATGCATTGATATGGCTCGCGGTCACAAACATAATTGCAGTTTTCGACATCCGGAAGGCTTGCGACGCGGCGGGAAATGAGATTACTCCCGACGCATCGTTTGAGGCTGGCCTTGTCAGGTATGCCTTGTTTTTGATGTAGTGATATACCAGTACCGACAACGTCACCCCAGTCCTCCGAAAGCGTTCATATGTGATGTTCGTCCAAGACCCCGCGCGGGTGGAGTTTGTTGAGGTCCTTCGAGAAGGCCGACAATATGCGTTGGCTTTGAAGAAGGTCCATTCTCAGCCTGAGCTACGCTTCATGATAGCGATCCTTGAGTCTGCCGATAATTTATAGCAGGGTTGGTCGACCTCAGGCTGGCAAGTCGACTTCTCATGGATAGCACAATGTTCCACTGTCACCGATGTCGTCCTTGCGCACCGGGATATCATGCATTGTTTTGACCGTGAATGCATGATTATTGGGACCGGCTGGATGATGGTTGCAAGTACCGTGTACTCGGGGCGGATCTAAACCCGGCGCGACACAGCTTGCGTTCTTTCCACGCGTAGCGACTTGGTCGCAGGTTGACCTTCTCCAATCCGTTTCATGCCGTACCCGTCCTCCCCATTTCAATCATTAGATTCGCTCACGATCAGAAGCTCAGCCGCATCCGTTTCTTCCTGTTGCTTTGTCTGACCCGGATATGAAATTCAAAAAACGATTTAAAGGCGACCTAGTACTCCCCAGGAGGCCTAGTCGTACCCCGCCCCGAGATTCCACTCCGCAGCGCTTACAGCTGCAGCGCCTCGGCAAGCGTGGAGGAGGATAACAACATGGGGTTCTTGGACACCTGCCATTTCAGGATGCTGTCATGACGCGACTGACGTCACATCCGGTGGCGTCTCTTCATGATGCTCCCTCACCACAGCGTCCATGCACACATATAAATACGTGCCAGCCACGCCCACACAAGCTCTCCCAACAACTCACCTCCTTCCCCTCAATATATCCACCTCCTGCACAATTCGACACAACACAACCATGTCTTCCATCGAATCCACATTCAACTCGAACCCGAACGCATACAACCCCACAGACACCTACGCCGCCCAACCCCCGCCCGCACACCACGTCCACCATGACTCCGAGCCGCTCCCCGGGACGCGCGGTGCAGCGCCAGCCCCCGACTATGATGCCGACACGACGAACCAGTCACGCACCTGGGAGACAGAAATCAGCGGGAATCCCGCACCGACGCGAACGACGACGCGGTCATGGCGGGCGGGCAGCACGCCGGTCCAGACCAGGCGCTGCGCAATCGGGAAGGCCCTAGCCTCGGCGTGCAGCCGACATCACAAGGTATGCTCTCAATTATGTGGACTGTAGAACGGAGGACTTACGGTGCATCCTGGAACAGGTGGCGTGGCTGTCGGCGGACAGGCTGACTCCCGAGGGAAAGGCGAAATTGACTGACAAGCTCATCGGAAAGACGCAGAAGGTGCGCATGCAACCTTGTTTTGTCTGTGAAGGTCTCACACCGGGGTCATGTTACAGATGCAGGGAAGGCGACGAAGAATCCAGACATGCACGAGCGCGGCGAGTTGCGCGAGGCAGGCGGGAAGGCTGCTGCAATGGGCGAGGCGCGCGCGCCACACGATTAGAGTTGGAGATCTGTAGGATGTCATAATGGAGGGGTCAGGCTGTAATTTGAAGACAAACTTGTATCACCATGATCGATGCGCTGTGTAAAGGATTTGCATATCGTTCTTGTTATTCATTCGGCCTGCTGATGATTGAAAATATGTGAACCATGATCTGGGATACACCGATCGCCACGCGGGTCGTTTGCAATCTCCGCCTCGTCAGATCGCAACTTGACATAGACAACAATAAAAAGAACGCGTTATACATACAGTTCATAGCAAACCACCTTCGACAGCATACGGATCATATAATGCACCAGCCGACCTTTCACTCCTGTCTTCCCACATAGAAGCGTACAACGGCTGTGCACGCACATTGTTCCAGAATCCGCCGCGCAGAAAAGAAAGGGGAGTACTACTGCACGCCCTCGGGCTTCTTGCCTTTGCTCGCAGTGAGGCTCTTGTGGATGAACGGCAGTACACCTGCACGATGCGTGAGCAAAAGCGACAGAAGAAGGGCGCAAGGGGAAGCCGCACCTCCACCGGCGATCGTGGCGCGCACGAGCGTGTCGAGCTCCTCGTCGCCGCGGATCGCGAGCTGCAGGTGGCGCGGCGTGATGCGCTTCACGCGCAGGTCCTTCGACGCGTTACCTGCAGGGCGCATGAGCATGTGCCCCAGGAGGCGGGACAGAAGGCGTACCGGCCAGCTCGAGCACTTCCGCGGTGAGGTACTCCAGGATCGCAGACGTGTAGACCGCCGCCTTCGCGCCGATGCGGACGTTGTGCTGCGTGCGCTGCTTGAGGTAACGGTGGATACGGCCGACTGGGAACTGCAGGGTGGAAAGCGCTCGAGTCAGTGGCGTGGCACCGGACGGAGATAGGGGCTCGGAATGTGGAGGCACTGGTGGGAGTGCGCTGAGATGCGCATCCCCGGCGTGAGACGCGTCGGTACGGAATGCATGCAGAGGGGCGGGCATAGGGGCGCGAGGAAGAGAGTCGTGAATGGGAGTCACTGAGCGATCTGCCGTACCTGCATCCCGCCTTCGCGCTGCGCGTTTGAAGCGTGCGCTGCTGTGGCGCTGCTGCGTCCTGCCCGGCTGCGCTCCGGCTGCGGATTTGGACTTCCCTGACTTGGACGGAGCCATTTTTCTGCTGACGCGACGGACGGGGTGCAGGTGGGTATTTGTTTTGACCGGATGCGGGACGCGCGGGAAGCTCAAACGACGTGCAAGTGAGACAGGAGCGTGTCAAAAGGGTTTTTTAATGTGGGAGGGCAATTGCGGACGTGGAAGCGAGGAGCACAGGAGGACGGCGCGAAGAGCGGGGACGGGTGCTCGACGCGAAAGTGGCTGAGGAGGTGGTGGTTCGGAGCAAGAAGCGGGAGCGCTTGAGGGCAGGCAGTCTCGATCATTTATTGCCTCACGTGCGCGACTTGCTATAGACGCCATCCTCCTTCTCACCGCCTCACCGATTGACAATATTATGAACAATACACAGATTCGTCCTCACTAGGCACTCGCCGCCAACGTTCTCCGTCCAGCGATCCCAAAGATGTAACGGCGGACGCGCCCGACGGGAAGAGGCCACGTCTCGGTGAGCATTATCCGACGCTATCAGTGTTGGCAGGCAGTCTCGATCATTGTTAGACCGTATCTGCAGTGACTTTAGGTCTTGGCGGGCATAGAGCCAGTAGGTCGCTGCAGATACGGTCTGCCTCATGTGGCGCGGCAGCCGTGCGCGATCTGGTATAGACACCCGAGAGACATTTTCTCCTGGCTCCTTCGGTCACGGTTGTGATATACTTAATTACCCCGAACCCCCTCTCTAGCTATCAGTTCTGGCATCGAAGTGGAGTCCCGGACGGTAGCATCAGCACCATTCGACAAGTCTGATGCAGACGTTATCTTCCGCACCTCGGACAATATCGACTTCTTCACCTATAAGAAATCCTCACGCTCGCTTCACCCGTTTTTGAAGACATGTTTTCTGTGCCCCAACCAACCTCTACAATCTCCGCGCAGGACATTCACTCGGATTGTGGTGTCTCGGTCATTGCCATCACTGAGGATGGCCAGACACTCGACATCTCCTGCGGTGGTGCTATCCTGGGGCAAATCCCATCATTCGCACCATTGCAGAGCTCGTTAAAATACTCGAAGCCGCAAGAAAGTACCAAATGGAGGATGTCACTGCGTGGGGTCACAGGCCCACTTCTACTCGTCAAGAGCGATCCGATGGCTCGTATGCAGTCGCATGCCAGTACGAGCTGAAGGATGTTGCTCGTGCCGCTGCACGCGCTGCCAGAGTCCGATAGATCTCCGGTTATGTGGCCGAAACATCATATGTCAAATACGTACCGGAGATGGACCATATTCTGCCGGGGCGCTCTATCGTCTTCTGCAATTCTGCTACAGTAACACCCGTTTCAGGTACACTCCCAAGCGCTCTGCACCCCCGCTTCCAAGTCCCCTCTCACTCCGTCGATAACCCTTTCATCATCCTCGAAACCCTTTCAATCATCCGATGGTGTTCGCTTCCATGTCCATAGTCTCCTTCTGAAGTTGGCGTCTCCCGTATTCTCTCAGATGATCAGTCATCCTCCCGATGGAGACTCCCTGATGTCTGACGACGGCCGCGTGTTCACGGTCTCTGAGGAGGCCATACTCTGTTTATCCTCCAGCTTTGCTATCCAATCCGAGCCCCCACTCCACGGACTGCGCTCTGCGGATATTGTACACGCGCGAGGAAGTACAGATCACGAGGCTGACGACTTTGCGCAACAGAAGTTATTGATGACGGTGGAGACGGACGCTTTGCAGGCGTACCTGATTGCCGTGCGGAAAGCTGGGACAAGGAAGCTAGGAGGCTGCCATCCATTCCGTGTACCAGCGGCACGACGTCTACGTGCCTGAGATGGAAGAGGTCAGTGCAAAAGAGTACCATCGGTTGCTCGTGTATCGTCACAAGAGCGTGAAAGTCATATCGAAGATACTGTTCCCCGGCGGTAATAACCTTGTAGCGATGGACTCAGCTATTGATCAGCAGACTGGCGCACCATACTTTCTTCGTAGAGGATGCAGGGAACACCTCAGCACGCGACTACGACACACGCAGACCGCTTTTCCATGCTCAGTTTGCGGGTTGCACCTCCCCATCTACTGGCACTCTTGCTCCATCGCCGTGTTGCGGAAATTCAGAGGTGACTGGACCCTGCGGCGCAAGGAATTCGCTGAGGCGATTCAAGAAAGCGAACAGTCGGCATCGCAAATCAAGTATGCGCTCTCTCAGGTAAGTCGCAAGCAGAAGTCAAGTGCTCTGGTACTCATGACAGGCCTTTGGCTTTACAGGTGAAGCTCTAGATTTCACCAAAAGCATAGGTCGCAGGCATCACCGGATCCTCATGCATTTCCCCGTATGCTGCCCTGGGCCGCCGCTCACATCTCCACACGACGTCGTCGTCCGCGAGGAAGGGAAGGTCTCGTAAAAGTTATAAATTTCCGGGAGAAGCGAGAATATCCCCTTTCGCAGGTGATCATGACATGCCGCCCAGCAGTCTCGCGAATTGGACGAGGAATTCAGATGGGTCTCGTTACTAGTGCCGAGCCATCCTCAATAGTATCGCTCCCTGGTAGATGCACTGTCAACACGCCGTACACTTATTGGCCTCGGTGGCGATGTCCTGTTTGCATTGGAACGAATCGTTTCTATTCCATACCCTTCCCATCTGTTTTTACTCCATCTTGTCCTTATTCCTCAAATTCTTCCGATTAGATTGCGACCATGCCACTACTTGGGTGCACTATATATATCATTTCAGCGGACATCGCACAACTCTGCCTCGTTGACAATTTTGGGGGCATTCGCAGCGTACTCGCCTTTGTTTGGCATGGAATGCGTAGATACGTGCGGATCGATGGCGACATCCCTTCGAATCGTATTTTGCATGTGTCTAACGTATCACACCCAGGAGTAGTTTCCCCGACTTTCCATAGCACGGCTCGAGCTACTGGCCACTCCAATCTCTGGTATACAATGTACACAGACATACACGGAGCGGGAAATATACTACACAAAAGTTCGTGCATCTGAGAAAAGACAACGAGCATCCTACGCCCATGGACCTCTAGATGCCTCGCCCCAGGCCCGGCCGCTCTCCGTCGCGCCCCACGAGCATCACGGACTCTGTCTCCTCGTGTCCCCGGTGGCCGAGCTGTCCACATGGCCCTGAGGACCAGAATAAACAAGTCTGAGTGCGAATGCAGCCCCGAGACTCCGACGCACCTTGTCTTCGAAACGGAACGGCATGTCGCTGATCGTCGTCGTCGTGACGTGGACGGCCGTGCCGATCCTCGCCTTCGCCGAATGTCGGCGAGGTGCTGGTGCGCGGCGTCACGGCGCGCAGGGCGGAGAGCGGGACGGACGTCGGTGCGTCTTCGTCAAGCCCGCGCCCACGGTGCGCGCGTCTGAAGTTGAGGCTGTGTGCGTTGTGCGGAGTTAGTGGGTGGGGTGCATTATAGCCTGAGCGGGAGGATACCGCACGTTGCAAGAAGGGCGTTTGCGTAGACTATCATACAGGTTAGTATGGGTGCAGCGAACATTGGTTGTGTGCGGAATACGCACGTTTGCTGAGGAGAAGGTGCACGGAGAGGTAGACCATGTTGTACGGCATGCTTAAGAGCTGTGATGCAATGAGGACAGGCCGCGCTCTGGTGGTTGAATTCTTACCGTGACGACGACGACGATCCCGACGATGCTGTTTTACGGGTCAATGGGGACGAGCGAGGATGTGCGCGCGAACGCACCTCGTCAGCATGCCATTGTTGACGGTCCAGAAGGCGATCTTGTCCAGCAACTGCACAGAGTCAGCATCCCGATGCACCAATAAAAGCAGTTACACACACTGTCCGTCCTATATGCAGGTGGTCAGTACGGCGAGCGGACACATACGATCCAAGGGTTATATTACACACACCTGCTGAGAATCACGATGGGTGTGGAGACCCTGTCGGTTCACACCGTGGGAGTACTAACAGACGGACGCACCTGTTGAACCCCGTCCGCTGTTTGCGGAGATAGAACACAAGCGACACAGTGATGATACAGTCTGCGATCGTCCCTGACCCAATGCCGATACCTACCTCCGCCTGTGCAATGCGACATTAGTCCGAATTCTAGGCATGTTGAGAGCATGACGCGCCCCCATCTCGCTCGATATGAGCGCTAGGACTTTGATTACGAAACTACAACATTGCCACGTTAGACGACGGTATGGAGGTGCCTTGAGAGACGCACATCTTATCTGTTGCAACTAGGGAGAGATGTCAGGATCACGGTGGGAACGACAGTGCTAGACACTCACTGCAGCCGAATACTGCTCGAATGATGGGTATTGAACAAAGGACAATGCTCCAATAATGTGCACATACCCAACCTGAGGGCCGACAGTATGAGCTGGAGAAACGATCGTGATTACTGATATGTTGGGAGAGAAATATACCACGGTGCAGACGCACGATGATAGTTACGATGATCCACTTCCGGCTTTGTTGGCCCACTGTCGTCCTGATTAGATTGTTAGGGGAACAGTAGGTGTGAACAACGTGCATATCAAAATCCGACGGGCATAGAAGCTAGAAAGACGCCTGGTGAGGATCCTGGGATGGCCAAATCCTCTGATGTCACGAACCAATGTGCGATCACAGTGATCACTGCCTGAAATAACCATGGATAAATCCTGACATATTTAATAGGTGGTCGAGGACTAGCTTACAGTTATAACGATGGTGGTCTGTTCGGCACAATGTACTCATTTGAGCACTACGTTATCATATATGTCGGACAGAGCACGAATGATACGTACATCGAAACTCCTGCGCGGGGGGGATTAGACACACGTCGAACAAAGTTCAAAGCTACAGCTCACCAGACAGCCTCCTCTAATGCGGGAGGATTATTATAATTCAGAATCAGATAATAGTATATCATGTGCCAGGTCAGTGTGACATGGGTTGTGTCTAGAATCCTAGAATACGATGTATATCGAACAGAGATCGCGCAACGCCTTCACTTACAAGAGCGACCATACCTTCTCGTTCCAACACCAACACAGTCAGTGTCGACTAAGTAGCAGACGAATAGAACTCACTGTCCATCGGATGATCTTGTGGTCGTTTGGAAAACGAGTCATGTAGAGATATGTCTGCACCGTCGTGATCCCGAATCCCCTGAAAGGCGGCGATAAGTGGATGACACGAAGCATGTCCCGTGATACTCACACTGCGGTGATTAGAGTGCCGAGCAACAGTGCGCCCACGGTCAATTGAATATTTGGCGCCATTAGCGAGAGACGGGCGCTGCTAGTTATGAAGTAGTGGCAATGCGTTTCGGACCCTGTGAATCGCTATGGGGAAGACTGGACGGATTGCTCGGTGAGATTATATATATGCATCAGTCCTATAAAACGACGGCTTCTGACCGCTACCGTGAGAGCAACTGAACGAGGGCAACAGATGACCATCTTCTTCGTGACCTGTCGAAGTACTGTATGTTACACTCTGTCAAGGACGTCTTGGAGCCCTGCGAGTCGAGATGGCCGCCAACTTGGAGCACTGTAGGTCAAGGACGGCCCCCATTTCACGGGCGTTTGCAGTTCGCAGATACGACGGCGAGTAGGGATACATGAATAGACAAGCCATGCGGCAGCCTGCACATGCGGCCGTGTGGCGAAGATGCTTGTGGCCGCCTAGCTCCGCCAACAATTGGACACCCTCGATCTCCGTCAGATCTGCGGTGATCAAAAAGGCAATCGATTTAGTTGCCCGATCACGGCGCATTAGTAGATCTCAGAACACGGTCGCAAAACTGTTGCAGGCCTACCTATTATAATTAGTTGTTGGCTCATGCCCAGGAAGAGCAACGGCGCATGCACAGGCGTGTTCATCAAATGTTGGCCACGCCACCTTATCAGCCTGCGTGGCAGTACTTGTGCCGTATACGATCCGGTGTACAGCACACGACAACTTTGGTTGAGCTGTATTTCCAACAGATCCTCGTGTCGGTCGCGCTGCTGTCCATATCTGGCTCCATGCACTCGTCGGCGTGGCCGCAACAACGACATTGACATGTGGACTGAAACGTAACAGTAACATGATGCTGACGCACCCACAACTTGTAGAACACCTCGACGGTCCAGTACTGAGCAAAGTAACTGGTAGACCTAATAAATCAACCGTGCTGAGGAGTACCTGAAAATAGCCTGTTACTTTCGATGTCATAAAGCTTGTGTTATGATTTCAACTTTCAACTTTCTTGAAGCCTGTCTAGGAATGACATCACGTTCGAGACAAGTCGTGGACGGGCGCACCATTTCAACGATCGCAGACAGGACCTGACTGTCGCGGACGATACATTTTCTTTCGTGCAACACATGCTGTTCACTCGTACAGTTCCTGTCGGACCAAATCAACGCGTCCAAGCCATCGAATACTTGAAATATAGAGCTATATAACAAATCACGTATTGTTGAGCGCCTTTGAGGATGATTCGGCTCGTGCAGCAACACTCGTGAGCCAAAGAACATGGGAGAAGCAACCGATACTGACGTAGTGAGTCTTTCCCGAAATCCAGCAGATGCCATAGAATGATAATGAAGGTCGCCAGCACACTGTGACAATGAAACCACACATCACCGAAATAGTGTTCTGCTCGTTGCCAGCGGAGCGCGGCCTTGAGCCGTCGGGGAGGCTTGCACTACCACCAGAGCTCAAAGCCACGATCATACACAAGGGCATCCTCCGCGTCAGATGTTTGTTAAGCATAATATAAATGGTAACTCACTGAAGTCGAATGCTCATATGTGAAAGTTCTAGGCCCGTAAGTATGCATTGAACGTTGAGGTCCCAATTGGGAAGGAGACAAATACATCAAAACAATTTGCGGGCGCTGCTCTCGATCGTTTCGTCTCTAATTTGACCAAACGACGCATTGCTCATTCGAAAATCTAGCTGTTGATTATATGTTCAAACAGTTCTCTTCGTATGGTGCGTATACTGACAGAGCGACGACAACACCCTGAGATTGAGGCGATGCTGCTACGCGTGTCCAGATTCGAGAACCTTCCGCGTTCTTGGACACCATCTGGGTGATTCCAGGGGTTTGTTCCGATGGTCTTTGGAACGTCACCGATGACCAGTTACATTCTAGTGAAGTCCATGTTATTCCTGAAGTTTCCTATCGACCTGTGGCCTGGCCACAACCAAGGTATAAAATGAGCCTCTGCGACGCTCGGCGTTCCTCAGATCACATTCGTTTGCAATATTCGTCCTCAACGCGCTACTTCGCATAACTCTACTTAACTCGACTTCACTCTTACGACTCGCAATGTCGCTTTCTACCGTCTTTTACGAGCCGTTCTATTCCCTCGCCGACTTTGACCGGCTCTTCGATGAGGCGTTCTCTGCACGCACATCTCAGCCTTCTAGTAATGGCGAGCTTCAGCGCCAGGATAATTTCTCCACGGCGCGGTCCCTATGACCAAGGTATGTCTGATTTCCTCTTCCTTTATTTGATCCTCTGGCTGAATTACGCTTATAGGATGGACGTACGCGAGAACGCACAAACCAATACCGTAACCGCCACATTTGAACTGCCCGGTCTCTCGAAGGAGAACGTGCAGATAGATGTGCACAACGGTGTCCTCAGCGTCTCTGGCGAGTCCAAGACGGCGAGTGACCGCGACAACAACGGCTATGTCGTGCGCGAGCGACGCTATGGCAAGTTTTCCCGTGCCATCCCGCTGCCGCAGGGTATCAAGGTGAGGATGCCTTACTAACCTCTGTGCAATTTGAAGTGCAGCCGATACTGATGCGTGTTTTCTTTCCAGCACGAGGATATCAAGGCAGCGATGGACAACGGCGTCCTGACCATCACGTTCCCGAAGACCACGCCTGAGATGGCGCCCAAGAAGATTACGGTCTCTTGAAGCCGCATCTACCGTGCTGAGACGATGTTTCGGCTTTCTCGTTCTTTCAATTGAATTGTTTCGATGTCTTAATGCTGTATTGATAGTAATTTCCTTGTAGTATATATGTACTGCATCACCGTTGTAAATATTTTGACCGCAACCACTTGATGGTACTTACGGTCATTTCTCATGCCAATATCCAATCCTTGCAGACATTTGTTTTCGTGGTAATGTCTAATGTAGCCGTCAGCGTCGATTTGTGTCATCCGGCGGGATCGTATCGCTGCCGCGTACGCGTTTCGCGGAGGAAGTCAGTAGGTTCTATCTCCTACCAAATCAGGAAGGTTACCCGTCTGCCGACTTAGATCTGCCATCCGTCCCAAGTATATATACCCTGAGTCAATGACTACTTAAACAGACCGTGCATAGATATCAATCCTTCCTTTCACCAGCGATTCGAATTCACTAGTGCACTATGACAACTCCTTACCCTGGTCAGAAGACCGCGCTCAACATCGTCATGGTAAGTATATCATCCGCGCCGTACAGTCACTCTCCCGGAGATATCAGACTGAGTATGTGCTGACCTTGCCAGGGCGCCATGACGTTCGGCGAGGAGGGAAAGGAAGGCGCGCGCGTGCACGACCTCAAAGACGTCGAGGCAATCTTGGACGTATTCCAGGCCCACGGGCACGTCGAGGTGCGCTGAGACACAATGCCAGACATGTGTTCTTTTAATCCGACGACGCCAGATCGACACCGCGCGGACGTATTCCAGCGGCACCAGCGAGGAGTACCTCGGGAAGATCAACTTGAAGAAACGCGGTTTGAAGCTCGAGACGAAGCTCTATCCGGTGAATCCCTCTAGCTTAGCAGCCCCCTTCTTGTCGGGAACGATCACCCACAGCCCTGAGGTTTGTTGCGCAGATATATACCGCTGTAGGAGCGCATGGTTCTTATGAAACCCACAGGATCTACGAAAATACCTGGAGGTCTCGATGAAAGCATTGAACACAGAGTACGTTCATGCCCTTGTCGCAGCGTAAGTGTTTGACACTTCTCATATTGACAGCCAGCTAGAGATGTGGTATCTCCACGGCCCAGATCGCACGACACCATATGAGGTGACGCTCAAGACCGTTGATGAGCTCTACCGGGAGGGCAAATTCAAGCGGTTCGGCATCAGCAATTACATGGCGTGCGTGTCCCCTCCCTGAAAACTGGGGAAACGGACTAACGACCTCCCTGGCATCTTGACAGGTGGGAGGTCGCCGAGATCGTGCAGATCTGCAAGGCGAACGGGTATATCCAGCCCACGGCTTACCAGGGAATCTACAACGCGATACACAGGTGCGCCACATCTTCTTCTCATACCATTCATTCACAATCACCTGCATTGCGTATATCAGAAAGGTAGAGCCAGAGCTGTTTCCGGCCCTGCGCAAATACGGGATCAGTTTTTACGAATTTAACCCGCGTAAGCACCTATATTTTTTCGCGCATGGACAGTCACGACTGATAGTGCGTGCTGCAGTCGGAGGTGGTTTCTTCACGGGGCGCTACCGCTCGCAGGACGCGCAGTCGGAACCTGGCTCGCGCTTCGACCCCGCGAAGGGCCAGGGCAAGGTCTGTGTCCCCCTCCATTTCCCGCCGGTCTCGCCACTGATGGCCGCCCCCGCACCACCAGAGCTACCGCAAGCGGTACTGGAACGAACCGTACTTCGCTGCGCTGGACAAGATCCAGGCGGTCGCGACGAAGCACAGTTTGACACTGGGCGAGATCGCCCTGCGCTGGATCATGCACCACAGCCTTCTCAAGCGTGAATATGGCGATGCAGTGCTGATCGGCGCGTCGAGCATGCAGCACATCGAGCAGAATCTTGTGGACTTTGAGAAGGGCCCGCTGCGTGAGTACAAGTTGCCTACCTTTGTTCTTGTCTGAGTGGAGTTTGCTGATGCGTGTTGGGGCGCAGCCGACGAGGTGGTGAATGTGCTGGACGAGGCGTGGCTAAGCGTGTCGCCATATGCGAGCAACTACTTCCACTGAGGGAGCGTGAAACGGAGCAGAAAACAAATGACCGGTGTGTTACGGCAGGGGTTGTGTAGCCAATGTATGTTATGTGTCTCGCATGTAGCCCCAAGTGAGTGAGGACTCGAGCTCTGGAAAGATATTGACGATCATTGCAGTGCGATGAAGTCTAGAGCGCGGTAGCCCCGTACTCCCAATCCTTTGGTGGGAATTTGGAAAGGTCTTCGCAGTGTGAGGGACGTTCAGCTGTTAAGCGATTCTATGCGTTAACAGTCCCATCAAAGACAACGACCGCAGATGCCAACGAATCTGCAGACGGCTTGGGCGCGGTAACATCGACTCGCAGCCTGAGTCTCAAGGAGGAATGCCGATGTCGTGGGGCCAATTGCTGCAACGTTGACAGCAGTACGTAGAAACGTATCCGTGACTGTGGGAAGGATGAAATGGTGTCGGAGAAGCGGCGTAACGAACTCGGCAGCGGAGGGAGCAAAGTACACAATCCACCACCTCTCCGATCCTTACTCGGGATAAGCAGGATATTTCAGTTTGTAAACAAGATGCTCACCCTGAGGTGCTGCATCCAGTGCTTTTGAAGATCTGCAGCAAATGTGGAGGAGCCCTGCGTCGCGTATACCTGAAGGGACTCCAGCTCGAAGCCTGCATCGCTCATGATCCTGGGTAGCGTGTCGCGATTTTTGTCTCCGGTAAGGTACAGGAACCGCTTGCTGCCCTCCGTGCCGGACAAGTGTTCAACGATGAAATGCGCAAGCCGTTCGCTTGTCCCAGACTCGGCGCCGCCATGAATTTCCCTTGGAGCGAACGGGCTGTCCCCGACAACCTCGCGGATGTCAGCCAGTGCCTTGGAAGCAGCCTCTCCAACAGCATAGAATGGGACCGCTGCCCAGTCTACGGTTACTAGGAGCATTCTTTCTGTTCAGTTCGACTAGTGGTTCATGCAAAAGGATCATGCACGAACCTGGAGACCCTTGCTGGCCCGTCAGCTCCTGCGCCGCAGCGGTACTCCAACCCTCACACGCCCGTCTGCTGGTTACGATCACCCCTCCGTACCTCCGCGCTAGATGTCCAGTCCTCCAGGTTCTTCAACACGGTCTCCAAGACAGGGACCGAGACAGGGTGATATCCCCGCGAGCGGAAGCTGTCCTTGTACTTATCGGGAGCGTCTTGCGCTGGAGACCTAAGCAAGAGTACATTCGTCATGGTAATATGCACCAATATTGGGCGTGGTCAAGGCGGTGTGTAGACGAAGTCCTGCATGATGTGCACAGCGTGCGGACTCGCAACCACCCAGAGTCCTCCATTCAGGCGTCAATGTCTATATTGAGCGTCTATCGTGGTAGCCGACCATCGGCGACCCTTGTCACCGTCGGTCGTGGGCCTGAAGTTCACTGGAAGGGAACCGCTGCCCATGTGGGTAGTCTCCCAAAGGCGGCGCCGTAGACGATTCCTTCAACCTGCACAGGCTCCGGATATCCTCATCTGACCATGTGGGCGGCGTGAAGCCTGACCAGTGACCTCTGGCATGGCCGAGTGGGTTATTCAGGGAAGCGTTAATCATCGGGAGAGTACAGTAAGCACCTCTTCCGGTGCTGCTGTCTTGATCATTAGCAGGGCAGGCTTCCTGGCGGACGACTCCAGTGGTTACGCGCCGGACGCGTCAAGTCGGACGGTCGACTCAGGCCTTCAAGCTTCAAGCTTCAACGCCGACGACCCTGGTGATCTAGTGCCTACAGCCGCTTTGGATCAAGGTGGAACATATGATCTTATATTTGATTGGACGACATTTCGTCCGCGGCACGGATCAAATTGACTTGATAATATTCTACTCGCGCTCCGGGCAGACGCTTTCGAGCGGCGCGACCTTCGCAATCAGCGCTGTCGCAAGGCTCGTCCGCGTCATGGTGTACTGCTGCCGTTTGTGCTGTCTCACTCCATTCACGCCACACACGTTTCTCACTTTGAATAAACTTGACAGCGTTTTAAAGACACTTATGCAGTCGCTCGAGACGCGCCTCGCGTACCGAAACACATTCCACCGCGCTTACCGGATCCTCACTGAGGAGGGCTTTCTGCATTTCTGGGACGGTACGACATCGCGCTTGGCATGTGAGTCTGCCGTCGTCCTTCCTAGCTCAATGGCGTGTTCAACCCTGCTGGAGATCGCGGGTGGCATTGCGTTCTCCATACGAGAAAGTAATAAAACTCATCGGGGGCCGGCTGAAAGTCACTCCGCACCCCTCTGCATATGCATGGCCAATATCCGCTAGTGAAAGAATGGGTGTGCCAATTACTGAGTTCGAGGCGTTATCATAATGCATTTCTATTCTTATAGGAGCGAATCGAGACGGCACGGAAGGGGGCGGCCTGGTGAAGAGGTTCATGTGCCTTCTTTGCGTTCAACTTTTTGTCTGGTGACTGTCTGATGTTCCCAATTCTATATTTGGGTAAGCTTGCTGGCACAACTCTCACGAGCTCCGGGCCACCTAATCGGCCCACACTACCTTACTAATAAGAAGGATCGTACCGTATATGGAAACACGGCTAATTAGAAGGATGTATACTGCTCGTCTTACTTGCGGAGAAAGAGCTGGAAGAGCTGGGCACTTAGGCCCCTCGTCGCTGTGACGTGGCGTCTATTCCCTGCTCGGGAGCGTTGGCAGGCGCTGCTTCCGCCATCACCCGCGTGCCCCGCTCCTCTCTGACGGCGCCTAGACCTGTCGGCCACTTGTCCCGCTCACCGCGCGCTTCCTGTGGGCGCTGCCCGCTGCCCGCCGTGCGCTTGTCCTTTTCGGCTGCCCTCTCACGCCTCTTCCGGATCTGTCAGTTGAGCGCTCTGGCTCCTGCTTCTTCCCTCATGCACGGTCGCCTAGCAGGGCCAGCTCATTTCCCAATATCATTTGCGCAAAACCTTACGCGCGGCTAAGTCTTCGGCTACCGGGCTTAGATTACCCGCCATATCTCATTATAAATTACATACAATCTCATCTTATCTGCCAAGTATGATATTCTCCGAGCTTACTGCTCCCTGGGCGGTGTTGATCACATTGTCTGCTGCTTTCTTTAACTCCCTTAATAGTATCTATTACGGATGGTCCATGCTCCCAGCATGCTTATGTACTAGTGCTAGTGGAGTTCAACATCGGGTGGGACTTGCAGCGCGAGAATGGCAGGATGGGCCCTGGAATATGCTCGGGCCTGCCATCTGGTAAGCTGCTTGCTCAAATCGGACCTGTGGATCGACTTACACTGATGCGAGGGTTTATGCACACGGATGCTGCGGGACTGCATGAAGCGTTCAGCATCTCAACATACGGCTTGCACTTATGGGAGGTTTTTGACTTGAACCCCGCCGCTGTGTTCTCCCCACTGCTGGTGGCCACTTGCGCACCTGCGGCTGCCGCAGCACTATAATCTATGACGAGCGCGTGCTGTGGCTGCACCTCGAGCATGTGTCTGTTGAAGTAAGATCCTAGAAGGGCGATACGCCGGCACTAGCAGGGTCACACACAGGACGTAAGTCCTCAGTCAGAGATAAAAGACTATTGATTACAACGATACCTAGCAGGGTCACACACAGGACGTAAGCTAGTACAGGTTGTAAGCAAGGATAGAGACAGATAACAACGAGTGGACTTACTCCTCAGTCAGAGATAAAAGACTGAGGAGCGACGTACAAAACCAGCCTCTATATATACTGGACAGAACAATGGAAGACCCGAAAGGGGAAGACAATGGAATGTCCCAATCCAGAACAAAGACTGTGAGAGTCGAATCCCATATAGGGAAGACAAAGGAATCCCGAAAGAGGAAACAAAGGAACACCTATCTTATCTTGTGAGATAACATGTGAGATAACATGTGAGAGATAACGGTGTGAGATAACGGTCCATATCTAATCTACCAGAGACAATGGCCGTAGAAATAAGAAAGTTCAACACTCCCACTCGACTAAGCAGTCGCAGAGACAAGTCCCATAGCCTCACGGAACTGAACGACCTTGGAGTAAGGCAGGCTCTTCGTAAGACAGTCGGCAACCATCTCTGCAGTTGGAATGTAGAAGATCTCCACATTTTCATCATCAACGTATTCACGAATGAAGTGATAGCGGATATTGACATGCTTTGTACGACGGTCATGAGCAGGATTGATGGCGAGGAAGATAGCACCCTGATTATCCATGAGGAGCTGAGTGGGTTTCGACATGTCATCTCCTAACTCGTCTCCGAGCGTACGCAGCCAGGCAAGTTGTCTGCACGAGTCAGAAGCTGCCTGATATTCGGCTTCTGTGGACGATAAGGATACCGTAGGTTGTCGCCGTGACACCCACGATACAGCGCCTTCGGCCAAGAGGAAACAAAATCCAGTGGTCGAGTGTCTATCATCACGGTCTTCCGCCCAGTCTGAGTCAGAGTAGCCAACGAGGCCAGACCCAGAATTCCCGGAGTAGCGAAGCTTCAGAGCTGTAGTACCACGAAGATACCGACAGATGTACTTGGCAAACTCGTAGTGTTGCTCCGAGGGGTTCGAGTTGTATTTGGAAAGCCGTGTGACCGCATAGGCAATATCAGGACGAGTACCGAGCATGGCGTATAGTAGACTGCCAATTAGGCTCTGATAACGGGTCCGAAAAGTGTCCGAAGTTTGTTGATCATTCTGGACCAACACAGCACCAGCGGGGAGAGGAGTTTTCGCCGATTTGCAATCCGCCATGTCAAACCGTTCAAGCACTTCCTGGATATAGGACTCCTGGTCGATGTCTATCGTTTGAGTCGTTCTGTTACGAACTATCCGAAGGCCTAAGAAGCGGTCGACTTCACCAAGGTCTGTCATTTTGTAAGTCTTGGCAAGACGTGCCTTGACTTCCTTGATGTGCGAAAGCCGGTTACCCATCAACAACAGATCATCTACGTATAGAATGATGATTGTGATGACTCCGTCTTGTTCCCGTTGATAAATGTAGACTCCAGAATCCGCATAAGTGCGGACGAAGCCAGTCTCCAGCAAGGTCGCATTGATTTTTCGTTCCATTGGCGAGAGGCTTGTTTCAGCCCATAGAGCGCCTTCAAGAGGGAACAGACCCAACCTTCCTTTCCAGGAATATCCCAGCCTTCAGGCTGTTCCATAAAAATCTCCTCGTCTAAATCTCCGTTAAGGAATGCTGTGGTAACATCCATGGAGTGAATCTCCCAGTTCTCGAGTGCGGCATGCGCCAGGAGATAGCGGATAGATTCAAAACGAGCGACGGGAGAGAAAGTTTCATGGTAATCCTGACCATAAACCTGAGAGTATCCTTTGGCTACTAGGCGGGCTTTGTAACGACCATCAGGTTTGATCGCATATACCCAGCGCGCTCCCACTACCTGTCGATTCTTGGGACGAGGGACGAGTTTCCAAGTCTTGTTCTCCATAAGTGAATCGATTTCTGACTTCTCAGCCAGTTTCCACTGCGCAGCATCCGATGCTAACATGGCTTCCCGATGAGATTGGGGAATAGTCGGCTTGTAGGTAGACGCAAGCTCTAAGAGATGACGGATAGATTGTCCGCCTGAGCTATCTGTGCGCCGATCAACCGATGAGCCAGGTTCATCACCATAGACATTGTCCTGTGCACGTGCAGGATTCTTCCCAGCGTTGGTACGCTTAGGACGATCACTAGGGACAGGAAGTCCAGAAGGAACAGGGTTCTTCTTCTTGTGCTGTGGACGAGGTGGAGGAGGCAATGGATGGAGTGGAGCAGGTTCGTCAGCAGGAGGTCGTGCCAAAGGGTCAGCTTCTTCCGGTAGTACTTCATCATGAGAGGGTACCGGTTCCGCTGCAGGTTCTCCCGGTAGTACTTCGCTATGAGAGGGTACCGGGGAAAGAGGCAGTTCAGATATTCAAGTTCATCATCATCGCCTGCCGGAGCATCTAAAGGGGCGACGATGGGTTGTTGCTTGGACTTAGCGGGGAAGGATTCTTCGTCGAATGTCACATCGCGAGACAAGACAACAGAATGGGTATCCCGATTCCAGAAGCGATAACCTTTGCTTCCGGACTCATACCCAACAAACGTAAGTTCGACAGCCTTCTTGTCGAGTTTCCTACGTTGTTCCTTTGGAGTGTGGACATAGGCTTTGCAGCCAAACACTCGAAAATACGATACGTCTGGGATAGTCCCATCCCAGACAGTTATCGGACAAGACCATTTGAGGCGTCTCATGGGAACACGATTATGAATGTGTGCCGCAGCGTCAACAGCGAATTTCCAGAAACCTTTAGACATGCCGGCGTGATAGAGCATAGACATTGCTTTCTCAACAACCGTGCGGTTCCAGCGTTCAGCGCGACCATTTTGCTGCGGGCTATAGGGCATCGTCTTATCGTGCTCGATTCCAGATTCCGAAAGAAGCTTCCCGAAAGCGTCTGACATATATTCCCCCCCACGATCGGAGCGTACCGTTTTGATAGTATGGCCAGAGTGCTTTTCAGCCCATGCCTTGTACATACGGAATGCATCGATCGCTTGTGATTTATGCTTGAGGAAACAGATATAGCCAAAGCCAGAGTAATCGTCGAGGAAGGTAGCGAAGTATGAGTAACCATCGACAGATTGAACGGACATGGGTCCATCCAAATCAGTGTGAATAAGTTCGAGTGGCCTCGATGCTCGCTTCTTGGATTCAGGGAAAGGAGCCCGGTGCTGCTTCCCTAGCGCACATCCTTCACATGGAGTGCCAGGGTGCGCAGAGATTTCATCAACACCGGAAACGTTGGAGGGGAGTTTTCGAACAACATCCCTGGATGCATGTCCACAACGTTGATGCCAGAGTTCGTGTGAGGATAGGCGGTATTGTGCCAATCTCCCAGTAATAGTGAATTCGCCAATGTAGGATTGAAGCCAGTCGTCCCAATGCGCAACAAAGAGGGGTCGACCGGTTATTTTCAAAGAACTACCTTCAGCGATATCCCTATAGGGTACTTGTCGAGAAATATCATCTGTCCGCAGCCTTGGATCATGCACATCTGATTACGTTCAACCATGGTGGTTGAAAACAGACGGGAAGATGCGTCGGGAACATAGCAGACTTTCGAAATGATAAGACTTGCTACTTCATCACCAATCTGAACGTTACAGTGGACGATGCCTTCACCGAGTGCCTTTATAGTAGAATCGTCGTCACGTCTTTCTTAGCGGTGCCAAATATCTTAGGTTCGGCATAGGCAACATAGTCGGTGAGGTCAGATTTTTCAGGGGTGATGTGCGACGTAGCACCAGAATCCATGATCCAGGCAGTAAGTTTCTCAGTCCCACCGGTATAGAAGGAAGCGTGAATGTCATTGCTCCCACTGGCTACAACTTCTACGGTAGCCAAAGCAGTATCCTTCGCCTTGCCTTTCCCATCGCCAGAACCGTCCTTCTTCTCCGCTTCTCGCCATGCCGTCCCCACTTCTTCCAGCACCTGGAACCGGGATGACCGGTCTTGCCGCAGTGCGGGCAAGGGCCAGATTGGGCCGCCTTGGTGGTGGAGGCGCGCAACGCAGAGGAAGTACCCTGACCTTTCTTGCTAGACTCCTCAGCAAGAACCTTCACTTGACAAACTCAGGCTTGAGGGCCTTGAGCTCCGTCGTGGCAAGGATAGCGGACGTAGTAGTCGCGTATCCGGCTGGGAGATGTGTCAGGATGAGGAGGGCCTTCTGCATGTCGTCGAGAGCGATGCCTCCATCAATGACGACTTTGATGGTGGAGAGGAGAGCGTCAATTTGATCGGACATGGGGCGAGTGTCGACGAACTGCATGTGGAACAAGGATTGATACTTCTGGAAGATCGTCATGCCTTCCGGTGTTCCGACCTTCTCCTTGAGTGCAGTCCACATGGCTCGAGACGAGCTGTTCGCGGATTCGAAGACGTGGTGGAGTTGTTGGTCTACATACATATAAAGGAGACCCTGGGCGCGAGCGTCCTTAGTCTGCCAGGCTCTGTAGCCGGCAGCATCCATCGCAGCGTCAGGAGCGGACTCAGTGCCGCTGACGACTCCCCAGGACTCAGAATAGATGAGGGCTCCCATCATGGAGCCAGACCAGGAGCGGTATTGCGAGCTCGATGTGAGCTTTGGGATATTGGAAAGCTTGAGCTCCGACATGATGATATCGTAGTCAAAGACAAGCAAAGGGAGTGAGGGAGTAGGTGATGGTGGATGAGTAGCAGAGCGAGATGACTGAGAATGTGATTGTGTGGAGAGAAGATGATTGTGTATTATAGATTCCTGTGCAGAATCGATTTCTTCAAAGTCAAATGAAGGAGCAGTGGTGTAGCCAATGTCGTTGTAACGGTTTGGACAAGGCTGATGTTGACAATCGTAAAAGATGCTTCGGTCAACGTCTTCTGCTCGATTGAGGAAGTCTTCAGGATCGTATATGTGTGCACGGGTATAACACGGATAATCCACAGTGCCAAGAGCATAGGATCAAAAAAGAAAGCGCGATGTGTGTCAAGTCCATTATCAAGGTGGGGAACACTTGTTTCAAGAGTCAGAGCGAACTTCACCCCCAGTCAGCCGATTTAACACCGGGGGATCCGATAAATGTCGCCTGAGTTAAACACTGTTCAACAGCGCTAAACCCACAGAGTGATACGGAAGAGGAGACACAGAGTAGTGGTCGACAAGAGTATGCGTGCGCAAGATGACGACCAGAGCAAAAGGGAGGAATGCGGCTAGAGCGTGGGGCTCATAACCTGTTGAAGTAAGATCCTAGAGGGGCAATACACTGGCATAGCAGGGTCACACACAAGACGTAAGTCCTCAGTCAGAGATAAAAGACTATGATTACAACAATACCTAGCAAGGTCACACACAGGACGTAAGCTAGTACAGGTTGTAAGCAAGAATAGAGACAGATAACAATGAGTGGACTTACTCCTCAGTCAGAGATAAAAGACTAAGGAGCGACGTACAAAACCAGCCTCTATATATACTGGACAGAACAATGGAAGACCCCATGATACGCACCCCGCTCTTTTCGGCTGCGGAAACGCACTGAACACACGTTTCGAACCTCCGTTCGCCATTGTCCATGATCCCGCGGTTCGCCGTTCGCACTCGTGTTCGCCGCGGCACTGCTCGACGTCACTATTCCCACCGCTCCGCCGCCAGAGCTCCACGCCTGTCCTCTACGGCACCATCAACACTCTTCGCATTCGTTCGACTTCCGCTACAAGTCCCCGTGACTGTTCACAGGATCCTCCGACCCTTTGCTGCGTGCTCGCTCCAAACGGACATGCCGAATGCACGTTCGCACTTCACATTTAGTCGTCGCATGCGCCGACGTGCTCCGCGCCTCCGATCTCCTCTGATGCCAAGATGCCGGGCGCCACTGCCCTTTGCCCACAACACATGATCCCGGGACACGCCCGAACGAATCAAGCGCCACGCATCACGAAGGCTGTGCGGGCCGCATGACCTGAATGCGTTGTCCGCCCTTTGATGTGCCTTTCGGCACGGTTCCTCAGCTTCGCCGAGATAGCGATCTCACTCCCAGTGTACTGCCCCTTCCGGCTGTCTTCTTAATGGTTATACCGCCCCCGATCAGGACGCTCTCGGACGCGTCGGACTCGTTCGCTCCGTATCATTGGCCATTCGATGGTTTCGCTCATGTTTCACCATCGGCTTGGCTATGATCCCCTGTTTGCACCGTATGTTCACCCTTCGCTTCGTATGTCGGACAGTTAGGTACCGTGTGTGTATGATTCGGACTTCGTCGCAGTTTCGGCTTTACCTACGACTTAAATACCTTCATGTATTCTACTGGCGATCAGCAATTCACACCCCACTGCTCAGATCACAGTCTGCCCGAACATCACGCGTCGCCAATAGCTCCGAACAATGTATCAGTCTTCGTCGTCGAACTTCGCGAGCCGTGTCTTGAAATATCGATGAGTACCAATTGTCTTCGCATCATCGCTGTCGTCTCTTGTCTCATATATCCGCTATCCGAATTAACACCAGTCTGCCGAACTGCGCTGTTTCGCGCCCAGTACTACTGACTATTATATATCTACAGTCTCTCCTCGAAGTGCGACTGTAGTCCCCAGCATTCACGCACTTCGGAGCTTGTTCGCCCATCTCCCTCCCTGTTCGCCGCGTCGAGACCTTGCAGCCCCCACTCACACCTTCACGTCTGGTAGGATACAGGATTACTGTGTGTTAGTTTGTTAGCCCTCCGGGTTGAGCATCACAACTACACCAGTGGTTGTCTGGTTCGCTAGCGTATCACCGAATGGGGAAGACAATGGAATGTCCCAATCCAGAACAAAGACTGTGAGAGTTGAATCCCATATAGGGAAGACAAAGGAATCCCAAAAGAGGAAACAAAGGAACACCTATCTTATCTTGTGAGATAACATGTGAGAGATAACGGTGTGAGATAACGGTCCATATCTAATCTACCAGCGACAATGGCCGTAGAAATAAGAAAGTTCAACATCCCCGCTGGTGCTGTGTTGGTCCAGAATGATCAACAAACTTTGGACACTTTTTGGACCCGTTATCAGAGCCTAATTGGCAGTCTCCTATACGCCATGCTCGGTACCCGTCCTGATATTGCCTATGCGGTCACACGGCTTTCCAAATACAACTTGAACCCCTCGGAGCAACACTACGAGTTTGCCAAGTACATCTGTCGGTATCTTCGTGGTACTACAGCTCTGAAGCTTCGCTACTCCGGGAATTCTGGGTCTGGCCTCGTTGGCTACTCTGACTCAGACTGGGCGGAGGACCGTGATGATAGACACTCGACCACTGGATTTTGTTTCCTTTTGGCCGAAGGCGCTGTATCGTGGGTGTCACGGCGACAACCTACGGTATCTTTATCGTCCACAGAAGCCGAATATCAGGCAGCTTCTGACTCGTGCAGACAACTTGCCTGGCTGCGTACGCTCGGAGACGAGTTAGGAGATGACATGTCAAAACCCACTCAGCTCCTCATGGATAATCAGGGTGCTATCTTCCTCACCATCAATCCTGCTCATGACCGTCGTACAAAGCACGTCAGTATCTGCTATCACTTCATTCGTGAATACGTTGATGATGAAAATGTGGAGATCTTCTACATTCCAACTGCGGAGATGGTTGCTGACTGTCTTACGAAGAGCCTGCCTTTATCCAAGGTCGTTCAGTTTCGTGAGGCTATGGGACTTGTCTCTGCGACTGCTTAGTCAAGTGGGAGTGTTGAACTTTCTTATTTCTACAACCATTGTCTCTGGTAGATTAGATATGGACCGTTATCTCACACCGTTATCTCTCACATGTTATCTCACATGTTATCTCACAAGATAAGATAGGTGTTCCTTTGTTTCCTCTTTTGGGATTCAACTCTCACAGTCTTTGTTCTGGATTGGGACATTCCATTGTCTTCCCCATTCGGGTCTTCCATTGTTCTGTCCAGTATATATAGAGGCTGGTTTTGTACGTCGCTCCTCAGTCTTTTATCTCTGACTGAGGAGTAAGTCCACTCGTTGTTATCTGTCTCTATTCTTGCTTACAACCTGTACTAGCTTACGTCCTGTGTGTGACCCTGCTAGGTATCGTTGTAATCATAGCATCAGGAAAACCTAACTTTTCCTTGTTGTACTTAGTGAACTTTTTGAACTTTTTATAAAGTTTTATGTGGTTCAAAACCAAATTTAGAGTCATAAGCTCACAAAAAAAGTGCAACAAGTCCATCAGGGAATATGGCTTGTGGACCTTTAGTACTTATTTTGAACTTATAGCTGATAAGCTCACAATAAGCTCACAAAAAGTTCAGAATAAGCTCACAAGGAAAATTCAGGTTTTCCTGATGACTAGTCTTTTATCTCTGACTGAGGACTTATGTCCTGTGTGTGACCCTGCTAGTGCCGGTGTATCGCCCTTCTAGGATCTTACTTCAACAGACGGATTGTAGATAAATCCACAATTGACACCCCACTCTCACATTGAAAGACACACTACTTTCACTATAATACCCATTATGATGTATATACCTTTAGCTACTCACCACGGTAATCGAGCACATGAACACGGTCAATGACCAGGGTCAACAGTCAATGACCCGTCATGACCCGGTCATTGACCGGGTCATGGGAACACTGGGCCTGGCCATTGGTGCCGCTGCTTGTCGTGGAGCACTGGCCCAAGTAGCCGTGGCTGTTGCTGGACTTGGAAGGCATTTGGGGTGCTGGGGTTGGCTTGGAAGATAAGAGGAGTGTGTGGGGACCGACAGTGCACAGTACACGGGATTATATAGGGCTGGCGGATGTGTACATGTTTGGAGGAGAGTCGATCGGAAACAAGATCGAGGCTGAGATTCCCTTGCTCGAAGAGCTAGGCTCCACACCTCTGAATTGTCGCCGCCATTTGGTGCATTTGTTTGCATATGTTTTCTTCAGCCACTACTTCCCGAAATCTGTGACTCCATATGTACGTTTAATTCATCGTCTGGGGCACTGAGCACAGAGGCACAGAATGCAAGAATCAACATCAACACCAGGTGCATGAATGGAATATCAACCATAATCATGGTGGTACAAGTGACAGTGTTGATACAAATGGGGCCGGAATGTCATTGTACAGCTAGTACGGGAAATGGAATGCAGTCCAAGCCCACGAGTCAGTGCACCTGAGCTAGTTAGTATGAGGAAGATAGTGTTTGAGCACACAAGAGCACCGATTGTGGTACACTGTAGGATCTGGACACAGCATGACAGCAATGCCGATCTGTGTCGCGCATTGAATGGCTTGGCCATGGCGAAGGGGAGGCCTCAACTCAGTTGGCTCCGAGTTGAGTGCTGCATGGAAACACGCAAAGTCCTGGCGTGGGTAGCGAAAGCACCCATTCCTGGCAGCTGGGCAGAGGGTTAGTGCTTCGGCCTAAGGCTCTTATGCCGGTCTGAAGCCTCCAGTCCCCCTCTGTCCTATCCCACCACCACACCAAGCTCGCTCAGGGTCACGCTTAGCCACCTGCCTGCCCATGTGCACAGGTCGCCCGTCCATGCACAGGTAAGCAGACTCCCTTTGTGCATTTTGGTAGTTTCCTACACAGCCCTAGAAGGGCAGCGGTTGGGGTAGCGGTTAAGCCCCCTGATGAGAGCTTTTGCAGGCTCGAAGCCGCTTCAAGTTCCCACTGCTCCTCAGCCCATCCCTGCTCGTTCAAACAGGCCCCTATCTTCAGAGAAGGGCGACTGCTGAATGCAGAAAATGGGTGGTTGGCCTAGCACCTCTCCTTTGCACACAGACTAGTGTCTGCTCTCGTGCCTCGGCCAGACAGACACCTGCACAGACAATTCGAATTCATCAAGCCGGAGCGTGTAAACATAAACTCAACTCGGACAGCCCATTCCCATCACCAAGTGTACGAGTAAATTTGATATTGCCAGGACTCCAACAGCTATGCCATTCAAACCGTACATTTAATATTTCCGCACACACAGCACTGCGGTTTGAACGGCATAAACAGCAGCATGGGTAGTTGACAGCATCACATTGCAGTCTATTGAATATTGGCCGCTGTTAGTTCCTGACAGGTATCCTCGAGCTCATGCAGGATATTTGTAACATAAGAGGTCTGAGAATACTCAGTAGACATGTACTGTACATATCAAATTAACCCTGCTACAGTCGAGCAAGGGATTATTATGTGCCGCCTTGCCCGGCGGTGCAACTCGAGTGGGTGGTTGGCGGCTGAATGTTTGGCAGCGGAGCTCCTGCAGAGAGAGGTCGCGTGTATCCTCTGTCCTAGGGGAGGACGAAGACACCCCAGCTTGACTGGGCAGGAGCTGATCAAACACAGTACTTACTTGGAAGAGCGTTTATATGTGTCGGCGCGGCGGACGCGTCGACGTGTAATGGATTGATCACGTGTTCGCCCTGGGGCAGACACCCGTGCCACGACTCCGGTGCACCTGCCAATGCCATGCATATGCATCCTTGTCTGTTGAACCCCCTCCTCGTACTATAACAACACAAATAAGCCTCTTCGTGCACGGCGCAGCACCAAGGCTGATGGCTTTCCCCGTCCCTTCGCATCTACCTCGCAAGAAAGATCCCCAGGATGTTTCCACCAGGATTCTGACCAAGATATCCGAGGCGACTTCCAACTCTTTGAATACACAGCTCGCGTCATCCTGGATTGCAGAACTTGATGACGCTATTACGCAGACGAAGGTGCAGTAGGAATCTCTTCGTAAGTTGAGAGTGATGACCTGACCGGTGACACAGGCACAAATACACGAACGGATACATGACGACCTACCCGCATTCGAACAGCAGCTTACTGCTGCACAATCCATACAGGAGCGGTTGCGCACGTTGACCTCGAATGTGGATAAGCTCAGCAGCAGCCTGTCAGATCCCGAGGTACGCGTTTATGTTGTTGCGTTTCTGGAGATCTCGTATGGAGTATGCTGCGTCATAAAATGCAAGGCTCAGCATGTTCGTTACGCATTGCTCTCTGGAAAAGCATCCTCTATATGACGTCCCTGGAAAGGCAATGAATCTGACCATAATGTGTGTGCTAAGCTCATCTTAAGACAGGTATTGTTCCCAGCTTAATATCCACGCTCACCAAACACGCCGCACTTGCGCGGGAGGTGATGGATGCGGACGTGCGGCACAAGACACTCTCATATCTCCTTCACTGCAGGGATGACTTCCGGGCTTTGACGGCACTGATTCAGGAGGGAAAGCTTCCAGAGGCTGTGACGGCCTGTGCAGAACTCGAGAAAATAATGGCTGCAGCACCAGCCCCTTTGGGCGAGAGTGCGGTCATGGCGGACTTGAAGGTCGGTACACGTATGACTCCACGCTGGCTTTGGCTTCCATAACTCATGTATTGGGTTCCCAGCGCAACTTCGCAGCTACAAAGGCTCGCACTGAAGAACAGCTTAATGATGCATATGCTCGTAGCATCATAATCTCGCCCAGCGAACTCATCGTCCGTCCCCAGATACAGGGTACGTCGCCTGAGCGTTCTATATCCTGCACTGACGCGAGGTGGCAACAGTCAGGCAATCCGGGACGGTCATACCGCTACCCTCAATACTGTCCTCTCTCTCGCCATCTTCCCTCGCCTCCCAGCTCACCTCCCTCCGGCGCGACATCAACACGCACTGCATCGAACACCTCCTCAAGCAGCCCGTCATGGTCGTCGCCGGCTTTGCCAAGGACATCTCCGGCGCACTCGAGTACAAGCTCTCCCTCGTTCCCGCGCCCCCGGGCGCATCCGACGTCAGTGCGCGGCTCGAGAACCTCGCGAGCGTGCTCACCTTCCTACACACACACCTCTTCCCGCACCTCCCCACGCCCGAGCTGAGCACCTTCCCGCGCTCCCTCTGCAAGCCGCTGCGCACGGCCGTCCTCGCGCACGTCCTCGCGCCCTCCCTGCCCTCCTCGACCAGCCACCTGCCGGCGTTCCTCGCGCTGGCGGACAAGGCGGTCGCGTTCGAGGCAAACGTCGTCGGTGCAGTGCTCGGAGACTCCAGCGGCGAGCAGGAGATCAAGGCGTGGACAAACGGCGTGGGGATGCACTACGAGCGCAGGCGCCGTGTCGATATCCTGGAGCGCGCGCGGAGCATCGTCGTGCGCGCTCACGACGAGAGCCGTGCGTTCCGTGTGGAGCTGGAGATCAGGGCGGAGCGGGAGGACTCGGCGCCTGCGTCTGCGTCTGCTTCTGCTGCTGGGCCGGAGCCGGAGAGCGAGGCGGCGTGGGGCTTTGACGATGAACCTGCACGGGAGGCGCCCGCGCCGGCACCGGCGGAGGAGAATGGCTGGAACTTCGACGACGAGGTCGACACTGAGCCCGAGCCCGAGCCCCCGCAAACTCAGCAGCAACCAGACGACAGTGGAGACCCGGGTGACGCCTGGGGCTGGAACGACGATGCGGAGGCTGTGGAGGAGGTGGAGGAGGACGACCCGTGGGGCGATGCGTGGGACGAAAAGCCACAGAAGGCTGTGCCGAAACCCGCGACGCGCCTCGAGAAATTCACGGCGAAGGGCAAGTCACCGTCCGCCTCGGCAGCCGTGTCGCCCTTGGCCACGCCGTCCAAACCCGCGCCTGCGCCTGCGCCTTCCCAGCCGACACCTCCCGCGCATCCGGTCGTGCAGGAGTCGTATCTCGTCTCTGGGCGCACGCAGGAGCTCGTGCGTCTCGTGGCGGATGTCATCGCGGAGGGCGCGGAGCTCGCCACGTCTGAGATCCTCGCTACGCGCTCCTCGGCTGGTTCGCCGTCGGGCACGGTGATCATGCAGGCTGCGCCACTTGCGCTGGAGCTGTACCGCGCGTTGTATCCTGTGACGAACGCGACAGAGCTCGCGGCATCAGCGCGAAGATGTATGCTGTTCGCCAATGACTGTTTGCATCTTGCGGAAGAGGTTGGTCATGTCACGGTGGGTCTTGGGGGAGCGGCTCTGGCGGCGAAAGAGAAGTTGGAGGAGGGCGTAGAGCATTTGAAATTGCTCGGGGAGTGTGTGTTCGAGGAGACGCTGGTAGGTTGCAGGTACCGCTCCTCAGCTGCTTGTGTTGACCTGTCCTTAGGATCGACAGAATCAGCTTATCAACGACCTGTTGAATAAGGCTGGGGGTTTCGTTGACACCACGGACCAGGACCGGTTTGATGATTGCGAGAGTGCTGTGAGCAAAGCTCTGCAGCGGACCCGCCAGCTTGCACAACAGTGGAAGGTATGTGGGCCGTCGCAGGATCTTTCGATCCCCATTGCTGATGACTCTCGTGGTGTAGATTGTACTGAACAAGAGCAAATACTACTCGGCGATCGGTTCGGCCGTCGACGCCGTGCTATCTCGTATGCTTGCCGATATTCTGGCGTTGCCTGACATCACCGAAGTCGAGTCTCACCGGCTCAGTGAACTAAGCCGCATCATGAATGCATCTGAAGGGCTATTCGTCGAGGATCCCGAGCAGGTGAGAATTTTGGATCCCTTCGAGGGGCATCTGCTTATGATACCGTCGATACAGCCTTCATTCGTCGTATCATATGTGCCCTCGTGGCTCAAGTTCTCGTATCTCTCTGAACTCCTGGTCAGTTCTTCACAGTTTGCTGGCCTCTTAGCGATGCTGAACTTTCCCTCTACCGTAGGAGGCGTCCATTGCCGATATCTCCTACCTCTTCGAAGCGGGTGCGCTTGTGGACTTCGAGATCGACGAGCTCGTGAAGCTCGTGCGCGCACTCTTCGCGGACACGCCATTGAGGACGCGGACGATTGAGAAGCTGCTGCAGGGTCATTCGGTCGCCATCGCGTCGTGATACGCTAGATTAGAGCTGGTCATTCGAATTGCTATCGATATCCTATACGCTGCTGTGCGGCATCTATTGGGGATTTCCGCGAATCTTGAGAAAAATCTCTCCCATATTGTGATTCTGGCGATCCGACTCGGAATTTTGATGACAAGTGCTGTGCCGCACCAAACGTAACGTGGAACGCCCGTGTCATGAACTTCCCTTTGCTTTGTGCATCGTCTTATTGATCCTGAGGTCGAAAATCATACACCTTGCTTTAGAGATGAGGACATCCGGCGAGCATTGGCGTATGTTTCGGAGAACATACGAATATGGTCATGCGCACGGACCACCACAACAGACGTAAACACATCGTCTGCCGCGCTTGCATTGTCGTCCGTCGCCGCTCGCGACGGCTTGTAGTACTGCTCGAATCTCCTCATTTCTCACCCCTTCACAGCATATGCTCAATGGAAACCATTGAGGTCAGTTATTTCTGCTGTGCTGCCTTTTTTTGCTCACACATTTGCGGTCGCAGGCCTTTGAAACCACACTGAAAGATGTGGTGCAAGCCAAGCGGCTCTCTGCGTCGAAGATGTCTTCGTTGACCAACATTGCGCTGAAGTGTATGGAGGTGCGCCATTCGATTGGCTCTGGAATGCTGTTCTTACTCACACGGCTGTGGCATCTCCGCCTTTCTCAGAACGACACAAGGCTTGTGTCGATTCTGTACCGCACCCACAAGGCTCTGCCCACCGCCGCGAAGGGCTCGAGCCTTTATGTTTTTGATGCGCTGTCACGCGCCGCTCGAAATCAAGTCAACAAGAACGGTCTCACAGTTGAGCAGGACAGCGAGAAAGGCAATTGTGCCACGTTCTTGTCGAAAATCGAGGGCATTCTGGACAGCCTCTTTCAGGATCTGGTCAACTCCGGCAGTTCCGAGCTGAAGGTTAGTTCTCAAGAGGAATAGTAGTACTGACGTGGCCGATTGCTGGACTGGTTTCCAGTGGCTGACCCCTTAGTTCGATGCTCCGCTATTCTAGTTCGTGGTTGCAGGTACACCCTCGAGGCTCGACCTCTGGCCGCACGGCAGCCTGTCATCCTGGTATTTTGGTGGCAGTTGTCCCAGATGCCGCGTATGCAGTGCTAGCTGGTTGTCTAATCGCAGTCCTTGTAGCGTCCCGAGTCTGGATAGCCGTCGCGTTGCCCTGATGAGAACGCGTCGAAAGTTCAGCCACTGGCTTGCAATCACATGATCGTCATCTGCAACCGTCGCCAGTTCTTGTTCTTTTCTCGGCTGGATATGAAAGCCATGTGTCCTGACTCTAAAATTTTGTGCCCCTTAACCCACAGGAAAAGGCAAAGAAGATCCTTGATATCTGGGTCAAGTCAAGCACGTTTCCGTCAGCTGTACTAGCGCGTCTGTCGAAGTTGTTGAAGGGAGCAGCAGAAAAAGGTGCCTATCTTTGTCCATATGTGTTCGCTAAGTATATTCTCCACCTGCGTAATCCCAGTCGCTTTTGCCGCATACCAATGCCTGAAATAGTGAGAATGCGAACTGAAATATAGTCTTATCTGTGTCAGAACCCGACAAGGTAGTATCTACCTCACACCAGTCACCTCCGGCATCCACAACACCACCAGTATCGACTGTCGCGCCCACAAACGGCCTCAACGCGGACTCGGTCCAGTCCACCCTGCTTGCTCTCCTCAGTCAAGCAGCGAACGCAGTTGGGGGATCGACGAATGGGTGAGTTGCCGTAATCTTGTGCAGGTTTCCTCGCCATCCTCATCTTACCCCAGCCAAACACCACCAAACACCGCCACATCTTCTGCACCAGGGCCTGTGCTGAACGCCAATCAGCTAGCGTTGTTCCAACAACTGACACATACAGCCAAGTTGGGGAGTGGTATCCCTACGCAGCCCATACCATTACCCTTGTCATTAGTCCCGTCGTCTTCATCAAAAGCTGTTCCTGTACCACCTCCAATTGGAGGTCCTTCGCAGCCCCCGCCCTATCGAGATGATCGTTACGGTTCCGGTCGTAGAGAGTCAAATTATGACAGACACCCCGGCCCTGAACGTGGCAGAGGCCGCGGTGATTACTACGATGACCGCCGAGACTACAGCAGAGGCGGGTTTAGAGGCGGCCCTCGAGGTCGCGCTCGGGGTAGATGGGACGATCACAACCGCCACAGAGACCAAAGTCGAGATCGAGATTGGGCACCCCCGCACAAAGGCAGGCGAAGCCGATCGCGGAGCCCGCCCAACAGGCACCCCGCGCGGAGGGACATAAGGCCCTACAGCCCACCCCGGAGGCCCTCCGTCGCGCAGATGCCCGGAAGACTTCCGCCAGTCGCAACGGGACCCGTCGTGGGGAAGGACGAGTTCGGACGCGACCTCAGGACAGATTCGCCGATGGACGTCGAATCGCTCTCAGCCTCGCACCACGGTGCAGGCAGTCAATCGCCGCCAGCGCCAGCACAGGCGCCAGCCACTTCACTCAGTCCCGGCCCAACGGCCCCCGAGGCGGAGCCACCCTCTCAGGCTTCCCCGCCGGCGCAGCCCGCGCCAACGATCGTGCCGGCGGTGGTACCAGCTGCAGTTGCAGATGTAGGCACGTCGAGCGCGCCCCCAGGTGCAATCCTGCAGCAGGGACTCGAAACGTTCGACGCGTCGACGTTTGACCCATCCTCCCCCGCGTCATGGATGGCGCTGGGGAATGCGTGGTCGGTCACGCACGGATATATCCCGTCGCAGGAGGAGTTGATGCAGTTCACACTATCTGGGGGACTCATGGGCCCGCTGCCTATAGCTAGTCAGTTCGACGCGCAACAGATGGACGTATGGCAAGACCCTGGGGGCTGGCAGGAGAGCGGGGGTGGTCACGAGTACGGCAACGGCCGAGGCGCGGGAGAACAGGCTTACGAGCAGCAAAGTTCTGGCGACGGAGGCTTTGGGGCTGAGGGCACAAATGGATATAGTGCAGTCTCTGCCTGGCCAGGCTCACCTGCTGAGGTGGATTATTCTGTCCCTGTGGACGAGAATAACGGAGAGGGGACTGTCGAGCAATCCGCCGCGGACGGTTCTTCTGGAGGGGCAACAGGGCGGATGGAGAGGGTGGGAGACAAATGGGTATTCGTGCGACGGGAGGCGTCAGAAGTAGCATAGCATAGCATCAACAGTTCGTAGCATCAGCAATATTTTCGTCAGTTACACGGGTTGCACGCCGTCTGTATGTTCCATTCCGGTTAGTTCGTATCCATATTCGTTTCCTGACGTGTCCGTATCTGTGTACACGACCTTCGCACGGGTGGAGCCGGTCAGATTCGAGGTTCGTGCGGCGAAGGGGTTTGGCCAGTAGATGAGGTAGCACACAGTGGCGGTGGTTGCCCCAATTATGCTGCCGACGATGACGTCTTCCTTGTGATGTCGCTAGTAGGGTATCAGCATGGTTTTGGTAGAAAGAGAAAGAAGACGTGCATAATCTTCAACCCGAGTTACCGCAACCCATGTTGCATAGGCTAGAGGCGCTAGTGACAATGCCATTCTTGCTAACTTGCTAGCCATCAGGGATCTTGCGCGAGCAGGTTGACTTAGACACCATGCTCCCGTCATGCCTGATATGAAGAGGAACAGGAAAGTCATGCCGGAGAAAGCAGTCGATGAGTGCCCAGAGGGGAATGATTTTCTTCCATCGAGGAGGGAGTCAAGATCCCTTGTATAGTTCAATAATAAAATGGATTTGATACGAAGGCATAGCTCACCCTGTGCAGGCCTTCGTATCTTTGTCCCATTTGCATCGGGCCAGAAAATCGGGTCGAAGACGACCTGGAACGGGCATTCATGTCTGATTCAACCTCGAAGACAAGCCGATAAATTATTTACCGACTCTGTTCTTGAGAAATTCTGTTATCAAGGAGTTGAATCCTCTGAATTGAATGGAATAAATATCTTTTCAGCAGATCGACAGAAAGAAACTGACCTGTCGGCCCAAAGAGCAAGACAACCGTGGTGAATCTCTATTGCCGAGCGTCTCAGACACCCCACGGTCACCACGGCAGCAAGCGGTATAATAAAGGATATCGTCCAATTGAAGTTGCTTCCAACTCTGTAAATTCAAAACGAGTGTCAACCACTCTGCAGTAATCACAGAAGGTACAGGCGGCGACGCGAAATAGCGCACTGGTTGTGTTTGTGTGAATGATCTATGAGAGGGTCATGTCTGTCGAATTCTCGCTCAAAAGGTGGAAGCGTCTTGATATACGATGCGACTAGCCAGGCCGCAGATGCAACAAACCTAACCGCTGCATGAGAAGTTGGCGCTCAGAAAGCTTCACAAAGAAATCGACAGACCAGTCTAGAATATACGAGCGGTCGAACCAGGAGAGAAAGTCATCTCCAAAAGTATCCGTCAGTTTACGGCGAACAGAAGCCAATGCGGTCAACGCCATTGCACTGTGAAGACTACGTATGGCGCCAAAAACAGCGAATAAGTGAGCACTTGGCTGGAAGCGCACATTGGTACTCACAAATGAAACCGTGTGAGAAAAATCAGAAGGCCAAGTGGTGGGCTTGTCTGGTACCAGGGCTACGTTGATTCTACTGTTGAATTAGATTGTTACGACGGTGGCATTGGATTTCCTGAACATACCTCAGGTTGACGATCACAAAGTTTCCTGATCAGGGTATGTGATGGTACTTATAACCGGGCGTGTCGTTGCGATCGGCGACGAATTCGTTGGTCATACACCTGCGACTGACGTGAGGCTTTCACTCTAAGTCCACAACTTGCATTAGTCAAGCAACAAACCAGAGGTAACTTTCGACATTACCGTGCATACTACAGCTGGTGAGCGCTGAAGACAGAGGCCTCGGCTGCGGAGCGTGGCGGAGCTGAACCTGAGAATGTTTAGTCACGGATTGTCACGTTTTGTAAAGTGTGACAGATCGCGAGCGTGACAGTCTAGGGCGCTGGCGCGTAGCCCACACCTCAACGCACCTTCCTTCCCCCCATCATCGTTGCTCGAGAATGGCGCGAGCTGCAACAAAACCTTCACGCTCGAAAGGGCAAAAATCAATCACCTCGTTCTTCAAGGGTGGAAATCCAGCCAAGACCAGTGGTAAGGAAAAGGCCAAGGACGATGACGAGGACGACGAGCCAGTGACTAGTGATGTGGAGGCTGGCGTTGAAGCTGAGACAGAGGTGGACGATGCAGAAGTTGACGAAGAAGAGTCGGAAGACGAAGGCAAGGCTGTGACTGGTGGTCGAGCCATAGACCCCAGTGACTCGGACCTGCCACCCATCCACGACATTCCCGCCATCTTCTCCGATCTTGTTTCGCGTGCTCCAGAGATAGCCAATGTCGCTCAACACCTCGAAGGGCGCAAACTGCGCGTTGCCACCATGTGTTCTGGCACAGAATCTCCCCTCCTAGCCCTCGACCTCATCCGCAGGTCTATCCTCGACCAATACGGCGCGCAATTTGAGTTCGAACACGTGTTCTCGTGTGAGATCGAGCCTTTCAAGCAGGCCTACATTGAGCGGAACTTCAAGCCGCCGCTTCTGTTCCGCGACGTTTGCGAGCTCGGTGACACTCACGCGTGCGTAAAGGGATCTTGTGCATTCCCGTTGTTGTGTTAATGTTCTCACAGAACGACCGCATATGGAGCCCTCGCCCCCGTTCCCGGCGACGTGGATCTTCTTGTCGCGGGTACATCCTGTGTTGATTATTCCAACCTTAATAACAAGAAGCAGGACATTGACGCGCGCGGAGAGTCTGGTCAGACTTTCCGTGGCATGATGTCCTGGGTTCGCAATCACCGCCCTCCTATTGTCATCCTCGAGAACGTTTGTTCAGCCCCTTGGGATCGCGTTGTAGAGTATTTCGAGGACGAAGACTACAGCGCTGCCTTCAGGCGGGTAGACACGAAGCATTTCTACATACCCCATACCCGCACACGCGTTTACCTCGTCGCGGTGGATAAGCGTGGAAGCGACATGCCCAACAGGTGGAAAAGCATGATCGAGAAGATGAAGCGTCCTGCATCGTCGACTCTTGACGCGTTTTTGCTCCCATCGGACGACCCGCGTATTCATCAGGCGCGAGAGAAGCTCGTATCCGAGTCGCATTTTACGGGTGATCGCAAGACCGGACGAACTGACTGGGGTCGATGCGAGTCCCGGCATCAGCGTGCGAGACTCGAGGAGGAGTTGGGACTGAAACGCCCTTTGACTAGTTGGGACGAAGGTGGGCCAATTCTTCGTCCATGCTGCAGTATTCTGGCTTACCCGCGCGTGTAGGTGGCTTCTGTAAGTTGCCCGACTTCGCGTGGAACGATTGGGGTGTCAGCCAGGTAGAGCGAGTCTGGGACCTAATGGACATTAGTCTACTTCGGGCGGCAAAAGATGGCGTTGACCCTTCTTACAAAACGTGAGGGTCCCAGTTGATGGCGGCATGAGGTTGCTGATTATGCTTTACAGACAAGTCTGGAATTTGTCGCAAAATGTCGATCGCACGATTGGCTCGAGCAAGGTTGGTATCTGCCCTTGCCTAACGCCCTCCATGATCCCGTATATCACGAATCGCGGCGGGCCCATGGTCGGGCTTGAAGCTTTGTCCATGCAGGGTCTTCCTGTGGACGAGCTACTCTTGACACGCGAAACTGAGGACCAGCTAGCGGATCTTGCGGGAAATGCCATGTCTACCACTGTCGTGGGGGCGTGCATCATGTCTGCGCTCATCATCGGACGGAAGCTTCTGAAAGATGGGGACGATAAGGCCACATACGAACAAAAGAAGACGTTGAAAGAAGCGGCAGACGACGAAGACGACGACGACGTTATGATCGTTGACGGGCCTGCTGAGAGCACTGTGCCTATGGAGGATCGTGTATCGGGCGAAGACCAACTGATCGAAAAGCCGTTGGACCTCGCATCGACGTCTCGTATCGCACTATCCAAACTGCTGGAACGGGCGGAGCAGAGTGCACGTCTCTGCGAGTGCGAGGGACGGCGGGGGATGACGGATCGCCCGCTGAACCGCTGCCAGGATTGCGGTTCGTCTTCGTGTGTCAGATGTGGAGGCCGACCCGAGCACAACTATGAGCCCATCGACCTCCAGGCAAACCCACGTATCTCCCCGTCGGCGTTTGCGCAGGAACTCAAGTCAACGCTGCCCATGTCTCTCGAACTTGCCAACGTCACGAAGGAGTTGCTTGACAGCCTCAAAGCATCATGCGGTGCGACAATCCCCGAAAAGCGTTGGACGAATTGGCGTACGGCGGTGCTGCGAGCGGCTGGACACGAGTTGCGTTTTGTCGAACCGAAGCGCCAAGAGATCTGGTCGGCGACGTACCAGTCGCCAGCTGCGTTCCTTGAATTGCAGCTATATCCCGCGCGCTCGGAGTGGCGGTTCTTTGCGAAGCCCGAGGATAGCGAGCCTGCAAATTCGGAGCTGCGCAAGCTGCTCGACGCTCCTGTTGGTCGGTTAGTATGTACGGATGGGCTATTCAGCGGCCGCTGGGAGTTCGCCCTGCCCTATTCGACAACGGTCGATCTTGCTGTCGAGGGCAGCGACCCCGTACCCGCGTGGGAGTCGAGGCTCGGTCTACAGGACACTGACCATAAAGACAAGATGGTCCACTCACGCGTGGAGATCACGGTTCCGAAGGAAGATGTAGGCCGATTTGACTGGGACATATCTGGTGTGTACACGCTGCTCGACAAGTGCGGCACTGCGAATGGCGCGTTGCACAAGCGGGAGAAAAGTAGTCGAGACAAGAACGTACCTCCGATCTTCTTCATGATGGACCCGACGCGATGCGGTGCTCCAGCCGACGATTGTTTCGTATTCACGATCAGTACAAGGCGGTACGAGTTCGGTGAGACTCGTCCTATCATCTGCCAACTCGATCCGTCGTGGCGACAGTCCGACAAAGTGGGCAGCGAATCTGTGAAATGCCGCATTCCGTACGGCTGGACTGGGTCCCCCGAAGTTTCGTTGACGGTGAGCATACTTTTGACATTCTTATTGCGCAGATACTAATCGACCATGCAGCCCGCGACAGGATACAACGCGTCCTTCGCCGTTCCCGCAGAGGATCTCCATATCAGTGTCTCAACAGATGCTTGTGGCAGTGCAAACGCGGTCCTCGTCTGTCGAGTGCCGCTTCACAACAAAGCCGGCCCAGAATGGCCTCGCGGTTCGTGGGGTGAGATCGATAGGATCCACGAGCGTGTGACATACAAGGCTCTCGCGTGGCTGACCGAACGCATTCGTGACATCGGTGGACAGTTCAACGAGTGGCGGGACTTGGAGCTCAACGACGACCATGCCGGTTGTGTTCGCTGTGCCCCTCAGCCGCCGGAGTTGCGCTGGGCAAAGAAGGCGAAGAAGATTGCAGCCATCGAGGATACTATCCAGGCTGGCGAATACGAGCGCAGTCTAAAGAGGCGACCTGCCCCATTCGTCACGCAGCTCAAGCTCGAGGAGAACGGTATCGGAATTGTGCGCATCGGTGTGAACATCGCGTCGTTGATCCACCGCGCTATGGCTCGCTTGCCCTCCGCTGGCCGTACGGATCAAATTTCGGTCTCATGGCGTTTGGACACCGACTTTACTCCCGCTGTCAAGCTCCATCTTCTCAAGTTCAAAATCTCCAGCAATCGGGAAGACGAGGAGCATTCACAGCCGCCAAGTTTCCGTATCCCGCTCCGTCGTGAGCAGCTGCGATCTCTAACGTGGATGTTGGAGCGGGAGGCAGCTGACGCCGCTCCGTTCGTCGAGGAAGAGATATCCGAGGCCGTCCTCGAGCCGCTTGGATGGAGAGCAGAAGGACGCGCTCAGCGGCCAGTTCATATCCGTGGTGGTGTTCTCGCAGATGAAGTCGGGTATGGGAAGACCGCCATCACCCTCGGTCTGATTGATTGTGCCGCCAAGAGCGTCAAGAAAGAGTTCAACCGGATCGACGACATGAAAGGGAAGATCCCCACGAAGGCAACCCTCGTAGTCGTCCCACCTCATTTGATCAGACAGTGGGCCTCTGAGGTCGAGAAGTTCACCGGCAAGCGCTTCAAGGTCATCTCCCTCATTTCGGCGTCGAGTATCAATACTCTGACCATCGAGAAAGTACAAGAAGCCGATATCATTGTTGTTGCGTCGAATTTGTTCCAGAGTACTGTGTACCTGGACAATCTGCAGGCTATTGCTGCCGTCGGCAGCTTCCCAAACAAAGAGGGCAGATACTTCGACGCACGTTTGGAGACTATTCTGTCTTCTCTTCGTGATCAGGTCGAGCGTCTCAAGGATGAAGGGCCTGCGAGCGTGATGAGCAAAATCGTGGAAGGTAGCACATACGGTACGTGAAGCTAGCCTGTCCTGTGTTGGGTTCGTTCTGATCTCTCTTCCAGATGACAATGAGGACAATTTCTTTGTACCGACGAAACGTCTCAAGGGCAGGAACTACCGCGCCGCTGCCGAGAAAGCGACAGTGAAGTCGAAGAAGGCGAAGGTTGCCCCATCCAAGAGTCCACGCACGAAGATGATTGTGGAAGTCGTGGTTCCATCTCGGAAACGTGCATCCTCGAGATCCTCTGTTGGTAGTAACGCGAGCGCTCCACCTACGTCTGCAACTGAGGCTACAGAGGCTGAAGACGACGACGAGGACTCCGACTTGCCCAAGGCACGCCCGCGGCGAGTAAGGAAGAAGATACCCATCGTCCTCTCTGATGACGAAGCCGCCAAACCTGAGGACGACTTTCAACCCGATGACGACAGCGACGCTGCACCGAAACGGCCTGCCAAGAAGGCGACCTACGCCAAGCGCGCCAAGAAGGGCTCGAAATCGTCCGACTACGATGAAGAATCTGCGCAAGAATCGCCGGACGAGGACGAGGACGAAGACGAGGCGATTGCCTCTGATACGTCTGTCGAAAGCGCGCCCAAAGGCAAGGGCAAAGGCAAGGCCAAGGCGAAACCAAAGCCCCCAACCAAAGCCAAAGGCAAGGCTACAGGACGAAAGAGCGCGGCGACATCTGACGACAGCGAGAAGATGGACATTGACGAACCAGTGCCTTCGAAAGGCAAGAGTGGTACGAAGCGCAAAGCCAACAACGACGAAAAGCGGCCTGCGAAGAAGCAGAGGCTCGACACTGACCCGTGGGGACTCAAGTCTGCTGCAGTGAAGAGAGACTGGACGCTGATGAAGGCGCCGCCCCTCGAGATGTTCCACTTTGCGCGTATCGTCGTTGACGAATACACGTACCTCACGGGCAAGATTCACTCAATGGTGACCAGTTTGACTGCCGATCGTCGCTGGGTCTTGTCCGGTACTCCTCCCATTCACGACTTTCTCGCTTTGAAGACCATCTCCGCCTTCTTGAAGCTGCATCTTGGTGTGGATGACGACGCAGATGGCGGGCAATCCAGCCAGGCGAAGAAACGGCGGCGTGAACTTACAGGTACGGAGTTTTCGCTTGCATGAATAAATGGTTCGCTGATACGAGAATCTCACCTACAGCGTCCGAAACGTTCCACTCTTTCCGCGAAGTTCATACTCTGGAATGGCACGCTCACCGACACGAGATTGGTCAAGCCTTCTTGGATCGCTTCCTTCGTCAGGTAAGTAGCGCGTCTCTGTTCTATGATGCAGTTGCTCACGCGAGTAACTACCACAGAATATTGCTGAGATTTCTGAGATTCCCTTCAACCAGGAGATCAAGAAGGTTGTTCTTCCTGCAGCTGAGCGCGCCATCTACCTGGAACTGGAACACCACCTCCGCGCGCTCGACATGACTGTCAAACGCGGCAAGAAGAGCGACAGCGATCGCGAGAAGCGTGTTGCGCAAGCCCTCGGTGATAGCAGGTATGTACCAATGCTCAATACGGTGAAACCTCATTCGATACTCATCTGATACCTTCCTCAGTACTGCCGAAGAAGCCCTTCTGAAGCGTTGTTCGCATTTCGAGCTCGAGAAGTCCGAGAAGGAGAACGCTATGAAGGCGTGCGAAGTCATCGTGCAGGAGCGGACGCAGCAGCTTGATGCCTGCAAAGCTGACCTACTGAAGAAGTTGCGCGATGCCAAAGATGCAGAGAAGAAGATCGGCAGGGTCGTGGACGAGTCGATGTTCAAGGAGTACAACCGCGTCACGCACACCGATGGCCAGGGAGACCAGGACGCCACAGAGGTCGTCATAGAGCTCATGCAGCAGGCCGGCATCACGCCCATAACGACTGCGCCGACTAAGCAGAGTAACGCCAGAGGCAAGGCCGGAAAATCGAAGGATGACGACTTGCCTAGAGAGACTAAGGACCGCATCTGGGCCCACAGGGAGGAGACGCATGAGATTCGGCGTGTGACCAAGGAATTGGTCGGACGTGTACGCTCTCTCCGGTACTTCACCGCCGTCCGAGACCTCCAGAAGCAAAGGGAGGAGCCGCCTGTCGTGTCATGTCCGTCTTGTGGGCGCAACAACGTCCCCGTCGATGAGGTCGCCGTCTTGTCATCCTGTGGACATATGGGCTGCTATAAATGTGTTGTTGCCTGTGCTGATAGGGAGGAATGTGTCTACGCGGCTTCTGGCGCCTGCAGAGCGGCCGCTCGGGTGCTTAACATTGTCAAGGGTGACACGCTGGGTGTGGACGATGCTCGCGAGGGCCGTGGCAAGCACTTTGGGCTCAAGCTGGAGAAGGTTGTGGCGCTTATCAAGTAGGTCCAATCGCCACTCTAAGGTCAAATGAGCGACTGATTTTGTCTCAGGAAAGAGATTCCCAAGGAGGAGCGCGTGCTCATCTTCGTGCAGTTCCCTGATCTCATGGAGAAGGTTGCGGAGGCCCTGAAGGCGAATCGCGTGGAATACCTTCAAATCAAGGGTTCCGCACACGCCAAGAGCAAGAATCTCGACATGTTCCAGAAGGGGAGCAAGGAGCGCGTGCTGCTCCTGAATGTCATGGACGAAAGCGCAAGTGGGGCCAATCTAACTGGTGCAAATCACGCTATATTCCTGTCGCCTTTGCTCGCACCTTCCCAGGAGATCTACGACGCGTGCGAGACGCAGGCTGTTGGGCGTTTGGTGCGGTTCGGGCAGAATAAACATGTGAAAATCTGGCGGTTCTTCAGCATGGACACGATCGATGTAGAGATCTATGAACAGCGGACGAAGACAAAGTTGGCGTGATCACCAGATGATGCTTTCGTGCGATGGTGTAGCTAGGTGTGAATGTATGCTTGTTTTATCTCAATGGAATTTCTTTTGTGGTCTTGGCAGAATCATGAAGCTTCAAACATTGTACTTCAACGGTAGCTGAACGAACACTTACTGACCACGCAAGGCTCGAATGGCGGTACGTCCGTCCCCGGTGTAGCATTCGTATTCAGAAAACGCTTGAAATGTTGAACGTTGACTTGTGCCACCTTCGATTATTTTGGTGCGTGCGTCCACCTGACCACGTGCACGCCTCCAACCTCTTTTCGACAACCCCCGGGTCTATCGTTAGTACAAACATATTGCTGGTACGTACCTGCTCTTACTCACACAGCTGGTTTAGTGTCTTATGTGTCTAGTTGTTCCTAGCAAAATGCCAATGAAACTTGGCGGTTACTTTTTGCAGTAGTCCACTGCTCGCAAAGTCGCCGGCCACCTGGGCATCGAGGGTCATATTGACTTGGAGAATAGATACATGAGATGGCCCGTCAACAATCGGCTGGCCGAGAACGGACAAACCCACGTCATGGCGGCCTCCGTCTTATGGCCTCCAGAAGGTCAGACTGTCGGTCTGATGTTCATCTCCACCTTTCAGCTTGTGGCGACTACGGACACAGGCGAACTCAAGGAGACGGAGAAGGATCTAGTCGTGAAAGAGTGGCTAGAGCAATCGGGTGCAGACGAGATGCAGTGGATCTCAATGATAGACAGGTACAACATCAGTTTCGATGGTACTCAGCCGAAGCGGAACAATTTCAGGTTCAAGGAAGGCTTGGAATCGATGAGAAAGGCAAGGAAAGAGATAGAGGAGTTGAGGCGACAGGGCGAAGTCCTGCACTAGTACAAGTAGACTACACTTGTGACACTCCTACTCCTTCAAAGCTTCATATATTATGCATTGTATCTTCTGCACGCGCCACTTCCGTTATGAATGATGTATTTCATCTCCAACATATATATGCCCAAAAGAATGGGCAGCTGGCCGCGAGATTTTTTATCACACATGTACAACATTCAAGTTGCCATTTTTGATCATCCTGAAACCGGCCAACAACTCTGAGTCGAATGTTCGAGACCGTTTGGCACTTCGTTTGATCTCTTGCTGGCTTCGAATCCAAGCCTTAAACAAGATATCCCCACATGCGGTTCAATGCGCAATCACAAAAGCCTAACTGCATAATCACAACACAGATCTCCGGCGATCCGGAATAAACCTCATATCCCATCTCAATTATGTCCGAGCGTCATTGCAACCCGCTGCAACTGCGAGAACCAACTTTCCTTGGGAATAGCTGCGTCGAAGAACGTACGCTGAGCCCAAGCGGCGACAGAACCTGTTGAACGGGATCATGAGCTAGAACACAAAGTGGACACAATATTGCACTAACCTTTGACGGGCCCGCGTGAACCAAAGCCGAACATTCCTAGGAACAGACGCAGTAATGCTCCCTCGGGTATAATCAGGACAGCGCCCGCGAGCTCGAGGAGCAGCACTTCAAGTAGCACGGGGTGCTGCTCAGCGAGATCGCCTAAGGGTTATCGACGGTGAGACACGGATAGACCACTGTGTCGACAGTGCACTTACCCACGAGAACCACCAATCCCACCATCTTTGGGCACATGATGTCCAAATACTTGGTGAGGCTCTCCTCCGCTATACCATGCTCGAGACCAACGTGCAAGATGGTGCCACGCGCCTGAGTCATCACATTGGACATCATGGTGACTCTTTCATCATGTCCAAGGGCCGACTCGGGCGTGGGGAACTCTGCCTCTAGCTCGGTGAAGAGCACCATCAGTGCTGCCTCCACATCGTTGGTCATGACATGGAGATCCACTGCATCTAGTTGCTGTTTGGCACTGGAGATCACATCCCCGACTGCGGCCTTGTACTCGTCGAAGACGTTCAGACTGGTCGCGATGTTCTTCAGCTGTTCTTCAGCATTGGTCTGCACCGTTCCACCTATAGACGTCATCCATTTCCAGGCGTCGACCTGACATGTGTCGTCGTCGGAATTGCACACGTGGAGATCGGATGGAAAAGACGTGGCTTTGGCTGGAATGGATGTGGCGTAAGTGGCACGTTACACAGAATGGTTTGTTAGTCCGTACATTCCAAGATATCAGCACGTTGGGAACTGCAAGGGCTTTCAGCAGATGCGTCTGTTCGAAAGGGTCTGAGGATACGTACAGTATCTGCCCAGTCGGGCTAATTGGGATACTAATGCCCTCTGCGAAACCCACAGCAAACACTACGCCTGATGCGAGCCATGCGAGAATATTGAACAGTGGAAGCTGCATATCGGAACTGGCTGCGATGAAGGTGAGAGGATGGGGGTTGAGAGAAAAACTACGCTTACTCGCTGGCTCGCGTCTATATAGGGCGAGAAGCAGCACCACATGTTAATGTGCGTCCGATTGAACCCTATGAATTCAAATCTGATACGTAACACTGAATACGAGCGCCGTCAACCTATTGATCCACGATGCAAGCCATACGGTCCCTACCTGTGATGTCACCTTACTAGAAGACTTTGGCGTATATGGTCATCTTGCGTATGAGAACATTGGAACGGAGGGGGTGCTTGGCTCGTCACACAAGTCTGAAGTTCAAAGAAGCACAGAGTTGATGTAGAAGAGAGTCACACTGATATACAACATAGAGATTCGCATGTTCGTAGCGATAGCACGCTGGACGTCGCCCGTCACCAGTACGCGCTGACTGACAACATTCCGCCACCTGAAACATAGTCAGCTATGAATGTGTGCTGTAGAAACTCGATTCTCACCTAACAACCACCACATCCTCCACCTCCACCGCCACCGCCGCCTCCACAACCGCCTCCTCCTCCACACCCACCACCGCCTCCGCAGCCGCCACCGCCACCACAGCCGCCACTTCCACAGCCAACACCTCCGCCTGAACATGCCCCAGCACCCTATAAGACCACTGAGCAACAGCACCAAGTCCAGCACAAAAAACACTCACCACCGCACATCCAGCCAACCCGCCCGTCAACCCACCGCCCACAAGCGCAAACCCAACGAACGCGGGCGCGACAGTATACTGCATCGGGATCGGCACAAGGAACGCGCGCTCATGCGCCGAGCCGCGCTTGAGCACCTCCGCGTCCATCTTCCCCTTGCGCACGCTCTCCTCGTCGCGCCGCCGGCGCCGCACCGCCTTCTCCGTGCGCCGCATGCGCTGCGTGGCGGTCTCGAGCGAGTGCGCGCCGCGGCTGAAGACCGCGTTGTGCTCGCTCGGGTGCGTCGCGGAGAGCGCGTCCGCGCGCGGGGGCGGGAGCAGCGCGGGGGACGCGTCGCTCTGGCGGACGAGGAGGCTCGAGAGCTTGCTGAGCCGCTGGCCGATCGTCGCGCCCGGCAGCGGGCAGCCGCAGTGCATGTAGGGCACGTTGAAGCGTTCCTGGGAGCCAGCGTCAGCATGGGCTCTGTACGCGGGTGGAATGGCGCGCGTACCTGCCAGGCGCGGCACGTCAGGTCGAATGCAGTTGCGAGATGGTCTTCCTCCACTTTGTCGTCGCTAAAATGACACGTGTTAATGTGGTGCGCAGGCCGCGCTATTGTGAGCCACTGACTGGTCGATGTAGCGCTTGATGTAGGTCATGCAGTCGTCGGCGTACTTGCTGCCCATCAGCTGGTGGGAGTGCCATGCGAGGTCGATGTCGAGTGTGGGCACAAAGAACGACGTGGGCGACGACGTCATCAAATCTAGGAATCTAATTGCACGGTATTCAACGTTGGCCATGCAACGAAACAGCCTGAATAGACGCACGCGTGGTATCTCGCATTGGCATGGGCAAGGACGACCTCGTCTTCCTCATCCTCAAAGCAGCCGGCATCGGTCCAGCCGAAGTTGTACATCTTGTCGACAAACGAGCCTTGCCGAGTGACCTTGTTTCCGGAACATCAAGGCGTGTTTAGAGCGGACAGATTAGAAGTCACCCACAGCGCCAACGAGGTCAATCGAGAACGGTCTGTCATCCTGATATGCACCCATAATCCTCAAAGCCCTATTGGACCCCGGTGCGGGATATCAGAATCAGCAGACTTTGGACGGCGACTAACTCACAATCGGCCGCCTCCCTTACGGAGCACGATATCACACATGGTGCGCACCTTCACCCATGAATACTGATTCCGCTCGAGCAGTTCCTTCTCCCACTCTTGAGTTGACATCTAGGGAAGAACCGCAGTCAGGACGTATTTCCCGTAAAGCGCGTGTTTGTAGCGCACCTTCTTGTCTGATTTCCAGAAACCCCTAAGGAGCGTCGTCTTCACCGTAGACGCACGAAGGGTATCGGCAGCCTGTGTCTGGGTGTGGAGCGTTCCGCTGCATAGCGTCAGATAAACAGCACACGAGGCGCATACAAAGGGGGTACGTACGCCATGTATATTCCGTACCCGTTGGGTGACGCTTGGGGGTTCTTGTTGTCTAGCACGAGATTCTGCACGAACTTCGCGACGCCCAGCTTTTCCCTGGTAATCTCGAGCTTGCAGCCCTCGCACACCGCAGTGAAGTTGATCTGTGCATATCCGGTGCCGTCTTCGGTCAGATAAGCTGTGTGAAACATGCAACGTTGGGTCTGGTCCGTGTTAATGATGAGCATCCGACCACGTACGAGCTTGTGCAGTCCTCTGACATTTCGGGCACTGACGGCCTGATGGAGCATGGTCGCCGCTGCTTCGAGAGGCTCAAACGCAGTGCCCGTCTCTGAGGCCCATGATCTCAAGCGCTCTTCAGAAGGCTTGTAAAGGCTGTCTTCACCGACTTCGACCTGGCAGTATAACGTAAGAATGTACTTGGAGCCAGAGTGAGAGCAAACATACAAGAGCGTACAGCATCCTTCCGGTGAGTCTTCTCAAGGTGCTCAGGATTGGAAGACGCTCGCAGTCTTCGGCGTACCATCTAGGTCGCGCAGTGATGAGAGACACCCTGAACTAGCGTTACACAAGAGCGCTCACCCTGGATTCAGCATGTACGCGTGCCAAACCATCAGGACGTCCAAGGGTGGCATCTGAGTCTGTACCCAACTCTGAAGGTCTGCATCTCGAACCACTGCAGCCCAGCGCTGAAACCTGGATAGAACTGATTGGTAAATAATGACTTGCGTACGGCGTAACCAAGCACTCAAGCACCCGTTAGGTTCAGCATCAGAGCTGAATACAGGTCACATCCTTCCATCTGGGCCTATATCCACATCTAGCCAGCTAGTAATGGTCCACGGGAACGAAACAAGTGAGGCTCAGAGTAACTCACCGTTCCACGGCCATGCCAACAAACCAAGCCCACCGCTGCGAGCTATCTAGCGCCCTCGCCAGCTCAGGCAGGGGCGCATCCGCTGCTTCGACGCTGATGCGCAGATCCTTGAAGGCATGCAAGAGCCTGAGGTGGACCTTGAGATGCTCGAGTGGGACGAGGGACGACGTGAGTGTGTGCGCCCCTATCGTATACGCCGCCGGAGCATCGTAGGCAGGCGGCGGGCTGATGCTCTGGGTCGAGCTGTACGAAGGTGGGGACGGCAGGGTTTCCGCCATGACCTGGGCTACGAGGAGTGCAGTAGCAAGGGCAAGGAGTGCCTGTCCATCACATACATACCGAGGCTCTTATAGTGGCAGTAAGTACTAGCGGCCTGGAGACGCTGATTGGGGAGATCACTCGTTATCTAATCGAGTACTTGCCAGTGGATCACGGAATACGACGGCTCTGCCAGTGCGGCATTTGTGCCCACACAGTTCCACCCCTTCCGGCCGCGTCTCTCCCATGTGCTGTGAGAGAAACACACAGTGTTCACGCACATGTCTGGCCTTGCTAGGGTCAGGCGATAGTTGCCATGAACGCCGCGGCCAAACTCACCGGACACCAAGGGAACGGTGGTATTTCTGTGGGTACGGATGCTACGACGTGAATCGAGGCAGCCACGGTGTGATCTACTGGAAGGCACGCCATAACCGCAAGGGGTACTAGTGGTCATGCATTGGCGTATAACACGACAAGGACTAACATGGACCTACGCATCTGCAGGTGTTGAGTTGGAACCCGTGTTTTCTTTCAATAACACGAACGCTGAGCGCTGAAGCTTGAAGCGCTGACCGGACATCGAACAACATAACTCAGGGGCCATCGAACTCGGACGACGAACTAGTCCATGCTGTGAACCTCGTCAAATGGGACCAGCGTAAAAGTGAAATATCATACGTATCTGAACATATCAAAAACAATGTGTTCACAAGTAGATTTCCGGCATTGCATATTTCACCAAGCACCACATCAAGCACACAGCATATAAAGATAATTATACCGGGGCCTCCCCGGGACCAGACCGAGATACATCAAGGCCCGGGGGCTCAGCCCCAGAAACAGAGAAAAAAACACAGGAGATGTACAGCGTCAACGTATGTACGGATGGAGAAACACTATCACCACGCGTGAGGAATCCCGCCGTGGGCGGAGAGCAAGAGTGCGTGGTGCGAGGATATCAGATATCGGGCGCAGCGGGTGGGCGTGCGGACCGGGCTAAGTAAGCGTGAGGGGCGTCGTGGCGTCTATGCTAAGGAGGGTGAATGTGTCTACGAAGGTTCGGGTCGTCTACTGGTAAACGGAGATGGAGTTGATGCGCCACTTCGCGTCTGCAGGAAACGTCAGCATGCAACGCGCGACGGGACGTGAGAACACGCACCGGAGAAGTTGGTCGCGTTCGCGACAATATCCGAGCACGACCCCGGGCAGCCTGAAGAGCTGTACGCACCGCCGGCCCAGTCACCGCAGATGGTGGTGTCGAGGACAATCGTCTGGTCGAAGAAGTGGGAGGAAATGTCGCAGATGGAGCTCGGGAATGCAGCAACGGGGATACCCCACGACGTCGGGTCGGGGTTCGTGTTCGTGATGTCAGCGGGGACATCGGGGCGCGAGAAGAACCAAAACTTCATCCCAGTGCTATCCCAGAGCATGGCATACACGCCCCCGCCAGCATTGTTGAAGCCCTCACCAAAGGATGTGGCATTGGGCAACGAGAACGCGCAACCTGCATCGTTACCCTGCTCGCTGGTGCACAGCTTATTGATGACGTTGGATGTCGTCTGTTCGATCGAGGAGAGAGAGCAGTCGGGGCCGGAGTGCAAGGTGATCTGGTTGTTCTTGTTGAGATTGACACCCTCTGATCCATCTCCATCAGTTTCGGAATCTATGACGCGACGCGCAATCATACCAATGATATCAATTTCGCCACCGTTAGGCCAGGTGCCGTTCGCTGAAACCATCCAAAACGCGGGCCAGACACCACAGCCAAAGGGCATGGCAGCGAAATCCCCGATGACCAGACCACTGTTATACGTCTTCGGCGAACTTATGCGCACACTGATAAGCATGGGTTCAGTCAGCACCGACGGAAAAGGGGAATTGAACCAGAGTTACTTACGACTTGCGCGCTCCGCCGGAAGCGACAGACGACTTATCATCAACAGCCAGGACAGTGGAGTTGTCGCAGCTGTCGACATAGGCAAGACCTCCGTTCTGCGCGTCCTTGAGGGACACGTACTGGACATTACCACCGGTTGGGTCCGACTGGTCAAAAAAGTTCCAACCACTTGTCAAAACAAAACAAAAAAAGTCAGTTACCCAGATAGCGATGCAGTCGAAGATTCGCGTACAAGAAGTCATCTGCCTTGTAGTGATCCTTGAGCGTATATTGGGTCCGACGGGCATGGGCAACGTCCTGGTGATGGCGTCGGAACGCGCCATCCTGGTGGAGGTTCCCGAGGGCGGCGAGAGGGAGAGCGAGGACGACAGCAGAGAGAGTAGCGTGCATCGTGGAGAACAGCGAGGGAGAGTTCGTGACAACGAAAGGAGAGGCAAGCACGGCCGCAGACGACGAGACGCTTATAAGGAGAGACGAGGAAGTTGGAGGCAGAGAAAGAGGGTGGAACCGCGAAATGCAATGCCTTTTGAGACGTCCCAACGCCTAGCCCATCACAAACACGTGCCGACATTTCATCCAATCACTCGCCAGTGCCTCGCGTTTTTATCCAGCTTGTGGCCCTTCCGCCTTCCCCTCAAGCACTCGTATGCACACTGCCTGCTCTCCGTACCTTTTCTTGCACTCAGACAAGAGCGTGTCCCCCACCCCCGGTAGCGCGTCGTCAATGTACGCTCCGGCGATGTTGGCAATCGATGGCATGCATCAATCACAACAAGGTTCATCTCAGCCGCGAATCCGGATACTGAAAGCCGTCTGCGAATGCGCAGCGGGCGACACTGTGAGCGCTGCCCATGGGTAAGGAACCGACGTTCTATTCTTGCCGTTCACAGGTGCATATGTGCTTTCCATCTCGCATCTGCTTATCTTTGACGGGTCCGATTGCCCGACCATTGTGCGGCGGTGCATGCACGACGCATAGCATATGCCACGGAAAGAATAAATACAACACCCGGAAGTAAGCACGGCCGCAGATTCGAAGGCTATCCACCGTCTCTTGGCGTCGTAATTTCTCATTCGGTTGAACTTCACTCCACGCTGCTCCATCGGCTGCTTAGCGCTTCAATTGTAATGCAGCCGTCGAATCTTATTGTGCAGAGACCGTATTCAACTCCAAGTATGCGTTCTCCTTCTCTCAATAGGTGAGGAGTCTCTAGCTTTCGCGTGGGATACAAACATCTGTGAGCGGAAGACTTGCTGCAACTGCCGTATCGGGCGAACTTTGTGCGTGTCTTGGTCTTGTTAAACTGACAGAGTCTGCTTCTTCTCGGTAGACCGTCAGGACAATGCGCGACGATAAGTACAGCAACCTTGCCACGCCCTCAGCTGCCGCACATCAGACGACGGAGACGCGTACAAAACGCGTCTCTGAAGGTTTCTGAACAAGGACATAACGAGTGCAAAGTCGCGTGGCCTCTCGGTCCCGCCCAAATTGCAACATTATGCCGTATGAGGAAGTTTAGAACTCTAAGTAGCGGCTTCTCGTTTTCTCCGTTAGCAATTAATGACTTCTCTATGTAGGCGTCTACGCACTGGCCCTCGAAATTTTATGAGCGGGTGGGTCTGTCGTGATCCCTGCTTGATCCAGGCTGGTTGTAACACACGTGTAGCATGTGCACTTACCCAGCATGTTACATCGTGCACAGGCGCCATGTAAGTGCCAGTCGATGGGATAGCTCACACAGGTTCATCTGGGCTGGTTGACCGTTGTCTTTGTGATTCCATCGTATCTGCATCTTCTCGAGCAAGGACACTGACCACTGGTGGATGATGCCTTCGCACACACTTCCTGTTGATAAATCTGGTACAGCTCGCAATCAGTGATAGATAAATTCAAGGATATGTAACTATACTGCCCAACCTCGATCGACATTCTCATGTAGCTTGAATGTTTGAACACAATTTTTGTACTTAGGACCACATTCCAATCGAGATTGCATCCTCGGTCGTACACAGGACGGACGGTCGGACACTCAACGATGATGATAGCCAGCAGTCCAACGCCAAAATATATCTTCCCTGAATTGTTAAACAATTGTGAGTCGCTATTAATAAGTGAGAGATTTGATGATTTGCGCACCGGGCAGTCTACTTGACGAGAATGTGTCTTAGCCCAGACATCCCGCAGATTATGGCATGCAGGCATGCAAAGCTTCAACGATGCACCGCGCTGCAGTTAAAGAAATCGAACTACTAGATACATCACTTACCCAACACAGCAAACTATACATGGAACACATTCAGCTTGCAATCCCATCCGCAGCTCGCGAGCACGCCTTCGTCGTACAGCGACCACCCGCACCCGACAACAAACTCTGTATGCGGGTCATGGATGTACAGCAAATGCGTCCCGTTCGCCGTCGGCGTCGTCGACCACCTGTAGACGCATCACGCATCAGCGCCAGCGCGTCACAGCGCGAGAAGAAGACAACCCACACTCTGCACGTCATGTCGTAGCTCGCGCTCGCAAGCACGTCCGGGCGGTGCGGGCTCCACTGCACCCGGCGCACCGCGTATTCGTGCCCGACGAGCTGCGCCTCGCACGCGCCGCCGACCGCGGGCGTCTGCGCCTGCGCGTCCCCGCCGAGCCGCACCATGCGGCAGTCCCACACCTTGATCATCTTGTCGACGCCCGCGCTCGCGAGCACGAGCGGGCGGTACTTGTTCCAGTCCAGCGAGAGCACCTCCGTCCCCGCGGCGGGCACCGTGAGCGCAGCCGCGGCGAGCGGGTTCGTGAAGTTGTTCACGGCGGGCCCCGGAGGCGCGTAGGCGGGGGCGCGCAGGTCGAAGACGCGCAGAGTGCCGTCGGTGGAGCAGGTTGCGATGAGGTCGGGCTGGTGTGGCGAGAAGAGGGCCTGGTAGACGCAGGCATGGTGTGCCTGCAGCGTCGTGATCGAGCGCGGGCGATCGGGGGTCCACTGTGCACGCTGGGTGAGCGAGGGACGTGCAGAATGAACAAGAAGAACGCACGAGCTTGACGGTGCCGTCCCAGGAGGCGGAGATGAAGAGGTCCTTCTGGGTGTTCGACCAGTCGACAGAGTAGACCTCGCGCGTGTGCTCTTGCCAGGCGCGGATCGGCAGGTCCTAAACGTGCTTGCGGTACTTTACATGTGCAGTGGCATCACGAGCGAGAGAGAGCAGCATACATTGAGCATGACGTCCCATAGCCTGAGCGAGCCGTCCCCGGAGGCGGTCACTAGCTGATTCTCGTGGATCTCTGACCATGCCACGTCGAAGAGCCCGTCCTGCGTGTCGTAGCTACTCCCCTCAACCTGCCGGTCCCTTCATATTCTGCAGGACTCACTGTTTGTCCAGCTGTAAATTAGGGATCCCTCCGGGCCCTGGGCCAAGCGAGACGATGTGCAGCCGCCCGTTCCCAACGAGGCCGTAGTTAGCAGAGGACGCGAGCGCGAGCCGTGCGTTGTGGAACGGTGACCATGCCAGAGAGTAGTGCGCAAAGCCAGGTGTCTGCAAGACCGTGGGCGGTGCTGCAGGCCTGTTCATCGTGGTCGGAAGCGATGTCGATGGCCGCTCGCCGCCAGTGAGTCGGAGGTGGAGGCGCGACGTGCCGGAGTCGTTCATCACATGCGGGTCTCTGTCCCAACCATCCCCGCCGCGCTCCTCCGCTCTGCTACCGCGACACAAACCATCTCCCCCGCCGCCGCCGTCGATCGCATTGCAGCATTTCTTGCGCCTGGAAATGTGGCTGTGGTCACCGGCGCGGGAGTCAGCGTCGATTCAGGGATCAGGGCGTACAGAGGGGACAAGGGCAGGTATTTGAATCCGAACTACAAGTAGGTCTATGCATGTTGTCTCGAATGATGTTTTGACAACAGCTACTGTGAAGACCGATATTCGTAGGTCACTTTCAATGAGGCGTCTAGTAACCGCTGACGAGGCCGTTAGTACCATGAACTCATGGATTCGACAGAGAGAGGTGCTTCATTCAGGTGTGTAGCGCATCTTGTGTGCATGATCTGCCATCTCTGATCTCTGTGCAGACGTAGATACTGGTGAGCAAGCCCACTACCGCTATTCTCCGCCACCAACTCGTCCGCCAGGCTGCGCTCGTACTTGGGCTATCCGCCCGTCCGCGACACACTCCCAAACACGACCCACTTCGCCCTCGCCGCACTGCAATATGCATCCACAGTGAACCGCCTAGTCACCCAAAACGTCGATGGGCTGCACCACAAAGCCATCGCACACGTCTGGAGCGACGCGCAGATGCAACAGCGGATCCTCGAGCTGCATGGAACACTCCACGTGCGATACACAGTGCAGCGGATCATAGCAACATGCTGATGCTGTGCTACACACTGTCGTCAGAAAGTGCACTGCTCGCGGGGTCACGCAACCGATAGAGATACGTTCCAGGATTACCTCTCTCGTGCGAATCCGCAGTGGAAGGCGTTCGCGGACGAGCTAGAGGAGAGTGGCAGGCAGCCGCGGACGAACCCGGACGGCGATGTATGTGCCAGCGACTGGAATATTGGCATGTTAGCTGATTGTTATTTGCAGGTGGTTTTGGAAGGGGTTCGGTACGACGACTTCGTGGTGCCGGACTGTCCGTCCTGCCTCGCAGAGCACTACCGCAATTCAGTGGTAGGCCACAAGCCGTATGCGGTATTTCTCCACTGATCGCATGGTTGACATAGCAAAAGCCAGAGGTGATATTCTTCGGCGAATCGATCAGCAAAGAAACCAAAGACCGGTCGTAAGTCTCTTCCCTGTTGAACACTCTGTGATACTCACAGATTCCATAGTTTCGAGGACATCGAGTGCTGCGACAGGTTATTCTTGCTGGGCACCACCCTCGCCACGTTCTCCGCGTTCAGGTGAGTGAGCTGAACGGCACGGACGACTCTGAACTGAAAAACTGTAGATTGCTGAAACATGCACTTGAGCTGAAGAAGCCGGTTCTTCTCTTGAATTTGGGTCCGACGCGCGCGGACGGGCTCCCTGGTATCGATAAAATTGAGCTCGCCAGTGGAACCATTATGCGAGATGTCGTCAGGGCCGTCCTGTAAGTCGTGGTATGTTTGTTTTATACATAGCATCTGATAGCTTGACCACAGTGGTTCCGTAGCCTCCACTGATCCCGTAGTACAGCATATGTTGCAAAGTGGCATTGTCAAACCTCCACCAGAAGACGACGATGACATAGCACCTAGAGCAACAGGCTAGACCCGCATTCATAACCAGAATATCCCAATAGATTATAGCACTGTAATCCGCAATGATACAACAAATTCACACAGACATCGGCGCGACGACAGTAAACAAGCGCAGTATGGTAGCAGCAGACCCACAAGAGCAATAGACAGTTGATACAGTACATGCGACATTAGAAGTTAGAGGTGTTAATCCAGACAAGCAATGACAACAATGTGAAAGCAGACGATAGCAATAGATACGCAGAATATATGCACGACAATGAGGAGATGGAGGTGGGTTTGATGGCGTATTCCCAAGGCCTGATGACGGGTTTTGATGTCGCAGGGGGCTCGCGAATACCGGCGGTTTAGTCCTGTTCGTCGCCTTTGAGAATTCCCGTGGTAGAGCTATCCTCGCTATCTTCACCACGCTCGGCTCGGACCACGGTGCCCCAGACAGGGCGCTTCAGCTGTGCCCAGCTCCAGGTCTTCCAGTCCTCAAGCGGCAAAAAGTCCTGCGTGGGGCGACGATGCGAGCGCACCAAGTATTCTTCAAACTCCGGGTCCAATGCACGGACGTACACAGCGACGGGCGCAGGCGCAGGCTCCTCCTCCTTGAGCGTGTGCTCGCTTGCGCGGTCGTCCGAGTCATTGGACTCGTCGTCGGCGAGCGACGGTGTGACGGAGCTTTCGACGCGCCGCCGCTTCGGCGCGGTGCGGATCTGCACCTCGGACGGCCAGGAAGGCTTCTGCCGCTAGACATCAGAAGACACCGTCAGCATACGCAACAGACACGGGCCACGGGGTCGTTCACCTGCTTGCCCGCGTCCTCCTTGATATTCCGTACGACGGCGTCTGACCGCTTGAGGCAGCGCTCCCTGTGCTTCACCCAGTGCAACGCGTCGTACGCGCTCTTGACCGACAGCTTGATCATGCTCTCGCACCGCTTGCACTGCACGACCTGCGGGCTGAGCACAATCGCGAGGGAGTCATTCTGTAGTTTCTGCTCCCGCCGCTTCTCCGCAGGTGTCAAACCATGAGAATGGGAGATCCCGGGCCTGCGCGGGACAGTTAGCGACGGTGTGCGGCGGGTTGCAGACGACGTACGTCGTAGACCCGGAGGAGCTGGCTGTATTAATAGAGTCGCGCTTCCTTTTGGAACCCTTCGGTGCGGGGTGAGCGGGGGTCGCTAATCCCTCTGGTGAAGCTTCAGATTCCGCGGCGTCCAACGTGGGATGCGGGGGTTCGGACCTGGAAACATGCATCAAAAATGATATCCAAAATGTTCAAAGATGTCTCCTTACTGTGCACTTTCCAAGGTGGAAGCATAGTGGGCCTCAATGCTTCCGAGTCTGTCGAGGCTGCATACATCGCACGCCACTCGTGAGTACAAAGGCATCTGAGAAAGGAAGCTTCTCGCGCGCTCACCTCGGGCTGCTATTACCTCCTGTAGCATTCTTGGAGTCGCGCTACACATCATTACCAGTGAATAATAAGCGAAAGGCCCAGATTGGCGAAGGTATACCTCCGCAAAGAAGACGAAGTCGTCGAGCGGCACGGCTGCGCCTGGCGCACATGGGTACTGTCTGATGGAGGCGTGCCTTCAATATTCGACGAGGTTCTCCCAATATTCCGGTGAACTCACAAGAAAGGGGGGGCCATTTGTCGCGTCGGAATGGTGTTGGGGGAACAGAAAAGAAAGAGGTGCGCCACAGGACGCGGTGTGGAGGGAGAAGCAGCCAATTAGGCCAGCGGCACTGGCCGCGCCGCGACGCGCTCAAGCGCCCACCTGCCGAACAATGAAGGTTCGCGGACCCTTTGACGGCGGAACAAAGCTCAGCGGATCACGCACAATTCAGGCCTGGGCGTTATTCAACGCCAATCCCTGTGTACACTCAATCAACATAGATACGCAAGTAAAGAGGTGTGCAGGTGAGTAGTCAATAGAATCAGTAAGGAGTGTCAGTATCGACAGGTATATATAGTATATCGTAGCGGGAGACCGCGAATGCGTCACTGATAGCCAAGATGAAACAAAAACTCATGGGGTCTAGCGCGAAATACGCGGTTATCGGTTCATGCCTTCTCGCAACCCGCGCACAAAAGTGTGGAACGGCAGGAGCATCCAGTCTAGGACTCCGGGTGAGTCGCCTTCGGGGACCTCGTACAACAGTGTGCGCCGGCGGACAAGACGCTCCTTGCTCTTGTCTCCGCCATCGTCCTCGGAATCGCGTTGGCGCTTCTCCCCAGCGCGCACAGTAGGCGCTTCGGTACCTATGATCGTCGCTTCGGTGGAAGCGGCAGAAGGGGGAGACTTGTCGCCGCTGGTGGGCTCATCCACTTGCATGGGCTCCCCTGGACTGGGAGTTTCCGGCAGAGCGGGAGCCTGAGCCTTAGCAGGCGTCGCAGAGGGTTTAGGTGATGCCGTGATCATACTGCGTGACCGTCAATGAGAGACAGCAGACGCTCAGGCGACGTGCTAACCTAGATCTGGTGCAGATTTCTTTGTGCTTGGTCCATTCAGCCAAGTCATAATCCACGGAGCTTGCCAAAGACACAGTTTCGCCGCATAGCGAACACTCAACAGTGTGCGTGGTGAATGATTTGGCTTGCGCATCATTGACGAGTTGTAGCTTCCGTTGCGCGGTTGCCACGCGACTGCTGGGCCTACGTCACAAGTTCAGCACCACCATTGCATCCGTATGAACAAGAAGGCACATACATTGTGCCAGACCCCTTCTGTTTGCGGCCGGCAGGCTCAGACGGGGCGATGGAAGTGGCATCGTCTTCGTCCTCTTCTGCGTCTTTTGTAGCAGAAGCATAGTCCCTTTGGAAGCACCAGCATCAGACATGCATCTTCTAATCACTGGCAAGATATACTTCTCATCAGGACCACCCTTAGTACACTCCTTGCGATGGGCAAGCCACAGTCGCATTATAAAACGCCGCTTCGGATTCAAATCGACCCACTCCTTGCAGCCTGTGCAAAACACGCGGTGCGGCTCTACTTCCCCTGAATGCGGGTCCTCTTGCAGGAACTGCATGCGTTCGGCCTCAGTCTTGCGTATCCTATTGCTGGCTTTGGACGAATCTCCGACCGAAGAGCGATCGTCTGCGACGCTGTCGGGCGTGTCTCGGCTGTTACATTCACACGTGAAGTCATAGAGAGCGTGTATGTAAGTAAGCAGACCATACCTCAAATGTTGAGCCTTCAGTGCTTTCGACACGGGTTTCTTGCTCGACGGGGGTGGCGCCATGACTTCCGTTGGCTGCTCCAGCACGTTCGAAGTGACAGAGGATGCACGAGAGCGAGGTGGTCTCTTTGCGGTGCTTGCAGGCTTCTTCCGAGCAGACGGCGTCGAAGGTGCAGTCTTTGTCTTGGAGGTTTTGGGAGCCGGCCCAGGTAGGCTGCAGTAGCATGGATTAGGCACTCGTATCTAATGCTAAAATGGAGTACGGTTTGATACGCACTGTACGTCAACCTTCTTCGGAGTGCGTTTGTCGTCGGCGTCCTGAGATACGAGTGATGAGTTTTGTACAGCCCCACATATACAGCGGCCACCTCCGATGTCTTGATAGCCATACAACACAGGCTGTGCACAACTCAACTCCTATACTGTAGAAACTCACTTTGGCTGGTGTGTCATTGTAGTCCGAACCATCCTTGACCTCTTCGTCGCCCGAACCTCTTGAATGCATATGAGCGTTCGACAGACTGCGAAAGGACCAACAGGACGAACTCTGCGTAGCTTACAACACTTTTTCTTCTTCTCTGGGTGGATGGATCATGTTCAGCGCGGTCTGCGAATAGCCACAGAAGGAGTCACCTTGCGTGCTGTATACGTTGTTTTCACTGATCTGCAGCTCGCGAAATCAACAATGTAACTTCCCCGAATTCCCTGAACGCACCTGTCCGGAGAGGGTTCCGCCATATTACAGACACTTAGATATTGCGTCCAGATGGCGTGTTGAGCGTTGGAAGAAGAGTCATGTACAAGAGAGAACTGGTGGATGTGCCCGCTGTCCAAATCTGGCGAACTAAGCGTCTTAGATACGGTCACGTGCTGGACCGGATCTACCAATTGAGCTTGCTTCAAATTTAAATTGAAAGTGCTACAAGCTTACAAGTACTTAGTCTCGATCCAGACGTTCTACATGGAAATCCACAGCGGAGATCGAAAAAGAGATACTGGGATTGCATGTAGAACGTCTGGTCTCTTTGAGTAGGGCGGGTGTAGATGACCCCCGGGCCGCCTCCCGCCACCCGCCTTCACTCTCGGTCGCGGTCGGTGGCCCGCCGTCTGTATCCTCCTACCGAAACCTTGTCTAAATTATCTTCTCCCGCTGTGCCTGACTCTAAATGCTGTGCCTTGACCTGTACTCGGTTTTCTTTTCAAGGTCAGATACACCCCCACATGTACAGTAGTCCTACGGAAAATCACATTACTCAGACTGAGATACTCATACATACATCCTTGGCATGGTGGCCACACAGTAATAATACACATAAATCTAGGGATGGCAGAGATGTGTGAGATACAGCATCAGATCCAACCTCCAGGGCCTCAGTCCAATACATGGTCCTCCACGAACACTGGGTCCTGGTTCAATCCCTTAGATTGATGTACGAGGCGGTGTGCGAGGGGGCATGCGGGGCGGCAACCGGCGCTCGCTGCACCAAGAATTATCTGCAGTGACTAAGCGCGACACCGAGTACTTCCGGATGGGCGCATCGGGGTCCACCACGCAGTCGGGGAAGAGCCCGTACGAGAGGGGCTGGCCCTGCAAGGGTGTGATAATCTCTGGCAGCACAGGACTGCTCCGCATCTCGATCTCGACATACTGGCTGCCGTGCTCGCGGGTGTGCACCTGCGGCAGGGACTGCGGGGCCCGGGCGGTCGACGAACTCCAGCCTGAGTATGAGCACAGCTTGTCGAGCGAGCTCGTTTTCTTCGGCGCAATGAAGGGCGGGTCCACTCCCCGCCGCGTCTTGATGCTCTTGGCCCATTGCGGGCGGTTGCCGGAGTCTGATGATGGGGTATAGGGCAGGAGCACGGCGCCGTGGAGCTTCCCAGTCCATTGAATTGGCTGAATGTCTGTCTGCCGAGGCACGAGAACAGACACTAGTCTATGTGCAAAAGAGAGGTGCTAGGCCAACCACCCATTTGCTGCGCTCAGCAGCCGCCCTTCTCCGAAGATAGGGGCCTGTTTGATACGAGCAGGGATGAGCTGAGGAGCGGTGGGAAACGGTTTCGAGCCTGCGAAAGCTCTCATCAGGGGGCTTAACCGCTACCCCAACCGCTGCCCTTCTAGGGCTGTGTAGGAAACTACCAAAATGCACGAAGGGAGTCTGCTTACCCGTACGTGGACGGGCAACCTGTGCACATGGGCAGGCAGGTGGCTAAGCGTGACCCTGAGCGAGCTTGGTGTGGTGGTGGGGTAGGACAGAGGGGGACGGGAGGCTTCAGACCGGCATAAGAACCTTAGGCCGAAGCACTAACCCTCTGCCCAGCTGCCAGGAATGGGCGCTTTCGCTACCCACGCCGGGACTTTGCGCGTTTCCATGCAGCACTCAACTCGGAGCCAACCGAGTTGAGGCCTCCCCTTCGCCATGGCCAAGCCATTCGACGCGCGACATAGATGAGAGGTGGTCGACATAGCTATAGTACAAAGCGACCGAAGTACGACGCGTCAATGAGACGCGCTGAGCGCGTCGACGCGCCTTTCTCGAGGCGGCAATCCACGGCCCGGGGGTCATCTACACCCGCCCTACTCAAAGTCACCAGACGTTCTACAGAGATACCGCGCCCACATTTTACGATCTCCGCCCGGCGAATAGCGGTTCTCTGTAGAACGTCGGTTCCGAGACTAACAAGTACTGGCTGCGATCCTCGGAGGAAGCCTCAACATATCGGCCCCATGTCTTCCGTGGATGACCCAGAAGACATCTTGTCGGAGGCCCTGGAAACCCTGTATGACCATCCACAGATCGTATTCTCCTCTGCAGGCTCGCTCTTCAAGTATGATTGCATCCCATTGCGTTCGTCTGTAGCTTCTCCAACAAATTTCACCCCGCAATCGATCATAACACTCGAGGTGCCCGATACACAGCCGGCTAACTGGTCATTACACGCATCCTCAATCTGGGTAGCGGCCGTGTACATCGCAGATCATCTGGACCTCCTCTCCCTCGATCGCCACATCGAATCGTCCGCACGCAAAGGTGCACCTCTGCGCGTGCTCGAGCTGGGCGCGGGCGCGGGTCTTCCAGGCATACTGATTGCTAAGCGCTTCGCCGATGTGGACGTTGTCTCGAGCGACTACCCCGACGAGGACCTCATCCGTGTCCTGGACGAGAACATACAACGAAATGGGGTCAGCGAGCGATGCCGTGCGGTGCCTTATGCATGGGGTTCTGATCCTGCACCACTTTTGTCGTCACACGCCGCCGCCGATATACGACCTGCTTCGGGGTTCGATGTCATCGTGGCCGCGGATACGCTGTGGAATTCGGAGGCGCATCCCATTTTCCTTCAGTCACTGCGCGAGACCCTGAGAAAGTCCCCCGATGCCCATGTGTATCTTGTTGCGGGATTCCACACAGGAAGGTATACGATACAGACTTTCTTGAGGTCGGTGCGTGACCTTGGTCTTGAGGTCGAAGAGGCGGTGGAGAGAGAAGTACACGGAGGCGGTAGTCGGCCATGGGACGTGCATAGGGCGGAAACAGAGGACGAGAGTGAGCGAAGGCGCTGGGTTGTATGGCTGTCGCTGAAGTGGGAAACCGCATGATCAAAGATCACTACAAATTGCAGTGGTTGTGAGTACTTGTTGTTGTTCCTCGACAAACGGCAGTAACACAGATATGTTTACAGCAACATAGTAAGAGTTGCACCTTGGGAGGGTAATCACAGTGGCTACTACCCTGTCCGACAAAAACATGATGTAGACTTGTTGGGAAATATTATATTTATGACATTCGAGCAGTATTAATCACTGGCATCGAGGACAATTCACCAATTGAGAAACGATGTCGTCTTTGCCAGCTGGAAGAAGTCGGGACATACCCTTTTCTTTGAGCAAGACGTCGTCGACACAAGATTTCATAGCCAGATTCCAACGATGCAAAACTTCGTTTGCGTTCTGACTTTTTTCCTGAACTCGCTCCATGAGTTGTTTGCGTTGCAATATCCAAGGAGGTCGGACACTACACCTGCCTTATTTAGGCTGCTTTGTCATTTGCGAGGCGTCGTGACATGGTGGCGCTGCAGCCGCGCCGATCGCTCAGCACCCGCCTTGCTCACTCCCTCCACCTCGTCCTACCATGGTTTGCACCAAATGCGAGAATGTCAGCTCCATTCATCTCTGAGGAGATCATTACTCACATGTATGTGTGCACATCAGAAAACCTCGAAGTTGGCTGCCCCCGATCCGTTCAAATCCACATCCCAAAGTATCAAGGATGGTTCAAGGAAGATCGGGGAGAACAAGCTTCTGAGTCGTCCAGGGAGCTCGAAGAACAGATTCCAGGTGCGTTTAAATGTTTTGTCTGCAGATGAGAATACTGAGACTTGTCGCTAGCCATATCAAGGCAAATGCAGAGACTGCAAGTCGACTGTCACACAGAACAAGGCGAAGTACTGCCACGGTACGTCTGTGCACGCTTTCCCGGTACCACACGTTATTTATTGATGTGTCCAGGCTGTGCATACAAACGGGGGGTCTGCGCAATATGCGGCAAGAAAGTATTGGATACGTCTGGCTATGTGATGTCGGCGAAGTAGGATGGCACCTTAGAGAGCTCGTCGGAGACATAGTCAACTATATTATTGGGACAGTCATATAAAGTCAGGTGTATGTTCTGATATTCTTATGCTATGCGTGCGCTGAATCATGTATTGTATTCGTCGTTGAACCTGGAGTCTGCGTTCATCCCCTTTGATGTTACTTCGATGCATTGAGTGTTTATCACATGGCAATACAACTGTCGGTGTTTTCTAAACGCACTGGTTACGAGACGCCGCCCATACGGCTTCCAGCTTCCCTTGGCATGTGGTGCGTGATCTAGAGCTTTTGGAGCATGAAAAGACTGATTATCACACCAGGAAGTGTAGTTCCGACTTGCACTAAATTCGTTCCGTGGGCGGAAGACACGTTCGATCCCCACGCAGTTTGGAATGTGATAGATGCCACGCGAATTGGTTGAGATACCTGACCATCCAACAATCTGATCGCATTCCCAAATTCAACTGATGGTGTGGAGATGGCTTTCCATGCTTTCCTCCGTCATCCTACGTGTACAACGGTCCTGCCCACTCGCCCCATCACCTCGGGGAAGATTGACGGGGAGGGTTTCAAGCTCGGTGCCGCGCATGAGCACACGTTCGTGTCCCGATTTCGATGCAGTATACCGTCGCCCGCCTTCATTGATTCGCGCTTGTGGGTGGTACGTTGACCGGCGGGCTGGCTGGATGTGCGGTGGAGAGTGTTTGTTGTACTGGACTTGGTGCTGTTGCTCAGCGTTCTTGTATAGGGCGCCGGGTATATTCAGACGGAGGTGTTGGATGTAGAAACGGCGGGTGTGGAGGCGGAGGAAGTAGTTGTTGTTAGGTGAGAATCGAGGTTCTACACATTCATAGCTGACAATGTTTCAGTTGCCAGTTGGCACGTACATGTGATGGGCGACATTCAGCGTGCTATCACCGCGAACATGCGAATATCTCTGTTCTATTCATATACACCGGAGTCTCTTCAGATGCATTACAGGTAATGGCTGGCATTGTGAATCAGGAGATTGACGGTGCTTGTCCTCTGTATCGGGTTTCAAGGTTCAAGGTTCAATCCGAAGCATGTCGCTGCTTCTCGCACTATTTATACGAGAGTCAGTACTTTCATCCTCTCACCCAAGGCCAGATTCAACATTACGCCATGCAGCTCCTCATGTTCAATGGGATCGGACTTATCGCAATAAGCATCATGATACTATCCGCTGTGGGTCTCGTAAAGGGGGTTCCGACTCTAAGTCCGGCCTGGCAGATTGCACGCTGTACGTATCTTAAGACCTGTCTAGCATGCAACAGACCTCTGCTGAAAGCCCTCACAGAAATGTATACACCGGCGGTCTGCAATGTACAGGCTAACAAACTATTCTGTGTAATGTGCGACTGACGCCACATCCGTCTTAGCCATTTTCTATCCATCCGCCTTCCACGCGGATTCCCACGACTCGGACAACACCTGTCAGGCCAATGCCTGGGAATGGATTGACGACCTAAGTGGAGAGGTGAAAAAGTATATTGACGAAAAGCTAAACGACTTCACGGCCAGTCTCGGCATCTCTCACGAGATCCAACTGTACAAAGCCACGACAGAGGCTATGGTTTCCAGCGCACAGTTCGAGGTCGTTCAGCAGCTGGATGCAGATATCAAGGCGCAGAATGCCAGTGTGCCGGCCGTCTTTGAGGATATCGATGCAGCACTGATGGGCTCTTCACCCAATTGAAGGCAGAGTTCCCTGCGCCAGAGACGGCCCTCGGACACGATAAAAGAGTCGCCATGATGTCTGACATCATGACCCGGGCGCGCGGCATCGTCTTGCGTGTTGGTGTCGAGCATGGCGTGGCGGAGGAGAGCCTCACCAAGCACTTGGACATCCTGTGCCCACAGATCGTGAATGTGATCATTCTTGTAGGTGAGTGTCCTGTCAGCACAGTGGTCTGTCCGTGTGTCTCACCCTCGATGACGCTCAGGCGATTTCGCTGAGCAGCATTCTGAGCTAGTTGAAGTGCTCCTCCTCGCGGGCTCTATCCTCGTCATACCCGAGCAAGCATTGTTGCGTCCATTCCTAGCGGTGTTCGGCTTTGGTCCATATGGGCCCGTCAAAGGTTAGCGCAATGTATGTTACGTTAGGTTCTAGCTCATGATCCCCTATAAAAGGGTCTGTCGCCGCTTGGGCTCAGCGTGTGTTCTTCGGCGCAGCTGTCCCCAAGGAAAGCTGGTTTGGGCATCTACAGCGGGCCGCGATGAAGTTTGGTCCATGGTGGAAATGGACCTTCGAGTGGGTGAAAGGTCAGCTTGGAGTCGCCGGTAGTCTCTTCGCGCAGTGCGAGTAAAAATTTGGCGAGGAGGCACCTTCTGAAGTCCGTGTAACCATTTGTCGCCTCAGCCGTTGCAATTCCAGATATTCTTGTTGTGGATGCGAAGAGATTAACAGGCGTGCTTAATAGCGGACATTAGACACGCGCCATCGCGTCTGCCGGGACTTATCAGCTTGACGAACACGACGCCTATCTGGGCATCGTTCGACTTTAGTACTGTGAGCAACGTAGAGTCTGCGCCTGGTCGACTCGCCGACTTCGACCAGCTGAACCAGTGTCGCCTCTTATAGGCCAGCCGATCGCACGTTATAATCCACGGAAAACAGCACGTTTTAGTGTTCCGCCCCGTGCAACATGCCATGCGAAGACCAAAAATACCGCCGGCAAGATCATCCAGAGAAGGGACGCAGCCAGGAGAATGACTGTTATGATCATCCTAGCTTACCCAACAATCCGTGCACTGCGACTCAAACATTGACATCCAGACATTTTGTGCTCACCCATTTGCAACGTAAAGCACACGGGGTAGCGTCAGTTTCACTCAAGCCTGTCCTGGCAAACGTTCAGCGGAGTGTACAGCAACGAAGGAGCGTGACTGATGCATTGCGACGGAGATAGAGCGTGTGTGGAGAGAAATACATAAGCAGCATGATAATAGTATCACAAGCAGCGCGCGGCCCGTGCATTCTAGCCAAAAGCACAGGACACCAGAACGAACGAGCGGAGAGCATGGCTAGCGAAGGGAGGTACGGGACATGGCCGTATTTTGAGCATGTGGCTGGGGGGCGGAGATGCATTCAGCTGAGGATGCGTGGGCGGGGTAGAGAGAGCAGCGCGGGAGAGATGTGCGTGACGGAGAGGCGTGCGCTGCGGTTCGTGAGGGGCCCGGCAGCAGAGGGCGAGGTGGGGAGGGACGCCATGGGGTTGTGCGAGGACCAGGAGTAGAGCCGCGGCGTGACGGAGGGCGGAGGAGATGGGGACCCGTAGAACGGGGAGAATTGGTTCGGCGGCGTGGAGGGCCGCACGGGCGTCGCGGGTTGGGTGCTCGAGGGCGCAACGCGTGGCGGTGGCGAGGCGGGTACGGGGATGGGTGATACAGAGCGGGGCCTGGTGCCGATGAATGTGTCGCTGAACTGGAAGGACTGCGCACGGTGTTCGCGCATGTGGAGGGCGTGCGCGGACGAAGAGCTGATGGATCCGGAGACGATGGGGTACACGTTCGTGTACTCTGTGCCCATGGCGGGCGAGTGCGCACGCGCAGCCTCCTCGGAACCTTCTAACGTTTCATAAAGCATGCTGCGCGCAGGAGGCGGGGGGCCCTGTGTGCCATGCCGACGTGTCTCCTCATCGTCTTCGGCACGGCCCGTCTCCAACCATGCAGGGGTTGCCTGCTGTCGCAGGTGCAGATCTATCTCCTCGACCGAGATACCCTCCGATGCGTCCATGGGACTCCCTCTGCCACTAGAACTGGAGCTCGAGCTGGAACTGCTGCTGTTCTCGACGACCATCGCCACCGAGTGCTCGCTCCCGTGGTCATGCAGCGGCAGTTGCGTGGGGTCGATGAACGCCTCGTACACCGCGTCATCATTTTCGAAGAACTCGTCCGCGTCGGGGTCGAATGGCTTCCAGTACGACCACTTCTCGGGGACGGGATAGACTGGTTCTGGCTCGACGCGTACGTGGGGAGCGTGAGAGATGGAGAAGAGAGGGCGGCCCATTTTTACTCTGGTAAGTAGAGAGTAGTAGTAGTGTACAGTGGTATCGGGGTGCTGTGCAGCTTTTGGGGGGTATGAGGGCGAGGAGGAAGCAGAACGCGCTGGGCTGTGGCCGACGTTGCAAACTTTTGACCGTAGATCGCGTCTCGGCGTTTGCCGGCGGTCCACACACGGCCACACACCGCGCCCATCTCCGTATTTCCTGATCCGGTAGGATATTAATCATATCGGATATACCGACATACTTGCCGTAGCCAATCAGACCACGAGAGTTGGAATATCGGGAGACAACATACGGAGGATAGCTTCCGGATCTACTCCTGGACCGTGGAGTTAGAACGGTGCCATCTTGCCAAGTACTGGTAGGAGTTAGGACGGCGCCGGGTGTACATGCAGGGTGGTATCACTGCGTGCAAGGTCCACAATACGGAAGCGGAACATTAGAAGAACATTTGAATTCCTACGTAAAATGTATCTAGCTAGCATATAATGCAAAACCCTAAAGAGAACATGCTGGGAACATTGAAGGCGCGCATTCTGATTGACTGACTACAGGATACATTTTGTATGTTATTTCAATGTTCCGATTCAGAACATCTTGGGCACATTTTACGTAGGAACTCAAATGTTCCTTCAATGTTCTGCCTCCAAACTGCGGACCTTGCACGCAGTGTATGAGTCTCCGGAGGACCTCGGAATATTCACCTGTATCCGTGGTACCAGTTCGGATAAGATTGGGCAAAAAATCGGCGGGACCCTGGTTTTGTGCCGGATAAAGTCGTCGAAAATCGGCCCCTAGCCAGGTCCTTTTGGGCGGACATTGGTGGGTCCGATCATTACAACCCAGGTATTTGTCCGGATAACGGGCTGCCTGGAGAGGGGATCCGGATGCATGAATGATCGATGTATCACGCAAGTCACGTTTCCTCGCGACGCGCATGAGTGCGCGGGTTGCCCAGTAACTTCTTCTTGAGCGAATACATATGTTATACATCTCCTGCCAGTGCTTATGTTACTGCATGCCATCTGTTTCTGGTTCCTATTAATGATTGCAAGCAGACCCACTAGTAAGTCAGAGGAGTACTAGCAATTACAATCATACACCCAGACAGTTGTACCGAGACGGACCCGCCGCCGCAAACCTGTCAAATGTCATAGCAGGCCTCTCGACAGGTATTACAGATTTTTTTTTTCGTTGTCTTTCCCCACTTGTGCGTATGCTCATGGCTTCACTATCCAGCGAGAACAAACTTCCTCATCAGTCTCATGACTGGCGAGAAGTGGTTGGCTTACCGGCTCATTCAACTCCCACTGACGCTGATGCTCCCAACATCATCTCCAACGCACGCGAAAATTTGCTCCGCATACCTTCTCTAATTTCTGGAAATTTCCCTGACCCCCGGCTTGCTGTTGCAGATCTATGGTCTCAGGATTTGCCGACACAATCATATGCACTTGTCATGCAAGCTGCAGATGGCTGCTTCAGCAGAGACCCCCCCGACACAGACATCAGCCATCTCCTGAAACGGCCGCTGCCACCGCAGGCTTTTGTGCAGAAACTTGACCGTGCGTTCGGAAAAGCCTGGGCCGATGGATACCAGTCGATCAGCGACTACCGCTACAAGAGCACGAGACTTCCCTTTTGGATTGTGTCCTATTGGCGGGATATGGGCACAGTGATCGCAACGTGCGCAGAATGGCGACATGCAGAGGAATGGATATCCCAACTGTCTGTACGGGATCGGAGTATCGACACCATGAATGTCGTGAACGAGGCCCGAGACGTATTGATGGGATTTCCCTGGGACGCTCCACTACGAGCGTTGGGTGCAGTATCAAAGACATCCCATCTTGCGATACTTCTCTCCGATACCTGGCTCGATGACGAGATTATCGACATGCTTGTCTGGAGGATGTCGGTGCAGTTGCGGCGGAATCTGTCCCTATCCCACTCATTCCTTATTGCACCAACACTCTTCCCCTATCTTTTGCTGCACCATGACCGAAATTCCAGCTCGTCGGCAACCTCGTTAACCTCCCGGTACGCTGCCCTCGTCAGGCGCAAGAAGATTGACCATCTTCTCTTCCCGGCCCATGTCAACGGGAACCACTGGATTGCATTCCTAATCAACTTTGACAAGCGAACTATATCCTATGGTGTGTGCTCACTCGTCTCGCTCTTGAAATTTTCATTAATCATAGCTGTAAAGGTGACTCGTTGTCTGGCATTGCGCCTGTGAAACTGCTTCAGTCCGTTCAGGCATGGCTTAAAGCAGAGTTTGGACATGCCTTCATGGACAACGGCAATACACTGTTGCATGGTGTTCAGCGTGATTCAAGTTCATGTGGCATATGTACGATAAATACAATCGAGCATGCCATCTTCGGAGTGCCCCTATTCTCACACAGCCGTCGCAACCTGCTACGTGTGGAATACTTTCTACAGTTGGCAAAAGCGCAGAATGAATGTGTAAGTTTGTATGTGCGTACTCGTGTTCGGTGACATTGACCATAATGTTTTAGGATCTTTCTTCGCAACAACCCGCTTCAGAATTGGATTGCGCAACCTTGTCAGCTGAAGATATGGAGGCCGTTCGAGACTTCAACCTTGCAGGTTTGGGAAACGCCGTCACTGCCAGCGAGTTGCCGATTCCGGCTATAGACTCAGAGTCTCGGAACCATGATATGCCGGCATCAGTCGAATCATATACACCTACCCCTACCCTTGTCACGATGTCGACTACTCAAAAGGACACGGATGTTGTCATGGTAGACTCAGACCCCGCTGACACAGAGTCACCGTTTGCTGGCAAGAAACGGCGTTCCCTCTGTTCTATACTTGATGAAACGGTTGTTATCAGGAAGCGGCAGAAATCTCACCAACATATGTTTCACACATCCTCGGCAACAACCACTCCCTTCATCCATTCTGTCCTGCCTCTTCCCGAAAGCGAGCATGTACCCATCACAGAACGCGAGCACGGGGACGGAGTCATCTCCACGCAGGAGCACCAGCATACTGCACCCTTCTTCAATGACAAATATCAGTTCATCCCCACCGTCTCAAAACACGTTACTGAACGCGCACCCCACTTTGGCGATAAACCATTTGATGGTCCTTCCAAGTTACAGCTGGAAAGCCGTCGAAAACGTCATACAGCTGCACAGCCCACGCAGGACCATGACTCTGAGGATACGGCGGGAACACAAGTAGGCGGCCCAATTGGTCTCAGCCGGTCAGCAACTGCTCGTCGAGAAATCAAGAAGGGCTTGCTCCTGGGAACGGTGGAGATTGATCAGGTCAAGCTAGCACGGTTCAAGGACGAGATTAGCCGTTGGGATCGGAATTATGAGTTCGATACCTTGGACGGTAACTCTGTGTTCCGAGTGCGCCATTCACAATGCAGACGCTGGCTGCGAATGAAGGATCCGTATAACACTGCGAACTTTAGCTCCCACGTTCAGAAGTGCAAGGATACGAATACTGCAATGCGGCCAACAACGATCACCTCCTTCTTCTCTACCGTCACCAAAGCACCATCCTCGATATCGAACCCCCCAGTGGCGACGCGTATACAACAGCCTTGCCAAGGCATCACCAAACATGTCTGGTCCAATGTCACGACGTACCTGAAGCGCTCTGGTGCTGCTGGTGGTGGATCGCGCGCCCTTGACAAGATCACTGTGGAGATGTACGGCCAGAACACGACATATGGAGAGCTTTCCCTGGAGGACAAGGCAAAGGTGGATGTGGCTCAGGAGCACGGCCGCACGTGGCGCAACGACCATACTGGTGCCGCGGTATTTGCCACTGCTTGCAAGAAATTCATCACAGTTACCTCGTCTTCAGGAGTTCCACACAATACGAGACTACTCTGTGTCGAGTGTGATCTCGTTCTCCATTCAAAAGCATTCCGAAAGGCTTGTAACAAAGCTGTTCCTGATCCCAAGAATAGCAAACATACGAACAAGAAGTATCAAAACGCGACATTGGGTCAGATATATCTGCGGACACAGGGACTTGAAAAGCTTGTTGAAAAGAAGGTAAGCACGGAAAGTTCCTCGTTTGTGGAAGTCGTTCTCAAAGCTTACAACATGCTAGTCTGACAAGTCTGTGTTTGTTCGTTATGCGACGGGAGTCTTGAGCGGGAAATTCGCGCAAGATGATTTTCTGGCCGGACTTATACATGCAGCTGTTCAGGTTCAAGAGCGCCGTGACCGTGGTGTCGGCCGCCGAAATATGAAGTATACTCCGGCATTAGAAGAATTTGCGCATATAATCTGTATCATAAGCCCTGCAGCTTACCGGCAACTGCATACCGTCCTCGCGCTTCCGCAGGAACGTACACTGAGGTACAGTCCAACTCTGATATGTCACGGTATTCCTCTCGCACTTACAAGATGAAATTAGACTTAAACGGGCGCAAATGCCGCGTTTGCCGCTCACCATCAACGATCAGACATTTGTCTTAGCAAAGCAATACCTTAAGTCGTTAGAATATGACGGCCCACTAGCTCTCAGCTGCGACGATACAAAGTTACATGCGGCATTCCGGACATACTGGGATCCCAACGAGATGTGTCACTTTCTTGTGGGCCATACTGAGGATCCCGTACGTGTTGCAGACGTTGATGAACTGCGCAAAGAAATCAAGTCAGCGTCACATACCAAGGCTACGAAGGTATGCCTGCATCAGTCTCGGAGCTCCATCGGTCACTAATCTGTTGTGTTGGTCAGCTTCGTCTGTGGTGCCTGCAAATCCCAGTCCCGAAAGTTCCCCCGCTTGTACTCGCAGCGAAAGCAATTGAAGGCAATCTGGATGCCCCACGGCTCTTTCAGTTTTCTTACGAGATCATCCGGGGCCTCATTCAGCAGTCACTCCGGATCATTTCGTATGCATGTGATGGTACGGAAACTGAACGCAAGGTTCAGAAAGCACTTGAAGATTGTGCTGAATCAGTCACATACACAATCGCGCACCCCAACCATGATTGCGACCCCATCTGCATACGCATTCCGGTTATCGACGGACAGCCGCTTACCATGATTCAGGACTCAAATCACGGGCTGAAGACGAGTCGGAACAACTTGTTCTCAGGTGCGAAGCTCATGGTCCTGGGAAATTCCCTCGCTATGTATTCCTATGCTCGTGATGTTGCCTACGAGCCCGACAGCCCTCTCTATATACGTGACGTCGAGAAGCTCGATAGGCAAGATGACAATGCCGCGACTCGCTTATTCTCAGCCACAACACTGGAGTTCATCACCACTAGGTTTCCTGAACGCGTCGGCCAGATCACATATTTGTTTGTCCTGGGTGAGCTAATTGACGCATATCAGAATCGCTACATAGGTCATCTCGAACGTATCAAAATGGCCTTGCGTGCGCGGTTCTTTCTCGAGACCTGGGCTTCATTCCTCAAAGCTGCTGGCTACCCATTACAGCGACACTACATATCCCATCAAGCCACTAACATATTCCGTATTCTTGTCGACGGTCTGATCTCATTGATCATCATCCACCGTGACCACATGGACGGAGAATACTACCCACTCCTGCCTTGGCTTCATTCAAGCGAGGTTTGCGAGCATGTTTTTGGAGAAGCCCGCAAACTTGTCAAGGATTTCAACTACATCGATTTTCTCTACATGATCCCACGGTTACATGTACTCATTCGAGCCGCCACTGCCTCTGGGAAGTGCAGCGATCCGAAACAGACCGCTGCGGGATATGCTCACAAGTACTTCGATTGTCACGACACAAATCTTGCTCGCCTTGCAGTATTTCCAAGCGACACCGAGATCCAGCATGCTACCAAGATTGCCTGGGACGAAGCCGATGGACTTTTCAATGCGTTAGGTGTCTCGACTATCGACTTTTGCCACTCACCATCCTTAGACTCTATCCCCATCCATCTTCCGAGCGTAGCATCCTGGTTCCCCAATCCCAAAGACGATCCATTCTACATGGAAGATAACGACGATGAAGACGAACTAGAACATGACGACGGAGACGCCGATGCCGACGAGCTACAGCGTCTCATCGATAGCGAAGAATCCCCATTCTCGCCTGGTCGAGACACACGGACTGAGAAGCGGGTCTTTGAATTGACGTGCGCCGCAATCGCTACTGCGATTGATGACACAATCACGGCGTGAGTATGAAATTTAGTTATGTCACGTAGAAGAGGTTGGACTCATCATTTTCTGCAGTCGTTCATATGAAGACCTGACTGCAGAAGAAGAGGAAAAATACCAGGCTGAAGACCATGCAAACATTCGTGCTGCCGCTCTTGCCGCTCGGCTTCCCAAACTCAATCTTGCACCGGAACCAATTCGCCAGTCGGACCGTCCTCTGACGAGCCTTCACACCCTCGACTATTCCAACCTCGTTGCTCAGCGTCGAGCTCATGAAACGAAGCGTGCCGCCAAAGGTGTCCGTACGCAGATAAAGGCAAGGAATGGTGGTATAGATAGACCAGAATCGACAAAGCGGGCCATCATCAGTGAGTTTTATGCCCTCCAGCGAGAAGAACAGGATCGGGGGATCGGAACGGGGCTGGAACGTCAGACAAGGTGGAAGACAGGGAAAGACCAAGGGGTTGAGCCAACCCTTTCCGGGAATGCTGCGAATGCCGTGCTTGCGGCTGGTCAGCGAGCAAAGACGGTACGTGACCTAATACGTTCGAGGCACATTATCTCAGTGCTGATTGACCGAGCATCAAATATCAGGTGCTAGCCCGTAGACAAAAAGTATTCACTGAGCTCAAGATCCCTGCGACGAAAGTTCAACGTCTCACAGACGCTTGTATCGGCAAATCCGAGTCAGAAGCCAAGCTGCAAGTGAATGATCTAGGTGTCATTCTGCACGACGGTCGTCTTGCCGTTGGACGAGGTATGCCTGTTTGACTGTCGAGGCTGCATATACTGATATTGTGTGTGGGCGGCAGTAATCGCTATTTACTCCCAAGGCGGCGGGAAAGCTGCCGCGCATGCTTGGCAACCTTTCGTGCAAAGTATTGGCTCCGTTTCGTATATTGCCATGCAGGTTTATGAGGTCGCGTACCATGCGCACTTCCGCGGCATACATGGACGCGTTGCAAGACTTCAGGCATTCACATTCACACATTTACCATCGGACGCCTTCCTCCAACGCCTTCCGGGAAGCCACGGAGATTTAACCGACATTTCGAGCCTCGACCTGAATGCTGCCGGCTTTGCAGATTTTTCTAGCCTACTCCCTTATCTGACGAACATCATTACGGCTGTGGCTAAGCTCCAGACATTGAGGAAGAAAGGATCGAAGGGAAAAGTAGAAATCAAGGACGGAGACGGGGACTCTGATGATTAATTGATTGGTACTAGCCGTGTATTGTGTTATTCTTGCTCTCCTCCACCGATGTCTTGATTTCTGGCTGGCTGTTGCCAAAAAATAGTGGTTTTCTGAACCCTGGTTACTTGCCCGGACAAAAGCTCGGGTTTTGGAACCCTGGTCCCCGCACCCGGATGAAATCTCGGATTTTGATACCCTGGTCCCGGGATTCGGATAAAGAGGTCAAATTTCGATGAACCCGGGGTGTTTCACGGACAAACACGGTCGAAATCGACCTTCGGCGCTTAGGTATTTTAGCCCCCTCCGGTACCAGGGATCGTAGTGTATATTCCCGGGTCCTGTCTCCGGGCCGTCAGCACGTCAGCCTGCCAGTCGGAGCACCATGCACGCTTCCGACGAATTTGAATGCTATCCAGGATGCCAGAATGAGCGACGACAAGAACCGCGCTGACTGAATGAAGATATACAATTCCAAGTCAACAGTACTTTGCGTTTTGCCTTCTGCGCCGCAGGTCAGGGCCCATCCAAGTCCCCGCTTTCCAGATGATATTCCATCCGGACTCTTATGCCATGCCAAAGCTACATGCGTACATTTTACACGTGAGTCTAATCATACACGACCACCCGCACGCCGGCACCGGCGCGCACACCAGCGCGGCCGCCACTACAATGGAGCCACAGCGCCAGCCGCGCCTACAAGGTGTAGCGGTATCCGCTCCAGCGGTCGCCTTTTTCGCGCTTCGCGTCCGCCACGCTCGCGAACGTGCCGTTCCGCGCGAGGTCCGTGCGCCCATCGTTGACGCCCTCGATGATCTCGTCGCGCTCGCCCCGCTCCCGCCGCGCGTTCTCGCGCTTGCACACGAGGATGTACGCCACCGAGCACACGAGCCCGATCGCGATGTACATCAGCACGATCCCGTGCCCGAGACGGTACCACGGCGCGTCGTGTGCGCGGTACTGCGAGCGGACAAGAGTCTCGCGTCAGCTCTGCGGGACGGACGACGAGAGGGCGCAGTACGCACGACGTTGGAGGAGACGGCGCCGTTGATGTTGCCGAAGGAGATGACGAGGGCGAGGGAGACGCTGCGCTTGTACGAGCCCTCGACGTTGTTGGACACCCACGCGACGATGTTCGGGATCGCGGGGTAGATCCCGCATGCGGCGAGGTACACGGCGAAGTACGAGAGCGCGGCGTTGCGCGACACGATAAGGATGATGTACCCCACGGTGCCGACACACAGGATGCCGCTGTACACAAGGCAAGGGAGGTCAGTGAGATTTGTACTGCGGAAAAATCGGGAGGACTGACATGTTGATATAGCCGCGCCTTCCGTAGCGGTCTGCATAGAGGCCGACAACGCAAGTCACGATACAGGCAAGAGCATAGACCGGAACGGAGAGGAGGTTCGCCGCGGTCGCATCGTAGCCTGGGAAGAGCCAGTTTAGAGGTATGGAATCATAGACAGTTCACGGGGCTCTCACCGAGCTCCTTGATGATGCTTGGAAGGAATAGCGAGAACGCGTACAGCGGCCCATCGGCACCCATGTATAGCAACACTGTCCCATGATGCATCAGCCACGCACCATCGTAGTCAGATCAATGTAAGACTCACTGCATAGCCATGTCTTCCAATCGAGCACACTCTCCCAGATGTACTTCATCTTGAGGCTCTCGCCCGCCGCGCTGTACTGGCTGTCAGCTTGCAGCCGGCGCACGACCACGGTACGCTCCGCCTCCGAGAGGAACTTGGCATTGTCCGGGAAGTCCTGAATAATGAAGTAGGACACGCCTCCCGCAACGACCGTTGCCAGGCCCTCCAGGATGAAGATCCACGACCACCCTGGCTTCCCGCCGATCCCGTGCATGTTTGAGATCGCCGCCTGCAGGAACGCGTGGGGGCCGCAGTCAGCACAAACGCACAACTCAGCCAGAGGGGACACGCACAGCGAGAAGTCCGCCAAATGCGCCGGAGACGGTTGCGGCAGAAAAGAATATCGCTGCGCGCAGACCAAACTCTGAGCGCTTGTACCAACTATGGAGGGGCGGACGATGATTATTTTGGGAACACTGCGGAACGAAGGGATGCCTACCATGAGAGATAGTAGTTCACGCCAGGGAATAGGCCAGCTTCGAACATCCCCAGGAGGAATCGTGTCCCTACAGGATGTGTCGTCGTTACAACCTCGGCCGAGTACATGGAGAGCGAACGCACCAAGTAGCCCAGCATTATTCTTGATCAGACCTTGACACATCTGCACGTTATAATGGTGAGTATGCGCATGGCACGATTGCCCAGCTCCAAACGGACCATGGTTATGCCCCAGAAGAACATGAGGAGGGACAGCCAGACTGAAGGCCGTAATCGCTTGAGGAACACGTTGGATGGCGCCTGGAGAGGCTGTCAACACAATGCACTGTGGCGGCGATGGAACAGAGCTCACCTCAAAGACCGCGTAGGGAAAGAAGAAAATGGTAGTCCGAGAAGGTACTGCTGATCTGTGATGTGCAGATCCGTCTCCATCCCATACAGCTGCCCACGCAAATCGTTTCAGATCAATGCTCCGCATAGCTCGGGGAAAGGCAGCGCACCTTTGCATTTCCAATGCTGGTGCGATCCAAGAAACTTAGGAGATACAGGAAGGAGAGCCATGGTATGAGGTACAAGTCCATCTTGCGAAGTAGCTTGCGCTCGTCGACGCCGCTGATATCGACATGGGCGTTGTACAACGGGACCGTGGTCTTGTCGTCGTCAACGCGCTCCAACTCCGATGCGCTGGCCTTGTCGTCCGACAGACGTGTCGAGGGCGCTGGAAACGTGCTCACAGCAGCCTTTTCCAAGTCAGAGGCCATGATGGTTCGCTGTCTGGTCTGGAAGGAAGGCAGGAGGACTGTGGGGAGAATGCGAGCGCCGGGACGTCAGTGGAAGCGACAAGACGGGGCTCGTGTTTTGTAGCGAGGGACACGAGCGAACGGGGGGTCGGGCCCGGATGAATAGGCTAAGAAAGATCATGGGTTCAGGCAGAGGGTGGAGCGCTAGGTAGGATGGTCAGGGGCACTACGGTGGCGGCGCCCTTTACCTGCGTCTTTCATTGCTGGCAATTCTCGAAGACCGCTTGTACGGCAGAAGGTGCAGCGGCCCACTTACTTCTCATCTGCGGATGATTTGAACGAGCAAAGGCAGACTCGATGTGGACGCTTAGGCGGGTGGATGTGTCTGCAGAAGATCTGATGTACGATCTGGGTACCCCGGAGTGTGATCGCAATGCGGTGCAATTTGCATATGCGCTGGCTGATCTTTTCTCCCTCCCTAGTCCCATGGGGAACCCCCGCAGTACGCTCACTGACTAGCCACACCCACCTCCCATCCCGACGATGGCCTGCTTGCCGTCTATGCAATCCCCTTTACATACCCTCCTCGTTGGGTACATCATCCCCTTTCTCGGTCACTGTCGGGCCCCGTGGTCGCTGCCTTCTCGGTTTAACCTTTTCGGGCGACAGTGACAGCTGGTAATTGGAAACCCCGGAACGTCGAGATTATTTCGGACTAACAATGTCGTGGCTGTCAGAGCCAGCTCGCACTGTTCAAGTTTGCTCTGTGCAGATCATTAAAGGATGCAGTGCGCTTCCATGCAATTTGCTCAGGTTCGATTCTGCTCTTTCGGTTACCGACTCGCCGGAACGAACAGATACCATAGCCCTCTTCTGTGGCGATACCGCGGTCATTACACAGAGGTGTCCAGAAGACAGATGTCTTGTATCAGCTCTGCGGACGTCCGTGCGTCCGCTCAACCTTGCGCACCGACTGTGTTCGCCGAATTGCAGGGTGCGCCTGTGCTTATGTTATCGCGTAATTCCATGCAATTGCCCATGGGCCCGAAGGTGGGTCGAATGGTCCATGACATTCACCATTCTGTCTACCCACAGCCAGCTCCGTTTACATTTCCAGAGAAGGCGTTTAATCACAGCTCCATCATCGCGGCTGCAAATATCATGATAACTTTCTATAAACAGCTCGCAGAAGCAGCCTCGAACACGTATCTCGGGTCCTTCTCCAGTTAATACCCGCATGCTGCGCATTCAGCAGCGCATGGAAGGCCTTGAAATTTGGTTTGGAGCCGTGCGCCGTCCCTGGATCTTGCGCCGAATCAAGCTTGTCCGAACCTCCGGTGTGTCGTACCCGCCAGCTCGATCAAGACCACTTATTGGCAGCACACGCCATCCCGCGATCGTTCTCCAGTGCGCACGATAAGAAGGATTGCGCCCGCCCACGCTGCGTACCCTGCGGCTAGTACTTGCTGTATATTCGTCTCTGCAGCTCTCCGTTGGAGGTCTCTGCCAGTGGCGCGTTCGTAGATATGTGCTCGCTGGACGCTCTCTACTTGCACACGCGTAACCCGCCATCGGCCGATGACATCGTTCCATGACCCCCTCCCACGCATAAGAGCCCGCGCCGACAGCCACCTTCCTGCTTCTCGTGCCCAGGGCTCTGCAGGAAGATGCGGAGGTATACGTAGATGTCTGGAAGATTGTGCCTTACTGGTGCCGACTCCACGTTAATGGTACGTCGGTGGACAATGCGCGAGAACTGCCGGGATGGCAGGGTTCTATATTTGACGTCCAATCGGTGTGTCGCGATGGGAGATGGAGAGATGTGCCTTGGTACGGTGGAGCCCGGTGTCTCCATTCCGCACAGCATCGGCGGTGAGCACCCTAGGCATTTTGGTGCTCTAATGTGTGTCCTGGACATTTTTCAGATGGGTGTGAGGTGGGTACCTTGATTACTGCAGAATATTGATCGAATATTTGCCCAGGTACACCAAAGACATGAAGTGTTACGGGCCTAGGAATATATAATGCCTACTGTATCCCGTCTTATGGAATAGCTCGATGTCCTTGTATGACAGGAATAACGTCTGCATCTAGGAACCGTTTCTGCGCTACGTCCGTTTTGAATGATGTCATTTCCGATAGCCTAAAAGAATGGGCAGCTGAGCGCGCGCTGAGCGCTGAGTGGCCGCGAGGTCTTTATCACACGACTGGCCAACAACTCAGAGTTGAATATCAGAGACCGTCCCGTTCTACTCGAGAGCTGAAATTATACATGAGCACGCGTCGTCAAGCATGCCACAATGCTCTTTTCACCAGACTATGTTACCTGAAGGACGGTTGGCGGTTCGGCTTTGGTCTTCAT